>VYXB01009312.1:16311-28423 GCA_013397135.1 Pachyramphus minor | reverse complement strand
TGTTCAGCCTGGAGAAGAGGAGACTGAGGGGAGACCTCATTGCAGTTTACAACTTCCTCATGAGAGGAAAAAAAGGGGCAGGCACAGATCTCTTCTCTGTGGTGACCAGTGACAGGATCTGAGGGAATGGCCTGAAGTTGTGTCAGGGTAAGTTTAGGTTGGATATTCCAAAAAAGTTCTTCATCTGGAGGGTAGTTGGGTACTTGAACAGGCTCCCAGCACCAAGCTTGTTCATAGCACCAAGCCTGACGGAGTTCAGTAATCATTTGGATGGTACTCTCAGGCACATGGTGTGACTCTTGGGGATGGTCCTGTGTAGGGTTAAGAGTTGGACTCAATGATTCTTGCGCGTCTCTTCCAACTCAGCATATTCTGAGTTCTGTGATTCTGTGATTACTGAAAGGATGGATAAAAGGACAGGGTATATTTGAATTGTACCTTGCTTTGTTCCATAATAAACATAAGTTACTTAACCAAAGAACTGGTAACAGGAAAAGGAAGTCTTTCTTTCAACATAATTTATCTTGTCATCAGAACTAAGTTTATCATGTAAAGATAATAACTACAATTAAAAAGCCATCTTTCCACTGAATAACAGTGAGAAACAGGAAAAGATCAATCACACGCCACACTCAGAAAGTTCTCTTGCAAGTGATTTTTTTACAACCTTCAAATCATTTTTGCCCTCCTATTTCTAGCTTAATCAAAGACCGTGTGAAAATTTTAATTAAAAAATTCACCTTTTAAATACTCACCCAGACTGGACGAGTCTGCCTCTACGCCCACCGGTAGTGCAGTGCACGGGCTCATCTCAGCCAAGGGCCTCCCCTTGTCCCATCTTCTCAGTCCCTCCAGGCATGAAGCAGTGGGCAGGATGCTGCACCACCAGGCCACACTGCATCTTCTCTACTACTTCTGCTTGAGTCCTCTCCAGAGGAATATTAGTACAAAAGCATATTTGATTTCATTCGATCAATACCCACTTAAGTGTAATGAGGGATTACTTCAACAGATGTTCACTACTTTTCCCCTGGGTATTAATTATACATATTCCTCCCCACCTCTTGTCAGTGAGACACAGGGGAAACTAGCCACTAGTGATGGCTTATCTGCACAGATTTCATGTGGCTTGTCATCACAAGACAGGATTTGGTAGATTAGTTCCTCAGACATTTTATCTAGGTGCTTTTCACAAATGTCTATGTACCTTAGGTGGAAATGTTCATACATAAGTCTCAGTTATTCTTTATTTCAGTTCATGATGAGTTGTTTTAAACATAGCTCTTATCTCTAGCTACATCTCTCCAAGCAACAGGAAAATATTTTTTCCAAGTGTCACAGGTACTTTCATACACTTCAAAATAAATTGTGGCTAGAAGATATCAGATGGGAAGCACACATTTAGCTGGAGCAGCACATCCTGCACACTCATCTGATGTCCTCAAATAATGCCTTCATTTCCCAGAGCTCCACCGTCTTCCACTGGGGGATCTCCACAACTTTGCTGCGTGTTTGGTCCCCCATCCACTCAGGTGTCCCTATGTCCATGCTTTCCAATGGCAGAGGCTGATTACTGCCTGCCCATGTCAGGACAGCACTGGGTGTGACCAGAATGCCAGCCCAGGCATCAGGGCAGTGCTCGTGGTCGGCACAGCTGCTGTCATGCAGTGAGAATGCTGTCACACTGACAGCTAAAAAAAGTTTCCTTGTGGGCAGATTCTTCTTCCCAGTTCCTCTACTAGCCATTTTTTGCCTCCCCCTTGCTTGTCACAGCCTCCTCCTTCCTGCTTGGCCAGCAGCTGGCCTGCCTGCCTACTGCGTTTCACATCACCCTCTGCAAAAACGCACATTGCTCTGTGATCATCCACCATCCCAGTCTGCTCCAAATGCTTGGCTTTCCAGTTTGTGCTCACCCTCCCCTTGCACCTCTGCCACTCTGGGGGGCCCACAGCACTTCACAGTGGTTGCCCGTCTCTGCTACCTCTCAGCGCTTGTCTCCCTCCTTAAGAAGATGTGGCATCAAGAGTGGAGAAGGGTTTGCTTTTGTTCTAAGAGGTTATTTAAGGCTGTCTGCTGCATAATTAAGAAATCTTTCCACCAAGTGATTAGAAGCCTACCCAGTTGGGAGTATCTTTTATTCACCTTGTGCTTGGGAGCACACCCAGGCTTTTGCTTTGTGCTGAGCAATTTGCTCTTTTTCTCTGAAGTTCTTTTCGGCAGAAAAGGCTGAAGATGTACTCCTCTTCTACGAAGAGCCATGGGAAGGTCCCAGGAACAGTTGGCCCCAGGTGAGCTGCATCCATCCCCTCATGGGATGTCTATCCCCACATGAGACAGACAGAAGGGGCTCCACCTCAGCTGGGTAAGGCAGGGCTGGCTCTTGCACTGTCTGACTGCAGTGTCTAGGTTTCAGAGAACATGATGTGGGTGCACACCTTGCCTCTTGCTAGCCAGAACCACCCCACTGCAGCCTCGCTGGCATAAGATGAGGTTTTATTTGTAAACATAAAAAAATCATGGGACAGTACTAATTCAATGGGCAATGGAAAAAAAAAAAAAAATCTCTGGACTTCCAAGAGAAGCAATCTAGTTATCTATAATCCTCTACAGATGTGTATACCTACGTTTTTTGAAGCATCACCTTCCCAGAGGCATGGAGGTGCTCTCTCTCCATCTTCACTCAGACTAGCTGGCAGCATGCTTGCACATGCCCCATGGAGCCAGCAGCCCACACGTGTCCTTCAAGAGCTGTTGTGCTCTGCTTATGGGATCAAGGTTAAAAATGGCACAAGGGCTTGGGAGGATTATTCTCTGAAGAACCACTTCCTGCCATTTAACTGTGCTTTTTTTTCTTCCTTTTTTTTTCTTTTTTCTTTTTTTTTTTTTTTTTGTCTTTCTGGCTTAAGAAGCAACATAGCTACTATTTGTAAATGTTTCCTCCCTCTTCAATAATTTTCTCCGTGTCTTTCCACCGTCTGTTGAAAGCAGAGGAAAACACCACAGGCTTCAATAGCAGTCATGCATTATAGAGTTCCACAAAATATTCAAATATCACAGCAAGGAGCAAGATATAGTAATGTGAGCTACAGCTTACTCTGCAGAGCTTTGTGAGAGATTTGACTTCTGTTTCTTTCTAAAAGCAGAAAAGAGGGACGATGCACTTTATATGAACCAAGTAAACAACCCATACTTGCCTGAGCACTTTATTTATGGACTGCATTGTAATCAGCTTGAAGGAAGCAGATAGTCAGTGAGAGTTTTCCCAGTCAGAGATGTCACTTGGAGTTTCTCAGACTCAAACCCATCACTCTGAGGACTGGGTTACCAGCACAGCAGAGGAAGGCATGTTTACCCAAGCATCCTCATTCATTGATTAAAACTGCAAAGGGAGAAGATCAGACCGGAATCTCTTTTCTTCTTAAATTTCATGCAAATTTCAATGCTGAGACTGAAAGTTACCCAAACAGCCATTAATACTGTTACCCTACTCACAAGCCAGGCAAGATGCTGCCTGTCAACACACCTCAGTTCTTCCATAATGGCCCTAGAAAATCTCAGGGCTACACACTGCCTTTCTACCTGTATTTTTTACTTTACATCCATTTTTGAGGAAGGTGTCATCTTCACCCTCTTAGAGAAAACCATACAGAACTGACACGGCTTTACTTGCAGTTTGAAGTCTTCTATTGCCATCCCTTAAAACCTAAGTGCGAGAAGCAAGCCAGTACCTGGGCTTTCCAATAAATCTTCCTCTTCACTTCACATCTTGATTGTTGGTGGAACAGTATGATATCAAAGACAGAAAACTTGAAACTACAGATACAAAGCAGCCAGGGGGTATTGTGTGGGGTTGAATAAGAGAAAGTACTTGACCTCTTGGTGCCCCTAGATGAGAAGTCCTGAGCCTTTCGAATCAGTATCTGACAACTTGCTTTTTTTGTTAGTGTTCATCCTTGAGGTTATATGTCATATTTTTAACAAAATAACAAAAACTTCATATAAACATTTGCTGACAGGCATCAATGACAGCTGCTAAAGGAACGCAGAACAGACAGTATGTACCCATGAGGAGCACGGTACCGCTGCTGCAGCACATTTCGATTAATCCTTTCTAGAGGTCTATCTGTGAATAAGATGATTTTGTGAGTTGGAAGAATGTGTGGCAGTTCTGGAGTCTCCCACAATTTTCCTATATAAATTTAACCTCTCAATGCTTCAGTTTTGGTTTGTTTGGTTTGTTTCTTTTTTAGTAGCATTCCTAGTAACACTGCACTGCATAACTTTTTCATACACTAGATCAGGTGTTTGAGATATTCTATATAAATGTATATTATATATACATACCCAATCCTATCTCAGTGCTGGTGCAGCAAACAAAAGTCATCATCACCTCTTGAAGGTACAATGTTGCTGTAAGTGAAGGTGATGGCCAGAGCAAGGCTCATAGCTGACAAGCTCTAAAGAGAGGTTCATAATCACAACTCACTTTCTATTTGGCATCATAATGGGCAGTTTCATCAAGGACTGACTAAACAGGGATGCAAGATTAGCTTTACGGTCTGTTAAGAAATCCATCATTTCCCCATTTTAGAAGGCTGCAACCATGTGTTTTCTCCAAATTTACATAAGTCCTAGTCCTGTTATTAGAAACAACAAACAGAACTCAGAATTACTGGCAATTGACAAAAATGGACAAGAAGTTAATAAATAAATCAACACTCACTATAAGAAAAGTCTCTAGAGTATGCTTGGGTAACTCTTTATTTGCATACTTTGAAATTTATACTCATTTCTATTGGCATGATATTAATAAAAATGTTTAAAAGGGTTTTGCACAATTTTTATTAAGTTTTGTTAATTTGTAGTTACCAGTTTCACATGATATACACATGATATAGAAAGAGTCTTCCTTTTACTAAAAGATTAAGATGAAGGTAAAACATTGATTAAACCACTTCAGCCTCATATAAATCTCATCTCAGACACTTTCAGCTGACCATAGTAGTTTTATTTTGAATATTGTGGCTAATAACCTAAATTCAAATGTCACTGCTGGAATAGTGAGAAGGTGTAGAAAAAACACTATGCTTTTCAGGTGAGACTTTGCAGCAAGATTTTGAAGACAACTGTCGTGGTCAACAAGGTACACCAATCCCTCCTTGTGGGTAGGTTATTTCAGTATCTACTGTCTGACTAGTCTGCCATTCTTCATCACTATTTCTTCTTAACCCCAGCAGTGCATATTGGAATCCCCAGGAAAAAGGAACTCAGCCTTGCTGGGCAGAAAAAGTTTTTGGTGCCAGAGTATAATTCCAGAAAACCCCAGTGATTAACCCAGGCCTTTATTGAGTGTTTACATTTCACAACACTTCTGAATTTAAAAAAAAAAAGCAATGATATTGAAGTGATATTCACAATGTTGTGTCAGTTCTGCCAAAATACTATTTCAGAGGAAATGAGAAATTCCTGACATAATCAGATGATCTGCTTAAAATTCTCATAAAAAAACAGAACCAAAACTACAGATTTTTGTTAAAGTGGAATTCCTGAGTGAGTCCAGGTTAGACTAATTGCAAGCTTGGATTTCTTTTGCTGAACTTTTATCACTTATCTAGCATTCTTTAGTGACAAGTTCAACATTAAGGTTTCAAATATTTCAAAGTCTTCTGTGAAAGAAATTCTTCAGCCCCTTTTAACAATTTTTAATTTGCTTTTTAAAAGAATTTGATTTCTAAATGGTCATAGAAACAAGCCAATGTTTAATACACAGCTTCTTACTCTATGAGTGTTACATTTCCTTTATGGAATGGATCAACATTTTCAAATATGGCAGACTAAGGCTAAGTATATATATCCATGCAAAGGTCTCCTCTGAAAATGCAAAATTAGCATGACTGCTCTTATGTCAAAGAGTAAACACGGATGTTACAGGGCATAGAAATCCACATTGGCTAAGACTTTGGCACCTGTGCTTTCACACATACACACAGTAGATATGAGGAGCCAGAGAAGCACTTAAAAGAGAGGAATACATTTCTGTTAGTTCCTGACAAATGAAATGACAGATGAGAAAACTTTCAGAGGATGATAGATGGCAGCATCTTGCTGCAGTCAAGTGGCATTCTGGGGGTTTTATCTTCACCCTGCTGTCCAGAGACATTTTGATACTATTATGGGTGAAGTGTGTTACAGCTGAACAGGATTGTTGTAATTTATGACCTGGCCTGGGAGGCATGACCTGACAGTCACCTCCTCTGCCCTGGGGTACTATGCCCCTTGCTGTGCTTGTGATTGGCTCAAAGCAGTATGGACATGCTGCCAAGCCACTGGGAACCATTGAAATAACTCACCTGTAGGTAGCTCACCTATATAGTAGGCACACAAATTCATTTTCATCAGTGTGATTGACTGAAATCATTGCATCATTTCAAGTTTTGTTGCAGATATTTTATGTTCTTGTTAAGTATGGACAACATAACTGGATTAAAGTTCTACTTTCCAGGTTGCAATGGCCAGAGATCTCTTGATATTGACTTTCACTATAAGCCTAACTGACCACAGCAATAACTTTGCTGTTGACATAACTCCTTCGTTTTTTTTCTCCAAGAACAAGAGCTTGCTGCAACTCTCTAAGCATGAGCCATAGTTACACTGTTGAGAAGAGAAGCTTTTCGAAGCACTCCTAAGCGAAGGTGTCATCTTCATGGCATGAGGTGAGACAAGCCATGGTCAATTTTGGGGAAGAAGTTTTTCAACAGCAATGCAGACATGGTTAGTGAAATAGTACTACATTCCAAGATTTCACAGGAGCTAGTATGGATGCACCATCTACATCCACATCCACATTGCAGGTCTTTCCCTTCTTTGCCTCAGTGTCCACTTGAGGTCTGGTCTCAAATAATACCCAATTAACAAACTGTCTTGGCAGCTTTGACCCCTCCATCACACTAAGGGTTGGACTTGATGATCTCAAAGGTCCTTTCCAACCCAGCTGATTCTATGATTCTAATGAACTCCATAATGTCCTTATCAGATGTATCCTGTGGCTCTTCAAGTCCCGCTCAGACGAGTGGCCTTACCCACAGCTGCCTTCTCTGTCATTGTGGAATACAAAACTGAGGAACACAGAGCAAAGAAACAGCCAGATCTACAGAGCTTCTGTATGAGTAGACCTTCACAAGGCTGGCCTGACATTTTATGACTAGGGCTGTGAATGTATGATTAGAGATAGCAAAAGATGCAAGCCAGCCACCCCTTGATACATGGCAGATTGGTAAAGCTGACAATGATCAACATGAGATTACTGAGATAAAATAGAAAAAAATTTTTGGTTTACTCATATCCACAGAAGTGCAATAGAAAAACATGGACAACCATCTTTAGACCTACGATTCAGGACACATGCCTAGTTTTAGCACTGTAGACCCATGATTAAAATGTATTCTTGGTCACTGTCTGCTAAAGCATACAGACCGGGGATCCCATGAAAGCCAAAAAAAAGGCACCTCTTAGCTATCAGCTATTTGATGGGGCCTCTCTAGCAGATGCCATGTCCAACAGCTCCCTTGCTCTGTTGGCAGTGATGGACGAACACCCCATCAACTCAGCACCATCACCAGCAAATAAGGGAAAGGAACTGAAGGGGACCTTCCCACTGGCCTGGATCATGCTTCCTACAAACTCCACAGCTAGCTCGTGGTGGCATGATGCTTGGAGCTCTGTCTCTGTGGGCCATGACTTTGACAGGCTTTCACAAGAGCCTAGGGATGGCAGATTAGCATTTCTGCACACCCTCTCAGCGGCACTGAAGAAAGTCCAGATGTGCCCAGGCTGCTCCCATGGCACTAGAAATGCCAGGAGCCCTTTCCAGTGAACCCAAGGGCAGGCCCTTCAAAACCAACAATTTAAAGAAGGCTCAAAGCCAATTAGACAGACTAGGTATTTCTTTTCCATGATTTCTAGTGGGAGGAGATACTGAGGAGGAGGTAAAAATGAGGGAGAAGCAGCACAACCCACATCAAGTTCAGAGAAAGGAGATAGAGGTACTGCTGGAAGTCCCATGTGGGAGCCCATGCATCTGGCCAGCAGCCCATGAGGGACCCATACTGGATCAGATGAATATTCCTGAAGGACTTCATATTGTAGAAAGACCATGTCAAAGCAGATTTTTCCTAACAGCAACTGCAGTTCACAGACAATTCACAGTGGAGCAGAGTGTGAGGAGGAAGGATTAGAAGAGAGAAACCACCCATGCCACCCTGCACCACTTGGAGTGAGTAGAAGAGTCTGGATTGAAGGAATTAAGTTGAACCTGGAAAAGTGGGGAGGAAGGGTGTTGCTTTAATGTTCTTCTTTTACCCAAATCTATTTTAATTTGTAATAAATTACATTGATTTCCCCCAAGGAGCCTGTTTCGCCCATAACAGCAATTTGCAAGCAATGTCACTGTCTTTATCCTGGCCTGTGATCTTTCTCATCCTCTTTTCTCCCCGTGAAGTAGGAGGGAATGAGCAGCTGGGTGGGCATTTGGCTGTCAGCCAAGATTAACCCACCACAGACTTCTTTTGGCTTCCAAGGACTTCTCCTTTGTGGGGAGGGGCAGACATGTCCTACTTTTGCCTTACGCTTTCTCTGCCACCCAGAAGTAGGGCTGGCACAGCCATCGACTGACCAGTGCTCCTTATCTGGGACTTCCAGCAGCACCTCGGCCTGAGTCAGGGGTGTCTCCTCATGGTCCTGCTAGGAAATATAATCCTTGGCCTCTGTTAGAATTAAGCTGGGTTTAACACTAGAGGACAGCTCAGGACCTACATGTTCAGGATCCATGCTGACCAAGCCGTCCTTCTCAAGCTGGTTTTGTGAAGAGCTATGACACAAAACTCTGCATGGCACTGCACCCTACAGCCCTCGTTATCTGGGGTAGTAGCCCAGCTACTAGTACACAAAATAACCGAGATTGCTAACATAGCCAATAACCTTGTCAGGGTGGGTTGTCCTGCCTCTTTGGCCTGTCCACATGAATTTGACCATGAAAAGACTAACTGAACTTATAAAAGTAATACTGCATATTTAATATAGATTATAGCAGAAAAAGAAGGTATGTGCAGCCATTTGTTACTGAATACAGCCATCTAGTGGTTAATATTTGTTTAGTTTTCAAAAGAGAACAGTGTTGACAAGAGATCAAGAGAATGAGGGTGCACAAGTCAGAAAATTCCCTTCCTCCTTGTACATCACATAGGGTTATCCTTGAGGTCTTAGCCCTTTTGGCTACTCAGCCATCTCAACTTGTTGCTATTGGTAGGCTTTCTAAAAAGGAGCCATAGTAAGGTCTGGGTACTGAGCACTCAGCACCACCAGATGGGGTGATACCTGACAGAAATGGCGATGGCTCTATTGCTCCCTGCATTAATTCAGTGTTTATGTGATTACATATCTATAAAAATCCCATACCTTAAACAAACACTTAACATCTTGGGATACTTTTTATCCTTTCCTTTTACACATAACTAGGGCATTTCCTAAATAAAATATTTTGTTATTTATTTTCTAAAAATATTCCCAGGCTTTATTAGCATTTCCACTTCGGTTCAGAGAAATGCTGATTCAAGAGTCTTAAAGAAATGCATGAAAACAGAAATAAAAAAGAGCACAAGTATGTAACAGTTTTATTTCATATTAAGTGGCTTCACACATCCTAAACAGGCTGTGTGGGAATACTTACAATTTAGCTAATAGTCAAATAATGAAATAATAAAAAGGAATTGCAGTAGAAACTGCAGAAATGTCTAACAATTATCTAGTTCATATCACCAGCTGAATAATAGAAAAGCTTGTTGGTAGGTCTGAGTAGCAGCTTCTAATTTCTGTTAAATTACTATCACAAGGTAATAAAATTCAGTTAGTTTTCCACGTCTTATCACTTGACCTTCCGAGAGGATGCCAACTGGTCCCTGATGTGGGACAGGTACACATACCACTCTCTCACCCCTGCACTCAGGAAACATTTGCCCATGGATCATGCAGAGGTTGGCAACATGAAAAATGGGTTTATTGCAGCAGGAGAAAAGGAATATTTGATCACTTAGGCCCAGTCATAGGTCCCCCAGTGAGACACTGTCTACATGCTGTATGCACTATTTAGGGACCCGATACAGCTGTGGCACCTCAAAGCAATGTGTGAAAGAAGGCAAGACTACCAACTCTGTCTCTTAATGCTATCTGCTTTAACCAAGGACGTGCATTACAGCCTATAGAGTGTTAATAATAAAATTAAACAGTATAACCTCTAGCATCTATGTTTGTATTCTCAAACCAAAGGAGCTTGCTCTACTTTGTGTGGCAATCTGTCTACAGAAACAAATCACCATTTTAATACGAAGTGCATTCAAATGAGTCAAATCTTATTTTAGCAGGTGACAGCCACATCATGAAGACAAGCTCTTTCAGGCACATGTTATTAGCATAGGAGAACTGTGATCACATCAGCACTTTATTTCACTGTTAGGTTTTGCTTTGACTGTGACTGAGTGTGAATATTATTCCTGCACTGGGCTGGTCCTCCTGAGCTCCCCGTTTGAGCTCACACACTCACAGGCCAGGCATGTTTCTGCCACCCATAACCTCACAGCCCAGGGATTCAGCTGCCTGCAAGCCAAGGCCCAAGTTTGCAAGGCAAGCTTGCATGCCCTTGGTGCAACTTTAGTGAGGAGCTGTGGGGTAAATAAGCTGTGGGGGATACTTAAGCTAAAGTTGTACCACATAACAGAAGTAAAAGCAAAGACAGCAGTAAAGGTGTTCGGGCAAGATTAACTCCTTAGAAGAGGACTCAAGTGGCAAGTGGCAATCTGAAGCAGTATAAACCCATAAGAAACAAAGTAGAGAGTCAAAATGGCTCAATAAGGCCAAGAATCAGCCTGTTCCAAGGTCCAATGGAGGCTGCTACATCCCCTTGGCACTGAGAGCTGCCAGACCAACAGGGACACGTCACATGTCTGCATCCCAAAATACAGTCCAGTAGCACATTAGCCCCAGCAATCTTGTGTATTTTAGTCACTGGGTTATCACTGTATAAAGCTGTTCATAACCTGCTTACACAACTTTTAGGCAAAACAGATGACTAAGAAAAAGCAAACCAGTGAAGAAATAGTTACAAATCATACTGAGCTGAGAATATCCTACCATTCTACTAAGAATGCAATATTGATACAGCATGATCTTTGCATCGGGATTTCCAATAAGAAGGAAGGGTTCAGGGCCTTCCTGATAAACATTCTTTTATTTTTGTGCTATTTGGTGTCACTGAGCTTTGGAGTATTACAGGGCTGGCTGGGAGCTGAACCTACAGATTTGTGTGTGTATGTGTTCTCAGCATTCAAAAAAAGCTATGCTGCAAAGCAGCAGGAGGGATCATAGCCCATCACTCCTCTGAGGACAAGGTTCAGCTGCAGTGGGCTTGCTGGGCTTCCTTCGACCAGGTGGAACTCTTCCCATGCAGCCAGCCTACGACGTCTTCCTCATCTTAGGCAGAGGTCACCAATCCAAACCATCTGTCTGTCCCCATCTGGGGAAGACCCAGATTTAAATCCAAGGTGTTTCTGGGAGCCTCTCCCAAGTTTCATATGAGTGGTATGTGGCAATCAGAAAAGGCAGTTTCCAAGCTGCGTGACGCAAGAAGGTAACTTAAGGTGTTCCCTGGCTGCTGCTAATTGCTTCTTTTAGGCAGATGAGGAAGGTGAAGCTGGGCTTGCCCGCAGTCCCTCAGGAGCCCTGTGGACGCTAGGAAGTAGGGCAGCTCCGCCCACGCCCATCATGCCGCAGGCGTGGGAGCTCCTTCCCCCCGGTCACAGGAGCCGCCGCTCGGCTCTGCAGCAGGAGCCTCCAGGCCGGTCCCCTCGTGCCGCTTAACACCTCACAGAGAAGCGAAAAGCTCTGCCCGCTACCCTACGGCCGTGGGAAAGCCCCAGCCCGGGATGAGTTCTCAGGCGGCCGATTGCCCAAAGCGGAAAGGTATCTGTCAGCCTTTGTTCTGCCTTTCCCTTCCGTCTCACACTCGCCCGGCTGGCGAGGCCCGGCCCGGCCCCTCCCTGCCCCTCCCTGCGGGCCTCGGGGA
>VYXB01009311.1:60519-80752 GCA_013397135.1 Pachyramphus minor | reverse complement strand
AAGGGAACATGGGAGAGGGGATGAGAACTTGGGATAGGGGATGGGGACATGGGAGAGAGGGGACTGGGGTAAAGGAACATAGGAGAGAGAACTGGGAGAGGGGACCAGGGCAAGGGACCAGGGAAATGGGACAGGGACAGTGGACGAGGCATTGGGAAAGGGAACCAGGGTGAGGGGACAGGGGACCGGGCACAGGGGACTGGGGATGCTGGACAGGGAATGGGGACACGGAACTGGGGACAACTGAGGAACACACACCTGGCCTGGCTTTTCTCCAGGGGCTGAGGTCCTGCTTCGGCCCCAGAGGGACTCATGGACAGGCAATTTCCCAGTGAGATTCCACCTTCCTTGCCCACCCCAGGCTTTGCCCTCGGGGCTGGGGATGGCCAGTGATGGAGCGATGGGCACAGGTGTCTGTCCAGGTGTCAGGGTTACCACTGCTGCTCACACCTGAAAAATTAGGAATTATTTATCACCCACGTGCTAAGGTGACACTCCCTGTGCACCTTTACCCACATATGTGCTGTGATTAAAGTACATTTTGTCATAAACCAGCCTTTTTCCTCCCTCCCAGGCATTTTACCTTAATGGCTTACGAACACTTCAATCAAATGTAAAGAAACTCATCCTAATTTAGGATGTTCCAGTTCTTTTCACTGTGTTCCCTTGTCACACTTCCTTGCTGATTTTGCATGTCAAGATGGTATCAAGCTGAATAAAGAGAACATACAGAATTTATTTTAACTCTCTAAAGTTAACAGACAACATCTTGTTGCTCTGTCTCAGCTTCATTTTCCTTTTCAAAAGCTGTTTATGCATTATTTATGACCACCAATAGTTTAAGATATATTTCATAGCAGTTGCTGCATGGGGACCTTGATATTAACTGCTTAATGAAACATGAGTGTGACAGACGAGAATAAAGAATTGTTGAACAATAAAAGGTCAAATTCTGAGCCTTAGCCAACAACAGTACCCACAGCTGCAGCTTTTAATAAATATAATCATTATCATAAGGTGAACAAGCTTTTTGTTTGCTCTGTTTTCCAAACACAGGGCTGGTGTAAACAAACCATCGGTGCAAACCGCGGCATGAAACCTTCAGCTCTGAAATACACCACAGTTTTTTCTCCACACACTCACACCGTGAATGAAATCCACGTTCCTCCGAAAGTCCTCGTGCCACCCGTTTTCCACCCTCCGAAATGGAAAAGGGCACTTGGAAGGGAAGGGGGATCTGCCTGCAGCTCACAGGACTCTCAGGACTCGGACTCGGAGAGCTTTGCTGAGGAGGGGCAGCACCAGCTGGGGCTCCAGCAGAGCACCCTGGAGAACGAGGGGCTGGTGGGACTGTGTTCTGGTGAGCTGGGCAATGACAGCCTGGAAGAGGACAGCCTGGAGGAGATGAGCTCAGAGGAAGACACCAGTCCAAAAGGAACACAGGAGAATGGAAGGTAAGGCTTAGATTTTAGTAGATGAGCAGAACAGGTCTGACACATTCCTCAGAATGTACATGGCATTTCAACACCAATTTATCTTGTCCAAGTGCTATTAAAACACCTACAGACACAGTTTTAGAGGACCTGCAGACATAGTTACACACCAAGATGTACTATTTCATCTTACATTCATAATTACTATGCCCATTTCTCAGCATATCCTCAGCTTTTGTTATGTTGACTGAAACATAAAATGCCCTCTGACCAGTCCAGGAGGATAAGATGGAGAAGAAACCATCCCTCACAAACCTGTAGGGCAAGTTAAATATGAGTCACAGTTGCCCAGCAACCAGGAGGGACATCCATGTCCTGGGGGGCACCACCAGGGGTTGGACTTTATGATCTTTATGATCCCCTCCAATCCAAAATACTCCATAGTTCTATGGTTTTCCAGTCACTGTTTGCAGGGAGAACTTGGAGAACAAGACAAGAGAGAAATAAAACAAGACTCAGTACTGAGCCCTGCTCATTCCTGACAAAAAGTGCTGAACAAACCAGGCCACTTCTGTCAGAAAACTTGCAGGCAAAAATTAATGGCTTGAATAAATGCAGCTTTGTCCTCATGGCTGTGTAAATCTAAAAATTTCCAGGGTTGCTGTCACCTTTAAACATCCTTTAGAAAGCATTAACTTGGTACATAAAATAAAATTTAATTTGCTGCCGTGCGCATGAAAGGTTTAACCCTCTATGAATTGGGAATAATTCTCAAGTTTAGAGGGATTAAATTAAACCTGAAGTAATAATAATGTGCAGTTTCAATTTAATTGTCTACTTAAAATAAAATGACAAACAAATGAAGGCTAAATGATTAATAGCATGCTTTTATTCACCTCCTCAACAAGCAAAATGGCCAGTTATTGAATATTTTATTGTGAGTGCAAATGATGTTAATTGTACTGGAAACATGCTCTAATTTTTAGTAATTTTTTTGACTGAATACTGCACTGAATGTGAGGCTCTTCATTAAATGGAAATTTGATTTTATTTTGTTTGAACTCAGCCCAGTAAGTACTCCAACCCAGTCCATTAACCAGAGCAAATATCACAGCATATACATACGAACCCCCCTCTCTACATCCATTACTAACCCTGGAATCTGAAGGGGAAGTGCTGCATCTGTTGTCTGTACACCACACTTCTGTTGAGGAGCAGAGCCCATCTAACCTTCCCCTCAAGTTGGGCTGGGGGGGGGAAGGAATAAAAGGTGCCCTTTTTGTCTGGGGGATGATTAGGGCTGAAGGGGCTCTTCACACTCATTTTGTCCCCGTGCAGTGACCTGGGCTGCAGCCCCCAGTTGAGCCCATGTTTCAGCACAATTACACTCTGAATCACTGCAATTGTATCACATATTTCTGTACTCATTTCCAAATGTGGTCACCCATTTCTGTTTACCTGCAGTGCCTGGCAACGAGAAATAATCATGTTTTCCCCCGTGTAAATCACCTCCTCTCCCCAGGATGCAGCACACCAGTGGTTACCTGAAATGAAAATGAAACATTATTTTGTTGTTAGGAGCCACTCGAAATACAGGCAAAGGCATGTAACTCATTTAGAAACATGAATAAATGGTTTATGGAAATGTTAATAGGATTAACTAGGCCACACTTTGGAGAATCCAGCACATCAGGACATTTCTTTTAATAGGGGCTGAAGAGTCAACCAGGTTTCAGTGCCTATAAATGTCACTCTGAAAGATTCACTGTGTCAGTGCCCAAGAAACCAGGGCTGTACTGCAGGTCCAGTGAAGAAAAAACAGTCTTAAGAGCTTTTTCTTACTCCTGCTACTCCCTCCACATCTCCTGGAAGCCAGTTTTTATGTATTTGGCTCCTGCAGTTGGTTTTCCTCCTGTTGGATTGGATCATAAATCATAAATTGAACCAATTGTGGATTTTTTTAAAGCAGAGCATCTGTGTTTGCTTTATGAGAAACATAATTCAGGGCAATGATTTGGCCAATTGTTAAAAAAATAGGCAAAAACACAGCCCTTTCTTATTCATGTTTTTCTACATTTGGTCTCATGTTTTAGTTAAAAGATTTTTAAGTCTTTCGTTGCAAAATGAAATAAAATAGAATTTGTACAACTTGTGCAGAATAATTCTGTGCTTGTTTTTTAAATAGGAAAAAGCAGTGTGTGGACAAATATTCCAGCCTCAGGTACAACCCTAACTGGAAGAACACAAGAAAGGCAGGAAAAGCATCTCAAGTTGGAGGAAGCAGTGTGGACCTTTCACATGAGTCATTTTACCTCCATTATTCCAGTGGCTCCTCAGAAGGAAAGAGTCAAGAGGAGGCAAAACCACAAGATTCAGAGTTTGGTTCGGACTTTTTAAGCTTTCATGACCCGAATGTCCTGGTCAGCAACGAGCCCCTTGGGCTGCAAACCCAAAACAAGGAGTCTGCAGATGGTTGTCAGTCCAAAGATCGACCCCAAAGAGCAAAAAAAAACTTTGTGAAAAGAAATAAACAGACTTTAGGATTGCCCTCAGAGAGGATAAATTCCTATCTGGAGTTACACAATAAAAAACAACAAGTTCTTCAAGAGCAGGTGGGTAATTTTGATGTATTTTTATAAAAAAACCACAGGGACTTTGTGCTTGGAGTGAAACTGCTGCTTCTCAGGGCTAATGAACAGTTGACACAACATTGGAGGGTGTGTGGTGACTGCATTCCTCTGACAGGAACAGTGGACAGGCTTTCTTCTAGCAGGGCTATTAAGAGCACTTGTTTTTTTCCAGTTATAATTTGGCTGATGGCAAAAATAATTAGTGCAGATTGCTGCTAATTAAAGCTGTGTTGATATGATTATGTTTGCTACCCGGGGAATTCTGAAAATCTTTCAGATCTGAGTCTTGGAGCCAGGGATCAGGACTGCATTGTGTAGGGACTATTCAAAACTATGTAATAGGGAAAAAACTCTTCAAATCAGGGCTGTGACAGAAGATTTCCTTGCTGAAGGGGTCGTGGGGACAGCAGAGCTTTTGACATGTGCCACGTGTGTTCCTTCCCTCAAAAAACTGATACAGCCACAACAACAGGGGTTGTGGACTCCCCATCCCTGGGAGTGTCCAAGGCCAGGCTGGACAGGGCTTGGAGCAACCTGGGCTGGTGGAAGGTGTCCCTGCTCAAGGCAGGGGGCTGAACTAGATGATCCTAGAGGTCCCTTCCAAGCCAATTCTGTAACTCTGTGAACAGCATCACCACCTGTATTTGCTGCACAGGAAGAAGCACTTATCTCTCCTGTTCTCAATCCATTGCTCCAGCTTGTGGGAAGGGGTGAAAGAAGGCCTGAAGGAAGCATCTTGTTGGCCCAGGAGGCAACTTTGGTCACCTCACCTGGAAAACTTCACCAAAAAGTGCAAAAACACCAAGGATGTGAAGAAGCATCCTCTGCTGAAGCGACCAAACTGTTGTTTCCTAAACTGGATTAATTTGAGCTCTGCAGGGGGTTGAAGCTGTTTTTATTGATAGGATATTTTTGTTGATATGACACTGGTCCTGTGGTAATGAACCAGTGTTTACACTGAAGTCAGGACTTTGTAGTTAAAATATTGGAGTTAAAACATTTGCAGCCTCGTTCTTGCAGGATTTACATCTGTTCTCTCTGCATACAGGCTGCATGTACCAAAACATACCATAAACGTGTGCTGATCTGTATATTTACTAATTTATACAGCATTTTATAGAGCATCAAGTTCTTTACAGCGTTGCCTGATTCTTAAAGAACCCGATGATGAGTTTCTTTGAGAGAGAGAGAGAGGGAAAGAGAGAGAAGTAGTGGCCCAATCTAGCTCAGCTGTACTCAATCTGAGTTGCTTTCCTACCTACAAGCCCCTTACTTCAAAGCAAGGAACATAATGTACAATTTTTTAATGGCTCTAGACCAAGGCACTCAGACTCTGTGTGCACTGTGCCTTACCTCAGTGTAAACACCTAATCAAGATTGCCTGTGCTTCAACAATAGCAGCCAAATGCAATTCGAGAACCACAAGCCTTTGAAGTCCTCACTGCAAAGGCTGGTTTTCTAGTCTGGGATAATGACATGCCATGATTGCTGTCTTTGTTGTATCTTTTCAGTAGAGAAGCAATTACGGGCCTCAATTTAACAGAATAGGCATTACACAGCTTATGATTCTCAAAATGCAATTTCATTTGATCATTTTCTCAATTTGATTGGTATTAATAGAATGGTTCACCAGAAAAAAAAAAAAAAAATGCTGGCAGAGGTTGTGTCCTGTTCCTCTTTCAAAGAGATAATGTAGAAGTATGTTTTACCTGCCCAGGAAACCATCAGTGCAGCGAGTCAGTTGGTTCCACCAAAAACATCCTGCTGGCTGCAGGGCTGTGCCTTTCCACAGTTCAGGAAACCCTCCTGGCAAAGTTTTAATTTGTTCTGTAATTTCTGCACGTCCTTTTGGAGCAAGGGGATCACCCAAAAAACTCACAAACCCACTCAGCTTTTCTTCCTTGTCCTGATCTCTTACCCTCCCAGAGAGGCTCAGCTTCCCAGGAGGATTCCACACTTTCTTCCCACTGATTTCACCATTCTGATATTTAATTCTTAGTCCTCTTGGTTACAAATACATTCCCAGTGCAAGTTCTGTTCCCTCTGCAGGGGAGCAGGTACATGGTCACCTGTGGAGGTGACACTGCCCCACTCATCGAGGTCACTTGGCAGGATAAGTCTGGGACGACAAAAATATAAGTAAAAAATGTTTTAAAAATTGTTTTCCTGCAGTTTAATAGATTTGGGGGGAGGAGGGGGGAAATGATGCTTTCAAGGAAAATATTCAGTATTGCTGTATTTATAAGGACAAAAAAATCCTTCAATTCAGATTTGCAGCCATCCTGCTCCCACAGCTGTGGCCACGTGAAGATGTTCTTGTCTGTCAGCTTATTTTGCCAGGTTACATGTGCTGGAAGCTTTATTCCTGCAGCTTTCCCTGCCCTTTTCTCCCAAAATTATTGTGTTTTGCCATCTCTTTCTGCAAGCAAGTTCTGTGCCCTGGCAGTGGGGGGGAGGGGGGTGTCATCCATCAGTGGCTGATTGCTTGGCCAGGGATGGTTTCTGGTTGTTTTTCTGTCATTAGGTGCATCCACTCCTAGAAATGGAGCAGCCCAGACTCACAAGGAGTGCTACAGAAACTTCCTGCAATTTTCTTTCCCTCTCTTCCCCTTAAAAGTAGAAGGAGCACTCCCTAATACCACATCACTGTTTAATTGGGGTTTTGCTTCCTTTTCTCTTTTAACCATTTATTTCCTTGTTGCCTATTATATAATGCCTAACTTCAGCATTTTAGTTTTAATAGGAGATAAATTATTGCTCATTCTTTCCCCAAGATTTTTAAATCCTTTCATTTCTTTGGGCTGTTGCCAGAAACATTCTTGGTTTTCAGGTTACAGATCCTAAAACAGTTGATGAGGAAGAGCCACCACCCCAGACTGTGAAAAAGGAGCCTGAAGACAACCTGAAAGGACAGCAGCTCAAGGTTCCTTTTGGATAGAATTTAATACTTGAAATATATATGTAAAATCATTGAAGTTTGGATATTTAAAGCTGTCATCTTGTTACTTTTAAAGTACCGATGACTGACAATAAATCCTTGAGTATTTATCAATAGATAATCACCAACATTTAGTGCATGTACTTTATGGACTGAATATTTTTGAAGCAAAAGGGATCCCAAATGCCAAGGAATTCTGAGCTTAAAGAATCTTGCCTATTTATGACATTATTTCGTTGATTTGTGACATTATTGAGTTGATAATAATGCAAAATCACAATGGTACATGGTCATGTTTGATGGTTTATGAGGACTCTGAGCTAGAACTCAATTACTGCTGCCTTACTTGTCCCCTAAAATCCCTGTGAAAATCAAAAGTCACCATAAACCAAAAAATGTTACAAGTAGAAGAAGTTGGACTCACCTCCTCTGCACCCATAAATCTTTAAACCAATGCAGTGTGAGTCTTTGGAGCAATAAAGAGACCAGGTTATGATCTCTGATACAAAAACAGGAGCTTCAGAATGAGCCAACTGGGATTATTTCTGGCAAACCTGGTTATTCTCAAGTCTTTGAGGTAGTCCAGGCACTGTTTAAATTCCCAGCTGTTCTTCACACTGGAGGCTGCACCTCTGCAAAGTACAAACAGGGTTTTAGTTTGCTGTTCATGGGGAGGGATTTGCTTTATATATGGAATTTCAGGGTGAAGTAGGGGCTGTTTAAATGGGAAAACTTTGGCCTGCTCCCAGTTTGGCAGCACCTCCCTCTTTCCACCAGTGCCAGGACACGGATTGTCAGAGCAGAGGTGGAGCTAACAGGTCACTCTGCTGGCTCCAGGAGCCAGGATTGCCCAGTGCTAAAGCCTTCCCCAGAACCCCCTGGTCTATCTGTGGATTTAATTCCTACCATTAAGCAGTTGTTCTGAGTGCATGTGCTGTGTGCTGATTGCAAGTGTTGCTGACAAAAGAACCCTGGAGAGACAGGAGGATGAAATGGAGGATTTTAGCGCTGACAGAGATTAAATGGACTGAGGATGGATTTGTGTGTTCCCATGTCTCAAAGTGGGCAACACCTGATGCTGGAATTGCAAAGGGATAAATCTTAAATAAACTCCAGATTTAGAGTAGGGCAGTTTAGCTCACAACAGCAGTCCTGGTGTGATTAAACTCTGAAACTGTTTCTTGACATCTGGGTTATGTTTTGTGGGATACAGGCAGGGAGGAAGTTTAGAAATAAAAACATTCATATAATTGACATCAGTCTGGTTCTACTGTGGATCAGTCTAGTAGTGTGCACAAAGCCACCTTTCCCTGAAATTTGGGGCAGTTTACTTTCATTAGAGAATAAAATCCAAGATTTGATTTTTGGAAGCTTTTCTCCAGATGGTTGACAATCCCCAGGGTTAGGAACAGGTAGCCCTGTGCATTTAAGGGCTCCTGTTGAACACCTAAACTGAAGCTCACTCCACTTTTGGTGACTTGTTTCAGGATCAGCACAATAAGTTCTCCCAGAGGGATAAAACAAAACCCACCGGGAATCTCAATGGAAAAGATTTTCCAAGGAATGGCAGCCAACAACCCCCAGGAAGAGCAGCAGAACCAAAGTCTTGGCACCACCCTGCCCAGCAAATATCAGGATTTCAGGCTGCTCCCAGTGCAGTGGAGCAGGACAAGAGCTCTGCCCTGCAGGAATGTCTGCATCCAAACCCTCCTGCTGGCCCTGACGCTGATCCAGCAGCAAAATCCAACACTTGCTTAAATAATTCCCCAAATTCAAGACATTTTGTTAAGCAAGGCTTTACCACATCTCCCTGTCCTTTTCACCAGACATCCCAGCGTTTTAACCCAGCGGACACCACCAAGGAGAACAAGAAACATCAGCAGGAGTCTCCATATAAAATTCCACATAACCAGCCACATTTACACAACCACATCCCCAGGCAGCAGTTTGCAAGTAGCAGCAGCCAAGCAAATCCAAAACAGAGGAATATTTCATCTACTTTCAGTGCCAGTTTGCAAGAACTGAAGGATCAAATCCCGCTTCAGGACTGCAGAAAACACATTCATGAGGATAAAACATACCAAAACTATGAGATCAGTAGTTTATGGTAAGGATATAAATGTTGAAATGGTGTTATTATAACACTATGATGCCCCCAAAAATATAGAAATGGACAATAAAATGTTTTAAAGCCCAAAGTATAAAGACATTTTGCTACAAGCCTGCCACTATATATTACTATTAACTTAAGATGCACTGTAGCTATTGATTCTTAAATATGGCATTGGCAGAGGACAGTTCCAGGCATAGAACTTTCCACAGCTGGAAGTTTCTAGAAGGAAAAGTTTAAAATACAGATAGGAAAGAGAACTGTGCATCAACCAAAACTAGCCTTCCAGGTGGATATCCAGAGTCAGTCCAGTGCCAATTCTGCCTCCCTGCATGTGGAAAAGGGCATGAAAATCCTTAGTTATATAGGATTTCTTTCAGTGCTCAGCGGGCCTGACCCAAAGCCATTTAAAAACAGCTTTCCTTGGCTTTAGATCACTTTGCATCAGGCTGAACAAACTCCCCATTTATAATTCTTTCTATTTATTTAAAGTGATTTCCATACACTTGGGTGCAAAGGGAGTCACTCATTGTGAGATACCCATTTTTCCATCTTCATGNTATATAAAATATATAAATACATATCTCACTTTTTAAGGTCTTCTCAATCTTCTATTCCCAGCTCACCCCCAGCCCCATGTGCAACCTCCAGGTTTGCCCAGCTGATGGAGCAGCATCACCCAGGAATCCCTGGTTGGGCTGGAACTCACTTTGCTGACAGGTGGTTGCTCAACCTCCTGCCACCTGCAATCCCACGGGTGCCAAGTGGTTCCGAGGGAGATCCAGAGGGAAGTGGAGGAAATCCACTGACAACAAGCAGGAGCAACACAGAGGCACATCTTGTGCAAATGAAAAAGCAAACCCAGCCCAAAGTCAGCAAGAAGGTAAGAAATTAGGTGTGGATTGGGTGGTTTAATATTTATTTTCCTCTCTGATTAATATTTTTTTATTCCTAACAATCCAAAGTTCTTTAGGAAAAAAAAAAGGGGTGTACAGAGGAGGTGAGTCCAAGTTTTTCTACTTGTAACATTTTTTGGTTTATGGTAACTCCTTGATGTTCACAGGGATTTTAGGGAACAAATAAGGCAGCAATAGTTGAGTTCTACCTCAGAATATTCATAAACCATCAGATATTTCATTGTTATAGAAAGCACACACACCAGCTTGCCCAGAGCATTAAAAAAAATCAAGGAATAAAGGTAGAAACAGACACTAAAATCATTTAAGCCAAAGAACAAGGTGATCCACCTCCTCTCCCAGTGTCACTGTGAGTGCTGCTGAGCTGTGAGGACACGGAGAGCAGCGTCTGTCCCTGAAGTTGTGAGGGATAATATGATTTAGGAGCAGGCTGTTTGGATCTGCCAGCAGGTAGCCTGGCCTCACATCTGAGCACACCATCACCCTGGGCAGGCTCGTTTGCTCTGCAACCCAAATCTCCTCCTTTCCAAGGGGTTCCAAAGGGAACAGCCCCAAACTTAGAGGATTTGCTAAAGCTGACGGCATAAACACGATTCCAAACCTCCTGATGATCCCATTTGGGTCTTTTTGTCTCTTTTTGTCTCTTCTGTGTGTCCAGTTTCACAGTGGAACCAGTTAACACAGATGTAGTGGAACAGCATAAAGGGATCCCTGTGTGCCCATGACAAATTAAACGTTTAAGAAGTTTGCTCCAAGTCTCAGGGCAGACAAACTTAAGCTGGAATAATTATTCCTGTGTTTCATCTGTGTGTTGCTGCTTGGATGCCTCTAAGAAGAATTAGCAGGATTATGATAGTAACTGAAGGGCAGATTTCCTTCCCTTGCTGTTCCCCCAAGCTCAAACCATTGTTTATATCCTGTATTTTCAGGGGCTTTCTCACGCTTCATATGTGAGGAATGCCCAGAGAATAAGAGTGTTTGTGTCTCACAGGAAAATCCAGCTTTTCCTAATAAACAAATTGCAGTTCTACTCATCATGTGAAGTGAGAAAACCCTGGTTTTGCTGCAGAGAGCTAAAGGATTTATTCCTCACAGCAGCTAAAATTAAAAGTTAATAATTTATATCATAGGGGTAACTGACACAAAGAAACCTCAAACAGAAAATCCAGTGCATAGAATTAGTTTCTCTGCAGTTGTGTTTAACCTGAACATGTGTTTTCAATAAATGCATATTTTACTTGCACATAGAAATGTCTTGGTGCTTCTGCTTTACTCTGTGATTCAAATTACTACAGAGCTGATCATAAGGACAAGTTTTTAAAACATAGTTCACTTCTAAAAATTAATCTGGTACTCTTGAAAAGGCACTTTTTATTAAAGTTATCTATCAATGTTTTGATTTAAAAAGTGCTTTGTATTAAAAAATCTTGTTATTAAAATATTCTGGAAGTATTGTGGTCTTTACATAAAGGATTGAAGTGGCATCACCCATCACTCCTGTCTTCCTATGCACTTGGGAAGCTTTTGCTGTGCTCAAAGCATGGATTTTTCAACTGCCTGTGGACAATTTTCCACTGCAGTTTTGAGAACAAAGAAAGGTTACTATCACTATCAACGTTTGCCTAATTTTTAACCACCAAAATCAGGTACTTTTATCTACTTTTCCTCCAGCACCTCCTTTGGAGTCTCTAATAACCATCAAAGGGGTCACTTTAAGCTGTTTAAAAATAAAGCTCACAAGAGGTCAGTTTTGACTGAGAAAATACAGCTTTGTGATTTGGATAATTGGCAATTTCCCACCAAGATTCAAAGGAAATACAGTGTCCTTTGCCTTGTGCAATTAACTCAGTCTTGTTGGTCACTTATTTAAAATGAGACGTGCCAGGGGTAAGACTGAGCCCTGCTCCTGCTTTAATTATTGTCCCTGTGAAACCAGATAAAGGAAAACCTGTCACTGCTGTTTGGTTTTCAGCCCTGTGGCCCAAAAGTCTACATAAACCTGAACCTGAAGCTTGGGGGCCTTGGACCTGACTATGAAGCAATCAAAGAGACAGTGAGTAAATCCCTTTTACCTGCTCTACTTTTCAGCTGTGCAAAGTGAATTTATAGGCAGAGAAGTCACTGCTGAGGAGCAGCTCGTGGTTGGTTGGTGCTTCACATCCTTGGCTTTAGGTCTGCCCTGAGATCCTAAAGGGAAATTTGTGTCCTTGGCTCTAAGTCTGCCCTGAGATCCTAAAGGTGGATTCAAATAGAAGGGAAGACAACTGTACTGTGGGTAATTTTAACTCTCCAGAAGCAGGGAGTAGCTCACAGAACTGCTCAGTAAATCATACACCCACATGACTTGAGTTGCACTGTCATTCCCAGGGCAGAACATCTGCCCAGCCTTCAAAGTGGAAGTAAAACAAGTTGTGTAAACCCCAGAAAGCAGCTGGCTGCACATTGCTCTGTTGAAATGGAGACAGATTGTTCAGAACATTTGGATGGACCTGTCATGGTTCTGCTGAGCTCTATCCTCAGCCCAAGGAAAAACTCTCAAAAATGAAAAGCCACTAAAAAAAGCTGTGCTATTTATCAGGGTTTCCTGTTGTGTTCTGCTGAGGGGGGGATCAATGGCATGGCCAGGTTAAACAGCAGCAGAGGTGTAAATGGAAGCCTTGGTGGGAAAAAGTGTTTCATTGATGGATCCACTGAGACATTCAATGACACATCTTTTTTTTCCCCCGTTTTTTTTTTTTCAGAAGCAGAAGTTAAAGCTGCAAAAGGAATATTCGAGGCAGATTAAGGAATACAATATGAAAAATATTACTTTGGTTCAGAAGTTACCTACAAAACCTCAGGTCACATCTTCAGTGTTGAGACAGAAGGTAAGAACAGATTCCCTTTAAAATGCACACAGGGAGAGATTCTGGGCTTTTGCACAAAGGAAAGGGAATAAATTTAACTCAGAGTAGGCTAAAATAGTTTCTCCACTTTGATTTTCCTTTTAACAACTCCATGCATCACAGATTTCCTTTTTTCAATTATTGTCCACCTGCCCCTCAGGCTCCCTCACAAACCTGCCCATCAGTTCCAGAGCCACAGTAATTACTCTTATTTTTCCAGCCCAAACAACATCACTTTAACCTTCACTGGCCTCCCAAAAGGGCCCAAATGAGTAATGAGGGACTCCATGGCATTGCACCCACCCACCCAAACCAAGGGAGCACCTTTTCCTTATTGCAGGAACTAACAAAGCTCTGGAAATAACGTTTGTCCCATGAGTTCTGCAGGAACTCACCTGCCTAGTGGGGTATTTCTCCAGGGGGACAAAGGGAGACTTGGAGGCTTCAGGAACAAAGGTGGGGGGGTTAATGTGACAAAGCTGTATTCTCTGGGTGTCCAAAGGGCTTTGGATTCCCTCAGAAGGCTTCCCACACACTCTTTCTCCAAGAACAGGAGATGATGCAGCTTCCACTTGAGGCATAGCAGGTGTTTTCCCAATTTGTGCAGCAAACACAAACCAAAAAACATCCCAGGTTAAACCAGGGCTCTCTCAGATCCAGGATTTCTGCAGTCCTGTTCCCATTCCCTCTGCAAGACAGCCTTCAGGTTCCAGACATCATTCCTTACTATTGGACACTGGACAAAAATGTTTATAACCTCAATAGACTCGTGTTGCTCTTCCTTTTTAACACTAAAACACTGTTTCAGTGTCTGAGGTGGCTTCCAACAGGGTCAGAAAGCCAAACTCCTTGGGGTGGGTTATTTGGCAGTCACCACTGAACCATCTGCTGTCGAATTCTGTCAGAATCAACGTCAGCAATTAGGAGAAATATTGATTTGACTCAACATCAACCCACCTTGGACATATTGGTCAGGTTTTCTCCCCATCAGTTACCCTGGTTTTCCTGTTTTTAGGCACTGGAATATGCTAAGAAGATTCCAAGGCCAAAGACTTTCATGACAAGACCACCAGACAAAGAGGGGAAAGAGGAAGTTCTGCCCCAGACTTCACATGAAAGCAATTTCCCCAAAATCCCATCCCTGGAAACTCTGCGAAGTAGACACGAGAAGGAGAAGGAGGTTGTGGCTGCTTTCAAAGCCCTTCATATCTTATAAGGGATATATTTGAAAATATTTGGCATTTCTTCAAATCAAAAATGCCTGAACTATTTAATTATGAGCTCTGACCACCACATATTGATTTACCAGCTCATTGAAATGTGAAGTGGCTCAAGTTTAATTATTGTTAAATTTTGGGCTCAGTTCTACTACATCTTTTTTTTTTTTTTAAATAAAATAAACCTTTGCATATGTAGCATTTTAAATATGGTCTTCTCTGTTATATTTCTTTAAAATAACTGATCTAGCAGTTGCATCTTTCAGAGGAATCAGCTGTTGACTTGTCACAGCTGGATCATTTTTGGACACATCAAACACATGGACACGTCTACAACACATTAAAAATGAACTTCTGTTTCATATGATGATTTTAATGCAATCAGTATTTCTCTTTTTGAAGTGCAGAGGAGATTTTGGCTGTCCAGAAATAAAGCCAAAAATAAACATCTTTTGGTAAGGAAAAAAATAACCAAAATATACACCAAACACAGCAGTTGGTAATGATACAATGCTAATTATTCAAATATTACTCTGCTATTTATTAGGGAATAGTTGTCACATTAAGACCAAAATCTGGGACAAGAAAATTCCAAGCAAGTCCTGGCTGAGCAGGCAGACACTCTGTTATTAGCCAGAAGCAGTTGGAAAATGTATTGGGTAACTAAGGATAATTGAGAGCTGCATGTTGGAGAGGAAACAGCTTTTAACAGATTAAGTCTATAAAAATAACAACAAACAGATGGGTTTCTTCTGATGGTTCCATTCCTTTAACTTAGTAAATGATGAATTAAGTCAACATGTGAGATGTGATTAGAACACACAGCAAGGGAATTTTGGCTAAAATCTCCAAGAACACTGGCTGGTTACAAGGAAAAAGAACAACCAACCACCTTGTGATCATGTGGAATTGTTTTGTCCAGTTTATTAGGCCTCTTTTTGTCTCTTTTTGAATTGGGTTTGGCAGCTGGAAGTTGATGTCACACACAACATTTGGGGAAAGCTTGGTGGGAGAAGCACCTTCCAGAGTGGGGAGGATGTTTGGCATCCCTCTCCCTGTGGGAGGTGGTAAAATCCACCCATCCCAGCTGGAAAAATGGTTCCATGCTCTGCCAGTCACTGCTGTCCTACTTTTCATTTTTAAACCAAATGGTAGCACTTGGAAGCATTTCTGCTTAGGGAACCTCAACTTGTTGTTTCTGCTTAAAAGTGATAATCCCCCCTTAATACAAACCTCAAGTGCCTATTTTAATGAAACCTTCAGATGAATATCAAAGAGCTATTTACTCGTATCTAATATTTTAATTAGATTATATTCTCAATTTAACCCATTAAACCCCCTTTGATGATCTCCATGTTTAGTGTTTAGCCCCAGATGCTGGAGGTAATGAATATTGGACCTTTGATTTAATGAGAACTTCTGCCTTTCCAGCCTGACTCCCTTTGTGTCCCCCTTTTTTTATTTCCCGAGCTATAGAATCCAGTTAATTGAAGAAGTCTCTTATCACCACACATTAAGGAACCTAAATTAGCATCCCTTTTCTGATTAGAAAATGCAAGCAGACATTTTCCCTTTGATCTGAGGATTGAGTTGAAGTAGGCAACAGCCCCCTGAAAATGAGCTGATGGCTTTATTATTTGGCTGCCATGCAGATGCGTCCATGTGGTGCAAAATGCTTAATGTCTTAATTGATCACCTTCCTCCCTATCTGGCATCCCACTGCCTTTTAGAGCTCCCATAAATTAGGGGCATCTCTCTGGGTGGGGTGGGGTGGGTTCACTTGGGGCTTTTTGAACAAAACAATGAACTTTCGGGAAGCGTTTCAGTGCTAAAATAAAAGCCCTGAATGTGATGCTGCTCCTGGGGGGAGGGGGAGGTTTCTTTATAAACACTGATCATCTCACAAAAATTGGGTTGGCATCCTTTGTTGTGGTGTTGTTCTGGGGGGTTTTCTGCCCAAAATTCGCAGCACAGGTGGAAAGAAAATCTTCTTGATCTCCCCCAGTACTAACACTGGGTGTGTTTCCTGCACCCAGCAGATCTGGGGGCACAAAAGGGGACCACACAAATAAAAGATGAGCATCCATCTGCTTAAAAACAAAGGCCAAAACTTCGTGTCTTTCAGATTAGGAAGACAAGGAATTTCAAAGAGAAACAGGCCTTGAATGTGGCATTAAGTGTTGGAGCGGGGGTTGAACTGGAGCAGAACCTGCCTGCCATGGCCCCATGGTCCAGCACAGGGCAGAGGGGCATTTGTGCACATCATCCCGTGGAAATTCCCAATATTTACTTGGCAGGCCCTTTGTAGAGCCAAAATTTCTTAATATTTTATCTTCTGGGAGCATTGCAGCCCAGAGCACCTTCAGTGGTCAAAGACCTGGGGTCACTTCTGCTTCAGGGCAACGTTGCTGCAGTGACCTCAGCACCTCAGCAAAGCCATGGACAGGATGCTGACCCCAACAAAAACCTGGGTTTATCAGTTAAAAACATCAAATAAGGCAGAACCTCAAAGCCAAGTTCCATCATCACATCTCCAAAGACAGAAGGTGAACCAGACAAGGTCATATCCAACTCCTGCAGTCACTGAATACTTGAACAAGCTCTGATGTCCAGCAGCCCACAAGCCAAGCATTTGATTGCTACCAATTCCTAGCAGGGTCAATTCTATAATAAATTACAGTGGCACAAAGATGCCTTTTTAAATTATTGTTATTATATTGTTTTGCTTATTTACCTTATTATGCTTATTTTGCTTTTAATTTTAATATTTTGCAGGGTTTATTTTATTATTTTGCCCAAACCTAAGTGCCTTCTGCATGACCTGTGTATCTGATCTGCTTTTATGTAGCTCTGGCCACAGAATTAAAAAATTTGGGTTGGACCTGCTTTCCAGACCCCTAAAAGTTCAAAATGCTTAGGGCAGCGGGCAGGGAAGTGTTTAAAATCACAACAGCAAAGGTTCATGGAAGGATTTTCAACTGCTTTTTGATTTTCTATAAGGAAAACAACAACAACAACAACAAAAAAAAACATTAACCACTTAGGTGTTAAATAAATTAACAGGAAACAATTTCATTTTAAAAAAAAACACTGAAGAATTTTAATGAAAATCAATCTTCAATGGATTTTTGAAAAATAGGAAGCCCACTAAGATTTCCTATTTCCAGCAATTATTTCCTGCAAGCCACTTCCACTCCAGCATTTCCCAGAGACATTAAATTATTTTTTTAAAAAAGAGAGAGAGAAAGAGGCATCTCTAAACAATCTCTCCCTGCTCCTCAAGCTTTTGTGGAGGGCAGGAAAAAGTCGGGCCGTTGTCATGGAATGAGGAAGGACCCAAGGAATAAAAATTAATTTCAGTTATTCTACGAGAAAAATCACTGAAATGAACAAACAAAACACCTCCTCAGCCCTTCCTTCTTCCCAGGGCCATCTCCACTCTCCAAACACACAAAAACCTCCTCCCAAAATCTTCCTCTACCTGTATAAAAGCTGCATCTTCCCAACATCAGCCTGGCAGGAATCGCTTCCCAGCTGGGAAGGAGCTGCCTGGGCCCAGAGGGAATGTCTCAGGCAGTGACTATTTCCTTCAGCTGTCACAATCTCATGGTTTTTCACACCAAACTTCCTGGGATAAGCAGCCTGTTCCCAAATCCTCCCGCTGTCTGCAAGGTTCGGTGCTCACCGCTGGGATGGGGAAACATCCCTGGGCTTGGGAGCTTCTCATCCTGCCTGTGTTTGTCACTGAGGCTGCCAGAAATCGGTCCTAAAACACCGTCCCAAAAGTGCCTAAAACCCGCAGAGAGGTGGAGAGGGGCGGGTGTTTGTGGGGTTTATTTTACTGATCAGGATAAAAACTTCATGAAGAGAGTTCCTGCAGCAGCAGGGGAGAAACAGCAGAGACTCGGGTGTTATTTGGGTCATATTCTGACCCTTCCTGGCACATCACTGACCCCCCTGAGCTGTGTCCATTCCCAGCCCTGGGAACAGCAGTGGAAACACGGTCAGAAACATATGATCACGAAAATATCATGGTAGAGCTCCTCTTTTCCATCATTTTTTGCAGTTCCCAGTGAAACACACGCTCGGGGGAGGCTGACAGTGAGCACAGAGCAAAGCAAACAAAATACTTGATGGGGAAAAGCTGCATCAAATTGAAAGGATTTTGGGGCAGTTTCCATCACATCCCTGCAGGTGTTGGGAGAAGGGAAGAGCCACGGAGCTGGGAGAAGCATTCCCAGCCATGGAAATGACCTGTTGGACCCTGCTCTTGGCTCCCTGAGCTGCTTCAAACCACACCAAGGCTGCAGGAGGAAAGTGGTTGATTCACCTTCTGAATCATAATTTTTAGGGTGGCCTTTTGTTGGCGAAAATTGTTCTCCTGGAAATATTCATAAACACCACATAAAAGCTTTTTCTGGATAGCTGGGATTTTTCCTCCCCATGATGTGTGATCTTTATTATTTTACATGTAAAAAAAAAGAAATAAAAATAAAGGAAAACCCACAAAAAGGAAGCAAGCATACACTTTTCAATCATCTATATTTTATATTTTAAACAGGGAGTCGTTTCCCCCTCACAAAACAACACGTCCCGTAATCCAAAATGCCCTGAAAGTGCTGATAACGCCAGACAACCAAAATTAAATTCCCGATTAAATAAAAAAAAATGTAAGGAAAATAAATTAAATAACCTAAGGAGACATCAACGTGCAGCGGGGGCCGCACAGGTGATTTCCGAGCCAGAACAGCCTCTGCTCCAGGTTTTTATGGAAGAAATCCCCAGTCCCACCATCTCCTCCCCAATGATGCGCAGGGAGCGCGGCGGAGGCTCCGCGTTTCCCAGCCGGCAGCTCACAAAAATAAACGATAAAAATCTTAATTTACCTGGAAATTAAAACCATTTCCCGGGCGGGAAGATGAAGGCAAAGCGAGGGCGGCCGGTGACTGCTCTGAGTGACCGCGGCACGGAGCGCAGGGAGCCGGGGGGAGATGCAGGAGAGGGGGAAGAGGAGCCAAAGCTGGAGCGGGACCAGCTCCGGGGCTCTTTGAGAGGAAAAGGGAATATCCGGGAGCTGATTTCCACCTGGAAGCCAGGAAGGAATTCGGCTGCCGGCGCAGGTGTTTCTCCAAGCTGTGGAAAATCCCTTTTGCTCGCTGGGAGCGCGTTTGCTCCGAGCATCCGCGGCAGGATCGAGTCCTTGGCGATGCTCCCCCTTTCCCTCGTCCACATAGGAATTAAATAAACCGTAATTCTGCTCTTACCTGTTTCTTTGGAGGGCTTTTCTACAACTCTTTTTTGTTTTGAGTGTGTGCACGTCCTGGAAGCTCTGCCCGGGATCAGCGCTAGGGATGGAGACGGCGAGCCCAGTGCATGGAAAGAGCGGCGAGGATTTAGGGATTCGGGGAATGGGATTGCCCTGCCTGCCGCTCCCAGGAACGACAACGTGCTGCCACGAGTATACATTTATTTTAAACTCCGGGAAAGTTCGGGGAACGGGGAAAAGTCCGACATCTCGAGGGGAAGGGGAAACCTAAAGGAAACTCGGCTTAGTTTACTCCCCCCTCCACCCCAACATCAGATTTCCAAGCAAAGCTCAGGCTTGGGGTGATGCGGGAGGGAAGCGGCGGTAGTGCCCTCACCCCGGGGAGGGGAGGGGGCTCCCCCCGCACCAAAACCCCTGTTCCCCCCTTCCCTGTGCGCGCTCCTCAAGGCTGGGGAGGAGGGGGCGACCTGCGGGGTTGGGGCTGGGGCAGAGCCACCCGGGAGCGCAGGAGAGCCCGGGCCGGGCTAGAGGCGGTGGGGGCAGAGATCCCCCTCCTCCAGGATGTCCACCTCGTCCTCGGGGTCCTGGAGCAGGAAAGGGCCGGGGGGACCCTTGCGGGGTTCGGCACCGGCCGGCTCGGGCAGCTCGGGCTCGGGGGAGCTCGGCTCCCGGCTCTCCTCGCCGCCCGCCTGCTTCGGGTCGTCCTGGGTTTTCCTCAGCTGCTTTTTGTGCTTCATGCGGCGGTTCTGGAACCAGGTTTTCACCTGGGGAGAGCGGGAAAAGAGGGGAGAGGGAGAAGGAGAAGACGGGGCGGGGGGGGGGGGGGGGATAAAAAGG
>VYXB01009311.1:0-60488 GCA_013397135.1 Pachyramphus minor | reverse complement strand
AAGGAGAAGACGGGGCGGGGGTGGGGGGAGTAATAAAAATGAAAGGGAGAAGGATGTTGGATGGCACGTGAGGATGCTGGATGGGATATCGGGGGTGCTGGATGCATGGGATGTGGGGATGCTCAGTGTGATACAGGGGATGCTGGACGGGATGAGGGGTGGGCACAGGTGCCAGACCCCTTCCCGGCAGGGTGGTGCCCCGTACCTGGGTCTCGGAGAGGCTGAGGGCCGTGGCCAGCTCCACCCGCTCGGGCGTGGAGAGGTACCGCTGGATCTCAAACCTCTTCTCCAGCCCGGAGAGCTGCGAGTCGGAGAACACGGTGCGGGCTTTGCGGCGCCGGCAGTGCTTCCCGGGCAGCTCGGCGTGAGCGTGGTGCTGGAAAAGGGCTGGCACCGGCATTCCTGGGGGGACACACGGCGGAGACCCCGGGCTGCGGTCGGGAAGGGACCCTTGGCCGGGGGGGAACGCCCGGGGAGGCTGCGGCGGCTCGGGGTGGGCTCTCCCCCTGCCTCTTTTAATTTTTTTCGTTTATTTCGTTTTTGAGGTCGATTTATTGGTTTGCTTTTGGGGGATCCTGTTGCTTTTCCAAGCGCTTCGAGCTCACCCCGGGAAGGTGAAGGCAGCGCGGGCAGTGCCCGCGAGAAGGGAGTCGAGATTGCACCCTCCCGGCAACGAAACCACAACGAAATGGGCATGGAAAAACACAAGGGAGCCCTGGAAAAGGCTGGGAGAAGGAGAACTGCCCTCCGTAACACCGCTGGTGCAAATTTTGGGCTGCTCAGTGGGAAACTTTCGAGGTTTTCTTCTTCCAGAGCAAAGAACGGGCCCGGGGAAGAGCAGAGCCCCGGCACAGCCCCAGTGGTGGAAAAGCGAAGCCCGGTTGGACAGCGCAAGGAAAAATAGAGGCTATCAGTCCCAAAATAAAAGCAATTGTAAAAAAAAAACAAAACAAGAAAAAAAAAAAAACCAAAACAAAAAAACACCCTGAATTAGCGATCCTTAAAAAAAAAAGGCAAAAAAACAAACCAAAAAAACCCACCAAAACAATAAAATTAAAGGCAAAGACAGGGAAACCCTCATGATTTCGGGCAGGCGAGTGAAGGACAAGCATCAGAGCAATGGGCTACTCTGCCTTCTCCCTACTAACGAAGCCGGTGCTGCCCGGGGCTCCCCAGTGCTCCCGCCCCGGGGGATGCAGCCAGCGTGTGAGGGGTGTAGGAAGATGCTCACCCACCCCAGAGGGGCTCGTCCTTCACTCTTGTCCCCACCCGAGCCCCCACCTCACCACCCCAAACTCCCCGCGTCCCTCCCGCACTTACCCGAGGCGGTGAGGAAATAGGGGTGGTGGTGGTGATGCTCCGGCTTGTGCAGGGCAGGGTGCGGGTGAGGCGCCAGCAGGGTCGGCGTTGGCATCAGGGGGTACCCATAGTCCAAGAGGGGCACGCGGGAGGCCAAGGAGCCCGGGAAGTGCTCGGGGGGCACCTCCCGCAGGGGTTTGGGCTTGTGCAGCAGGATGTCCTCGATGAAGAAGGAGGTGGGCCTGGGCGCCGACACGGGGTGCACGGGAGACGTGAAGTTGAGGTTCATGCTGGTTGTGTCCCCCTCGGGCAGCGCGGGAGGGAACGAGCCGGGCTGAGCTGCCGGAGCAGGGAGAGAGGGGGTGACGGGCGGAATAAACCCCGGGCAGGAAGGGAACGGACAAAAATAACGATGACAAAGATAAATAAACAACGATTTCAAAAGAGACGGAGTAAAAATAAATAACGGTAATAATTTAAAAAAAAAATTAAATAAAAATATCCCCCAGCCAGAAATAACCTGGCGGAGCCGGGGGAGGCGAGGCGGGCGGGTCGGGGATGCGCGGGGCGCTGAGCGCCTTTGAGGCGCGGTGGGAAGGGGGCTGCGCTGCGAGCCAATGGCGAGCAGGGGGGGGACGGGCCTGCCGGGCCACCCAAACCACCCCGGGGGCGAGGAGCCGCTCTGGAGCCGCTCCGGTGCCTCGCAGCATCCCCTGCATCCAGCCCGCCCCGCACCAGCCCGCTCAGCCGCCTTGGAGGGTTTTCCCAAATCTCAGTGTTACCTCCTTTTTTTTTTTTTCCTTATTTTTATAAAAGAGAAAACTTCGGGGAAAATAAATTAGCGGTTAAAACCGCTCCTAAACCTCCCCTAACCTGTCCCCCCGCACGCAGGTTCTCCCTTCGCGCTCAGCTTCTCACCCCGTCGGGGTTATGTTCCCGTCCCTTCCCTGTTCTCTGTTGAGCCAAGACTTTTTTTTGGGGGGGGTCTTTCCTCTCTTTGCCTTTTTTTTTTCCCCCCCTCTAATCTGTAACATTCATTTCCCCGGAGTCAATTTGCTAAAATGAGGGTGATACACCACATCATAGCCGAGATAATTTCGGTTCGCATCTCGGAAAATTGCTCTAATTATTGATGTTAAACTCAGGGAAATTAAAAGAAGGCGCTTCTCCTTCATCTCCTGATTTTAAGCTCTAATTTGTTGAAATCGAGTTGTCATCACAATTCCAATCACTACCGTTAATAGTAAAAGTGTTCTAATAGAGCCAGAATTCGCACAACCCATGCTATTAGATAATTAAGAAAGATGTTAGAAAGGCAAGTGCTAATCCTTGGGCACACGGACAGCGCTTCCATCTGATCCAGCAGGTAGAACAAATTAATTACCCGAATCAATTAGTCCTAAAAGTACAGTTCTCAGGGAAGTATAAGCCACGTCTTCCATATGGATGAGCTGGTAAATGGTAAATAGACGAGGAAAAAGCTTTAAAAGAATAGAAATGGCAATCGTCGGGGATTTAATGAATGCGCGACGCCCGAGCTTTCCAGCGGTGCCGTCGGTTCTCCGCCACCGCCGGGCACAGACACGCGGGGGTGGGATGAAGATGTGGCTCCTGCATCAGTTCCAAAATTCCAAGGGGACCGGAGAGCTTCCCATCCCACCGGGAAAATCCACAGGGGCGTTTTTCACCCCCTTTGTGTTAGAGATCCCCCCCCTCCCCTTGTTTTACACGTGTAATGCCCACGTGTAGGCAGGTAGCACTCACTTAACACATATATTTATTTAAATACATATTTATACATTTTTTGTTATCATATTTATTATACTATATTCTTTTATTGTGTATTTTGTGTATTTGTGTATTTATTCCAGTTATTCTATTTATATTAAATATTATATTCTTGTGTCTATTTTATAGATATAGATAGATGCAGATATAGATATAAACTCTTGCTTGCAGGTGCATTGATTCAGGAAGGCAGGAGCAGCCCCTCAGAACTGGGGGGAAAAAACTCTCCCCTCCCTGTGCTGCCCACAAAACTCCCTCTTTTTCTCTGGCAACAATAAATAAATAAATGGATAGACATATAAATAGATAAATAAACAGTAACAAATCTGTCACAGTGTCCCCTCCTCAAAGGCCCATTTCAGCATCACCACGGGGTTTTGGCTGGGGGTTTAAAAACATGCCCACAACTTTCTCTGAGGAGCAAATGAGCAAATGAATTAACAGTGATTAAAAGGGTCCAAAGCCCATCTTGGAGTGTATAAGCTGCTTGACTGGCCATTTCATCAGCTGAGATTTCTTCTCTGCAGGGCTGGGGCTTTACTCAGCCCATAAATATATTTATTTAGTTAAAGCAGATCAGAAAGATTAAAGTTATGTTACTTCAGCCAGATTGGGTGACAGCTTTGGGACTCAGGCAAGAGCTTCTTGCTTGAAACCACACTGAGAGGGGCTGCTTTTTGGGGTCCCTCTTTGTTTAGGGTACAGACAAATAAAGGAGAGGGGGATTGGGGTCCTATTTTGATGTTTTCTTGCAGCAACAGCAGCAAAACCCGTCCCCAAACCAAGCAGTGGCACTTCAGGCACTGGTGCCAGCTCAGGGGCAAGAAGCAGAGGTGATAACCCCCATCTGTGGAGAAGGGAAAGGAAGGGAACCCCCAGGAAGGAGAGACCTCTGCCCTGCAGCCCTCACACCCAGGGTGTTTTAAACTTAACATTTCATGGCTTTTTGGGGACAGAAATGGGGTGCCAGGGGCTTCCCACCCTCAGCAGGTGTGGCTTCTTTACCCTAAAAGCCTCTTACCTATTTTCCCTCAAGGGGGACTGAGGTCAGGGCAAGGCAGGGGGAAGCTGCAGGTTTGGCTGCTTTACTCACTGTGTGTTTCCCTCCCCTTTTGGGAAGAATTGCCCCTCAAAGCTGCACTTTTACACCCTGGGGAGCTGTGTAACATCTCAGCCTGGCCCTCAAACCTCATGGTTGATACCTAACCCAGGCAGCCACACTGCTGTGGACTTTGTTTGTTGTTGTTCCTTCAATAAAACAAAATGATTCTTACAGGCTCAAAGAGCTTTATGAACTTTTATAAACATATCTCCCCTGTGTATGTACACCCCCCCCTTTCATGATTTAATAACACACTCAACTCACATGCTTTGCTTAGATAAACCCCAGCCATCACTACTTGCACATTTAAGATCATTTGAAGGTATCACAGGGAGAATTTTGCCCAGGAAAACTGAAATTTATTTGACTCAAAACCTCAGGGGTCATTTAAAAGGCCGGTGCAGCCACCTTGACATTGGCAGCTTTATTTCACTGTGCTGCATTAGGGATAAATTTGGTGCAGTTTAAAAATACATGCACTTACCTTCCTGTGGCTCTTGAAGAGGTGAGGTAGCTTGGGAGCCCGGCCTTTTCATGCCTTTCAAGACAAATCCACTCCAAAAGGAAGGGTTAAATTAAAACCAGACAGCCTTGATATGATCAAAATGGGAGCCTGGCTGCAGGAAAGAGGTCTGAAGAGCTCAGGTTGAGTAACATAGAGAGAGGTCTTTTGAACACAAAGCATGGCTTAATGGAGAATGTTCCATCGTGGTGCTTCAGGCAAAACCACTTCCCACCCTACAGGAGCAGGTGCCCCTTCCCTAAGGGTCTCTGGGTGCTGCTGGGGAGAGGCAAAACCACTCCTGCCTGGCCCCAGCTCCTCTACCCTTCCACACCCCACCTACTTATGCCTACACCTGGCACCCAACCCTGCTTCCCACCACCCTGCAGGCTGTGGAAAATCCATCCAGGAGTAGGGATGTTGTGATTTTATAAATTCAGCTCAGCTGGCACGAGGTAAAGGCAGTGGTGGGAACCCCCTGAGTACCAGGTTGGGTCTGCACCAGAGGTTTGTCCTGGCATGTCAGCACTGCCACAGAGCATCAGGAGCTGGGCTCCTTGTGGGTCCCTTCCAGCTCGGGATATTCTGTGATTCCATGAATATTTTAGTGTTGGAAACCCCCTGCTGTGCCTTGCACCAGCCCAAGGAGGGCTGGGGGAACAGGCTTTGAGGTGAAGTGCTGCCTAAAACCACAGGAGGTTGTCCCAGGGCTGAGAGAGGGTGGCAGGGGAAAGAAGCATCAAAGAGGGATTTAACTCCTAATCAGGAGAAGATCTAGAGTTTTCCAAGAATCAAAACTCTCCCTTGGCTTTTGCTGCCTCAGAAACGTGTCATCCCGTGGACTGGCCCTGTCCTCCATCTGTGCTGAGAGGAAGAGGAGACAGAGTGAGAAACAGGGAAGAAATCAGCCTGTTGATTTTATCTCCAGACCAGAAACACTCAGGTCAAAAGCTGGGTCTGTGTTGTTGTCACAGAATCACTGACTCTCCCCATGAACAGCATAATAATTTCAGGGCTGTAGTTCCAGGTGCAAAAGCACAGGGGATGGAATTGTGGTTGATGCCACGGGACCACGTTAAGAAGGTATTGAGACAGGAAGGCAATTTAAGGCTTGTATCACTACCAGTAACTGCAAGACTCCTGGGGGNCTTCCTTAAAAAGGTGACCCTTATCAACCAAGACCTTTTTAATTACCTAATATTTGTTTTCAACTTCAGCAGGGTCATCTGGACTGTTCCAAAACACAGCAAGATTATTCCTTCTTCTTTGTTTCTTTCTTTCTTTTCTTTTCTTTTTTGGGTTTTTGTTTTTTTTTTTTGGAATGAGTCAGAAATTGGGAGGGAGGCTTAGAAGTTTCCTTGGGACCTGCTTTCAATTAGTCTCCTCTTCATTTGGTTGCATCTCAATTCCTCCTCATGGTGTGACCAACCCATGGGCACTGCTGGCTCCCTCGAGGCCGAGGTGATTATTTCACCCAACACCATCTGTACTTTGGGATCTGGGCTAATCCTCTGCTCTCTAAAAAATCCATTCTTGCTCCTCTAGCCCCTGCTTTGTTGTTGCCTTTAGCACATTAATGCTCATTCGTGTTCTTTCATTCCAGCTGTGTAACAAGCATCTGCACAACCCAACATTTTGATTCACTTTTCTGCATTAACGGCTCAGGACCTCCCTTGTTTCCCCAATTTCGTGATGTATGAACCGTGTACGTCCTTACTTTTAACCTTTGGGGCAGGATAATCCTCCTTTTCCCTTTCTTATCCATTCAACCTTGATTTTATTCCCATTGTTTCCCCGCTTTTCTTTGTGTTTTTCCTCTTTCTACAGCTCCAGGTTCCTCATGAAAACCTCATATCCCTTTTCCACTTGGAGAAACACTGAATATACAATCCCCAAATCTGAGCTCAGGCTGGAGTAAGTGAGAAGTAACTTAAATAAAAACCAGCAGAGCACAGAAACTGAAATGACTCAAATACTTTGATTTTCTTTTCAATTCCACTCTTCACTTTCCAACCTTAAAGTGTCTCGTTTTGAAGCCTTAAAAAACCAAAAAGCAGACAAATGATGCACTCCAAGGTCAGAGGGAGCTGTTATGACCATCCAGTCTGACCTCCTGTATCAGACACAGAGAAAACATCCAACCTTGGCAGCCTGAGGCACAAAAACCCCCGGGTTTCTAAGTCTTTAAATCATAGTTTGAACCACAATGCAGAGGAAATAAGTGTTTATAAACAGGGTGAATGAGCAGCTTTCTCTCATCCCCAGATCTCTATCAAGGCCCTCAGCTCCGTGTTTATATTTTGAGCAGCTCCCCTGAAAATTATCTACAAACCACACTCAGCTTTTGTAAACACAATTCAGCCTCCAGTTAAAAGGTCAATCCTGCCAGAGAGTGGATTTTATAAATCACTTAGGACTGGTTTTGCCTCCTGGTTTAAACACACAAATTGCTGCATCACCTGATGCACACAAATGTCACGACTCAGGTGTGTGTCACAGGGATGGGCCCAAACTGAGGCACTTTGTCCAAAGAAAAGGAATTTTTCTTCGTTGCTGAAAGATAATTAAACCTTTTTTCTTTCATGTTTGCTCCCAACAGATTGCAAAACTAGTTGGACCTAGTTTACAAAAAACCCAAAAGATAACCTTTTTTGATGATCAAAGGGAGAGATTGGTTCCATTACTTGCATTAGTCAGAGTTCTCTGGGCTGTGGCCTTCAGAATAAAGGCAGAAATGTACTTTAGAAAGATCTAAGTAACACACTTTACTCAAAACATTTTTGTATTATATGGCTTCTTGACTGTTTCAGCTTATTCTGTATCTGTGCACTTTATTTTAAGCACTCCAGAAGTGGATGACAGGTCGGGGTGGGGGGGGAGAAAAAAAAAAGAAAAGGAAAAAAAAAGGACAGAATCCACTCAGCATCTGGCAAATGCATCTTCAAATAATGCTTTAAAACTGGAAATTACCTCCTGAAATGGGATTTTGTCCCTTTCCAAGGGCGAGGTGTTCAAACGGCCACGTGGGAATATTGCTTAACGTTGAAAACACTTCCTATTTGTCAATATAATTTGTATAAAGGGAAATATTCTGACATTTTATTTTGATATAATTTCCTGCTCAAAACAAAAGTGAGGCTTGTACATCCCTCTCCACCTCTCCTTTCCCCCCCCTTGCCGTGGTTTTAACAGAGCAATTAATTTCAGTTGAATTAGTTGGACAATTAACAGCCTCAAACATACATTTGCCCCAAAATATTTCATAATTAAGTGGTTGGGTAGAAGGCAGGAACTCCATTATTGCAGTGTGAGGCTGCAAATCACTACAGTGACTTTGGTGTGTCTTTTTAGAACAGAAAAGTGACAGAAAATTGCCCAGACTTAAAAACCTGCTGATTTCTTACTGATGAAACACAGAAATTTGATATTTTTAGGTCTTGATTTAGCTTCCACCCATCTGTTATTGTTAATAATGAGTTATGGGGCTTCTTAGTCCATAAATTTGTTTTCTGCTCTTTGGAACTGGTATTAGAAACACTCAATGCAATGTAGGTTCACCAGTGCAAAGAAAATAAGAATTTTCTGCTCAAATTTTGTGTTCTTTTGACTGTGGAGGGGATCAAGGCTTGGAATTCAGCAGCCTGAAGGAGTCTCTGCAAATGAATTTGCCATTTGTTGTGGTAGATGGCAAATTAAACCTGCAAGTCCAACAGGTCAAGTGAAATAAGCTTGGAGAGAAGAAAACAGCAGCACAACAAGGGAAACAAGAGATCCTAGGAAATGCCCTCAAAATATGAGGGATCTTAGAATTTTATAAGCTTGTGCATCTTTCTATATAAAAGAGGTGTCTATAACATGTAAATAATACAAATAATAATAATGAAATAATATAAAACATGAGATGTGTGTGTCTGCTTGTTGGTGCATTTCCTGCCCAGCCGAGATCAGTCCTTGAGCCTCCAAATAAGTACAAACAAAACAAAAAAAAGAGAGAATTTTCCAGTTTGTATCCTCTGGCAAATGCAACACACATTAAATTCATTTAGCCTAGTGCATTTTTAATAGGCATTATTCATCTATTACCTTAATGAGCTTGTGGTGAAAGCATATTGCCTCCCAATTTTAACAAAAGCAGTCTAATACTGCTGCAGCTTTTTCCCCTTTTGCCTTCTAAGGCAGCAACACGGAGGGGGGAAGAAAAAAAGCCATAGAGACAGATAAGGTTTTTATTCTGTGTCACAACACTACATTAAGAATAAAACCTTCCACTTAAACACTTAAATGAAAACATCGAGAAACTAATTTACCATTTGTAACCACATGATTTAAGTAGGAGCAGCTTTAATTTTCTTCCCATTTTCCTCATATTCAATGTGAGCCCACATTAGATTTCACTGGCTCAAATCACAACACTTAAAGCCACTTTCATTTTCTTTTTGATTAAATAATTGAAATTCCTGTCACTGCCTGCACTTTACTAGCACACAAATTTTCTGTGTAAAGATAAATACTCTTTTTTCCTCCCTTCAGTGCCTGTAGGGTTTGGGGTTTTTCTTTTTTTTTTTGGCTTCTTTTTTTATTTTTTTTCAGTTTAATCTTAAAAGCAGGCAAGGTTTAGTTTATTGATGGTTCCATAAAATGGATCACTACTCCATTCACCTATTTCATGGAATTACACCGCTCCCATTAAGTGATTGTTTGGAGAAATTATGGAAAGCCATCTTGGCTAATTTAGCTGTCAGCACTGGGAGGTTATTGCCATCCAACCCTAAAAGGACAAGAAGCCTGGTTCCTCCAGCACTGCTCCCTTCCCACACGCACATCCATCAATTCCTGGAGCCTGGATTTTTAGGGAAGGATTTGTTTCAATCAGGGTAACAAGTTGTATTAATGCTCCCTAATAAGTTACTCCCACGAAATTCAGGATTCTTCCCGTGGATGTGCAGCTTCACTGGGCACCACCGGGGTGGGAGGGAAGGACAGCTCCACAAATTCTGGGATCTGTTTTCCTTTTTAGGCTGTGGAGGGACTGACCCTGCACAGGATGCTGGGGTCTGCTCAGGGATGGGTTAAATCTGGGCAACAGGGTTTAAATTTGCACATCTCAGTGTCTCAGGGTTCACTTTCTCATATATGAAACATATATATATTAAATNTATATAGTCTGTGCTCCAAGTCCTTATATATGAAGCATTTGTATATATTATATATAGTTTGTGCTTCAGTTCCTTATATATGAAGCATTTATATATATATTCATATATATTATAAATAGTCTATGCTCCAATTCTATATAGCACTTATATATTTATATGTATAATCTATGGTCTGTGCTTCAGTTCCTTATTTGGAAGCATTTATATATATATTCATATATATTATAAATAGTCTATGCTCCAATTCTATATAGCACTTATATATTTATATGTATAATCTATGGTCTGTGCTTCAGTTCCTTATTTGGAAGCATGTATATATATTTATATATATTTTATATAGTCTCTGTGCTTCAATTCTTATATATGAAGCATATATATATATTTATATATATTATCTATAACCTGTGCTTCAGTTCCTTATATAAGAAGCATTTATATATATTTATAAATATTATGTAGAGTCTCCGTGTTTCAGTTCCTTCTCAGAGCCACAACCACCACCCAGGTGTCTCTGTGGGGGTTATAAACAAAGACAGAAATTAAAGTGTGAGTCTGAATCAAGCCAGACTAAAAACCCTGCAGAGATTAGGGTGATAAAGGTGCCCAGACAATATTCCATGTGCCAAGCAGGACTGGCAGCCTCAAGGCTCCCCCAGTTCACCTCCCTGCTCCAAACACACCCTGCACTTCCCACCTGGGAAGGGACAGCTCTGACCTCCTGACTGCTGAGTCCTCTCTGATTCCTGCTCCCCTAATCACCACCATTTTTAGGTTCTCTCTGTCAGCAACACCAAACTCACCCCAGGTTTCATTCCTCAGCACACAGCAACACCCACCTGTTTCCTCACAAGGAAAAGTCAGGATACTTTTACCATTCCCATGGGAAAACAATGTCCTGCTGCTGATCTCATCCCCCAACCAAAGCACTGATGGCCTTGAAGTTTGTGCAGAGTTCTTTGGGAGGAGTTTCTGAGCTTCAAAAGGTGTTTCCAGGTGTTTCCAGTTTTCCTAAGTTTATCTGCTGAGCTCCTGGAAGATGCTGCCCTTGGCTGCCAGCCCGGCCAAGCTCATCTCAATCATCATCAGCAAAAACAATAAGAGTAACTTTAATTTTCATATAAAAGGAGTCCATTCCACACAGTTTAGAAGCCTTTCTGACAGTGTTGACTGTGCATTTTCTGATTTAACAAATAAATAAATAAATCTACAACCAAACCCAAACTCCCAGAGGAAAATCACCCACCACATGAGCCAGGTCCAGAAGTTAAGGACCTTTCTGTGAATAAAGCAGTGCACCAGGTCAGCCCAGGCTTTTCATGCTGAAAGGAGGTCCAAGAAACAGAGGCAAACCCATCTTTGTGATTAGCCCATCCGTTTCCCTCTAACTATTCACCCCAGAGGACTTTGTGAACATATAATAACCGGGCACGTCAGCATCAATTAGGCAACTCCTAATAAAGCAGATGCTGCTATTGTGGGGACCAAGTGTGGGTGCAGGAAGGGCCCCAGCACAGCCCAGGCTGAGCAGATATGATGCTAATTGAATTCTTGCTGGCAATTTTTCACCCCTAAATGAACAAGAAAGAGAGGAATCTTGCAGTCTCATCTGTTTAGCTCGTGGGCAGGGAAGTGTTTCCAAGCCCAGCAAATGAGCAACGTAATCCACAGGGATGTTTGGCAGGAGGGGCTCCTCTGAAAAAAGCAATGCCCCAAAACTCTGAGATGGTGAGTATGGGTTGTGTCCTGTTCCCACCACACCAGCAGGGAGCAGGGACTTGGTTATTTGGTTTAATCCTAAGGACACTGAGTGTTTCTGCAGTTTTCCCTTGGCCAGAGGCTGGAGACCCCACATGAGGCAGCAGGAGGGTTTTCCAAGGCAGCTTCAAGGAGGCTTTGACAGCACAAATATTTCAAAGAAGGTCTTAATTAGCCCCTGGGCACCTGAATTTAAACCTACTCTTCTCCTGCCCCTTTACTGCTAAACCCATACCTAGAACCTGCCTCTTAAACTCTTCCATTCTTTCCCTCTTTCCTTTGTAAGAGTGCTGGGAAGAGGAGAGTTCAGCTCCAAGGCTTTGGTGTTTAAACCCACTCAGATGTCCCTGGAACAGCCAAGCAGCTGCAGGTACCAGCAGGCAGGAAATTTTGGGTGCTCTGGGACCCCCTTGGCAGTGCTCAGCACTAACCTAACCCTCACCCTCACCCAAAAAAAGACAAGAGAGACCTTTCCACAAAGGTGTTGATGCCAGTTTGCAAGTTAAACCTGACTAAAGTGAAGGTGAGGACTCCCAGATTTCTGCGTGGACTGGAACCTAAATTCCAGGGTTAAACCTGCTGGGGATTATTTTTTTGTCTGAGAGCCTCTTTTTTTATCACTCTTAACACAAAAGGGCTAATTTCTCCCCTTCATAGTTATCAATGAATAATTAAGTCTCTTCTAGTAACCCTGTGCTGAGAATGCCTTTTAAATTAAAATATTTTCCATTTGATTTTTGTTTGCTGCTCATTGAAAATTGGGAAAAATAGGCTAATTACAGCTATCTTAATTAAGCTCCTACAACAACCCATAATTATGCCCATATTTATCACCTTTGTGCTGGACACTTTAACCTGTTGTGATTTGTAATTAGCATTGGGGGGTTTAAGGTACCATCCTGCCCCCCCCCCTTGCTATAGGTAGGGTTTGAATTGAAAGTGTGGAAACAAACTCTCTGTTTCTGAACCTGTAATTGGGGTAATTTAGGAGGGTTTTTATTAGCAGCAAGCCTAGGTCAGAAAGCTGGGCTGGGTTTAAGCACACTTGGGTGAGTCTAAGTGTATTTTAATAAGGAGAAATTGCTGCTGAGCAGCACAAACTTGGCCTTTTTTTTTCCCAAAAAAAAGATCTGGAGAAAGGCTGAAATCCAACCAGATCAAACTGCATGAGATGGCAGACACAGTTTTAAGGGGGGAGCTGTGGTTGTGTTTTGCTGTTACATGCTGGGGGAAGGCGCACAAGCTGCAGTGGAAATGCTTTCCTTCATCCAAGAGCACCTCCTTTAATGGACACACAAATGGGTTTGCAGGGGAAAAAGCCTCTCCTAGGTTGGTATTTGCTAAATTCTATCCCTGCTGACTGCAAGGGAGGAAAATCTCTTTCCCTTTGGTGCCTGAAGGACTCACAAACCCAGAGGAGCTGCTGGCTTTCCTGAGGAAAACCCATTTTCCAGCAGCTCCCTGGGGAAAGGCCCTTCCCTGGTGCTGGCCCCTGCAGGAAACCTGTGGGATCAGAGAGTCCCACGGTGTAAAACTGCAAAGTGAGGGGGTTTTGCTGCTGAAATGTTCATGTTTCACATGCCCAGAGAGCTGGGGTGACATGAATGACTTGATTTCTCAAGGCACTGCAAGACTTTACCCCCTTGGGTTGAAGAGCTTCCCAGGAGAAGAGGGGGGAGAGAGAAAGGAAGGGAGAGCTGCCTTTATATTTATATAGGGAAACCTCCCAGATTAAACCACTGAGGCTCCCTTGGCCCCTCCAAACACCCAATGAGGTGGACTTTGATTTCTGGATCCTTTATTATGACCCTTTTCTTTCTCCCCTCCATCTTTTCCTCCCTGGGTGGTTGGATAATTTCTTTGCCCTTTTATTAAAGGATGTGCTTCAGGGTCTGGTGACTGTAAAATCATCCAGCTCATGGGCACAAAAAATTTTGTGGCTTTCTGGATGGATCAGCTCTCTCCCCTGATAGATTTTGGGAGCTAAAATGCAACAAGGAGACAGGGATGTACTTTGTGCACTGCAAAACCAATGGTGTTCTGCATCCACCTCCCCAAGCTGAAAAACTGGCATTAAATATGTACAGTGAGAGAGAAAATGTGGTCAAATAAATTGTCTTCTAATAAAGCAAAGTGAAAAATTGAGATTAGAGGTGCACAGTGAGAGAGCAAACAGTTCAAATAAATTGTCTTCTAATAAAGCAGACTTATCTCAATTAAATTTGGGGGGGGATTCATCAGTCTTTTGAGGACAGATACCCTGAGTTGGAAGGGACCCACAAGGAACATTAAAGTCCAGCTCCTGACCCCGCACAGGACAACCCCAAAATTCTAAATAAGCCCCACAGACTTCAGCAGAACCCAACCAGTGCCACAACATTTATTAGTTCACCTAAGAGACAAAAATTAAAGATGAACAAGGGGTGTGATCTTTGCACTAAACCCACTGTCTTTATGGACAAATTTGGAGCAAGGAAACGAGAAATTTGTTAAATCAAGTCATTTTACTGCTCTGAAATAAAGGGAGCCCAGCACTGGCCACATGTATGAGGCCATTCAGAGCTGATTTATTCCCTGAGACCACAGAGACAAAAATCAAGCCATTACAACCTTTTAAAAGCTTTCTTGCAACCAACTAAAAATATCCATTGCTGACAGATGCAAGCTGTCAATAAGGAATTTAAGAACTCAGTATGAAGAGTGGAAAGAGTGCAAAGTCTTGATAAACATCTCAAATTGGGTCTTACTCAGTGGGAAACAAGTAGTTTATAGTGGTAATTGTAAAGGGCATTTTACATTGAATCAATTAAATGAAAATCTTTTAAACCCTTTTTAAAAAGAGACCTTTTTAAGTTAACAGGTGATTTTAATTGGAACCATGGGACTTGCATCACGGGAGGTGGGGTGGGTTTTTTTGTTGAGGGGGTTTTTTTTTTGGAAACATTCAATATAGGGCAAAATCGATACACTTCCATCAGCATTTGAACTCCCAGAGTCTTGCAAGTTGAATGGTGAAGCCAAGCAAGAATTACAGTTTGCTCTGGGCTTATGAGGCTTTTTCCAGCAATTAAATGTGTCTCCATCACATCTCCTTAACTGTGAATTTAGCAAGACTTAGTTGCTTAGGATAATATTTTTGAGTCAGAATCCTCTGCCATAACCCACTATAGAACTTTTTAATAGAGATTTTTTATATAATCAAATGCAGTAATTGCAGCATTTACCTTTTAAATTCCCTTTTTTCACCCCTTCACAGCCCTCTGCAGAATTATCAGCAGCAGGCAATGCCTGTGAACCTGGGGAACAAAAGCCATGAGCACAAAACCTTCCCTCTAAAGCAAATGGCACTTTGGGCCATTGCCTTTTAGAGCTGCTGAATTCCTGCTCTTCCCAGTGCTCTGCAATCCATCAAATCCATCACTATCTGCCCTGCAAGGTGAGATCCAAGAACACCAGCTGCCTACCTGGGAGGAGGAGAGGGAAAACCAGGGGCAGGAGTAACACTCAGGTCCCAGGTAGAGGCTTGGAACTTGTTCCTCTGCAGAGCCCTGGAGGCAGAATTAATTGGGATAACCTGGGGATCCTTTATTCCTCAAAAATCAACTTCAATTTTGAATCTCATCTCCTGAAAGTCAGAGGGAAATGTCTGGTGTGTCTCATCCCAACAGGGACAGCCGATATCCAGGGGGAGTGGGGCAGCAGAAGAGGCAGAAAACACATCACACAATCTGCATTTGGGGTGAAAAGAAAAACCTCAGAGGGGCACTGAGAAGTTCCCCAGGGGAATAAACACAGGGAGAGAGCAAGGATAGCCTGGCTGATCCAGCCACCATCCCACAGGAGTGCCAGCAGCTCCTGGGATTTTACTGTGATCTTTGCACCTTCCTAAAGAAACCTGGAGTTACATCCTGATGTTACCTCCAACAAATAAAAATGTACAGAACCTCGAAGAGAAGCACTGAAGCCTCCTGGTGTGGAAAGAAAAAAAGCCTGGAGAAATATCCTAACTGAGGGATAGGGGAAATTCAAGGAGGGACAGCACCAAGGAAGGGACATCCCAACATCTTCCCTCCCTGAACCAGAGAATTGAGGCCAGGAAGGTTGAAGACATGAGTATATTTATTTTAGGGAAGTGTTTGGGTCATAGGAAACGTGAAAAACCCCTAAGTATAAACAGCACATATTCCCTGGAAGTGTCCAGGGCCAGGTTGGAGCAACCTGGGCTAGTGGAAGGTGTCCCTGCCCACGACAGAGGGTGGACTAGATGAGCTTTAAGGTCCTTTCCAACCCAAACCATCCTGGAATTCTGCACTACAGGGGGTGGTTTGAATCCCCCCTGCCCTTCCCTACTCCTGCAGTGACTTCCTTGCCCTCACACACAGGGCATTCCCAAACTGGTGGGTGCCTGTGTGACTCCAAATCCCAGCAGGGCAGGTGGGGAAACTGAGGCACAGTGAAATCCCAGCAGGGAGGGGAGCCAGCAGCAATCCAGCTCCCTCATCCTGGGCATCACACCCTCCCTTCCTCCCTGGAATTGCTGTGCTTCTGCTGTGTACCCAGTGATTAGTGTGAGTGTAAAGTTATGGAGTGGGAGATCCAATCACAGCCACAACTCCAGCTCTGCACAGGCCTATTTGAAAGGGTAAGTGTTCCACAGTTGTGGGTTTTTTTTTTCATGCCTGCAACAATCTACACAAATAGGCTTTTAAATTAAGCAGTGATTTGGAATATAAGTGAGTGCATTTAAGCTGCTAAGAGATGGAAAGATCCTAATGGCTGAAATATTTGTCATATCACAAATAAACTGGCTGTATGGGGAGCTACTAATATAACTAATTTTTACCAAATCCTTCACTGCTCTGTGACAGAAAATGAGGTCAGCACAGGTTGAGGCAACAGCAAATGAGCAGCTGCCAGAAGGCAGCACAGAATACTGATAAAGGACTCTGCAGGAACTGTGCTGCCTGCCCACAGAAACAGGAATCAGTTTGTTCAAATTAAGATACAGCTTTTCCAGAGCACCCAGGGTTTTAATGGAAAGGTGCTGGTGAATACAGGCTTTCAATGGGTCTGGAATACAAATGCCTTCCGAGGTGTTTCCTCCCTGTGCCCCCAGACCTGGGCTCCTCCTGTTTTATCCATGAGTTCTGTGTGATTTTGAAAGGCACTGGGGTGTCAGGGAGGGCAGGAGGTGCCCTGGGGCGGCTGATGAGAGTCCCTGGGATTCCTACAGTTCCTCTGGGGTTTTCCAGTTACAGGAATTAAACCCTGACCTAATCTGCCACTCACAAGGAGGAAAAATGAGAAGAAGAGGATTTCGGATAACTTGGGCCACTTTAATAGAACAAACCAACCCCAAAGCCCACAGAGATGGTGCCTGGCAGTGCCTGGAGCAGTTCTTGCACCTCTAGAGGTTGAGGAGGCTTCCAAAATCACTCCACATGGAGGATAATACTCTCAGGGAAGAGGGAAATGCTCCACATCAGGGCTGCAGCAACAGCCTGTGTTTTTCTCTCAAGGCTGCCTCAAACATTTGGGACCAACTGGGATGCAGCCATAGCCTGGTTAGACAAGGAAAACAACAGAATTGTTTTCACTCTCAGAAAGAAACCAAGAACATTTTGGAAGGGGAATTTTCTCCCTCCTTTACAGGGATAACCAGCCTGTCTTTGGATAAGGGGAGGATTTTGGTTGTAATTTTCCCTGAGCCCCCAGTGGGTGAAAAAAAAGCAAGTAACTCCATTGGTGAAGTGGGAAACTGAGACATGGGGAAACTGAGGCACGAAATGTCTTCCATAAGAATTAGAGAATAACAGAATATCCTGAGCTGGAAAGACCCACAAGGATCATCCAGTCCAACCCCTGGCCCAGCGCAGACAGCCCAACAATCCCACCCTGTCCCTCAGAGCATTGTCCAAACCCTCCTGGAGCTCTGGCAGCCTTGGGGCTGTGCCCACTGCCCTGGGGAGCCTGGGCAGTGCCAACCACCCTCTGGGGGAAGAACCTTTTCCTAATATCCAACCTGACCCTCTCCTGACACAGCTCCAGCCATTGCCTCAGGTCCTGGCATAAGGGAAGAGACTCAGTGTCTTCACTGTGACAGCCTGAGAGTGACCCCACCAAAGCAAAAACTGGTCAGAGAGGGGACCAAGGTGTCCAGTTTTAATTCGGGATGAAATTCATATATAACCCCAACTCCCTGTGCCACATGAGAGGGGCTCTCCTGGGATCAATGCACAGGGAGCTTTGGGAGTGGAACAGCGACCACTTGGGAGCATCAGCCAATTTAAGAAGAATAAGCTCAACATGGATTAGCAATAAAACTTAAAGCTCGCCACACTCCCGAAATGGAACGGTGCAAGGGTTCATATTTGATAACCATTAAATGGTTTAATGAAATAATTATAACCCAGACTCCTGAGCCCATCCAGGATCAATAACTATGAGCTCTAAGCAACAGCATGACCCGAGTTCTGCCATTTTCCCAGTGCTCCCCAGCAGGCAGAGTGTGAGACCACAAATGAGATTGACTGGAAAGTTGCATTAAAACCCCCCCATCAAGGGCAATCATGGATTAAAGGCCACTGTGGCACTGCAGTGGGCTGGTCAATACGCTTTATTTTCCACATCACCCCCAATTTTGCCACCCTCCCTCCCACTATTAGTGGGAGTCGATGTGCTGTCGATGCCTGGTGCTGGCAGAAGCTGCATTAATGCAGGCTCACAAAAGCAGGGCTCGTGGCATTATCACTTCACTCACTTTCAAATTACAGCCTAATGCTGTCTCCAGGCAGCCTGTGACACGTTAACACTATGTGTGGTTTGCTGGTGCCGGGCTAAATATTTCAGGGCTAAAGATTTCAGCTGAGATTTGACGACTGAAATAAACCAGTGCCCAGCGGGAAATCATTCCAGGCAGGGGAGTTAGGCATTGGTGGAAAATCGACAGGAAAGGGGTGATGATGAGGGTGATGATGTGGGAGAGGGGAAGAAGAGCAGGGAAGGTGTGAGGGGGGAAGGAGGGCTGGTGTGTCCCCGTGTCTGCTGGGTAAAGGCAGTGGGACAAATAAATCAAATAAATCCAGTGATGGGGCAGAGGTGATGAGAAAAACAACACAAGTACCAGTGTCTGTACTGTAAAAACAATACAGGGTACTCACTTGTCCAGGAATTCACTTGTCCAGGAACTCACAGGTCCAGATACTCACTTGTCCAGGTACCTTCATACAATACCTGCACTTGCTCCCAGGCACAGGTTTAGGTGCCCTGTTGCTGCTTTTAAATGTCAAAGTATTCCCCCTGACACATGAAATGCAGGTGGATGCACCCAGAGAAATGCTTCTTTTTTGGTGGGTACCCTTTATTTTGGGGTGTGTGCTTAGTTTTGGTGTCCATGCTTTATTTTCTGCTGAAGCTCCCAAACCAGCCCATCACACCTGTCCCTGTGCCACAGGTTGTGTCACCCTCACTTCCCCACAGGGCAGGGCAGCTCTGGCTTGGCAGCCTGGCACAAGAAAGCCTGGATTCACTGCTGGCTTGGGTGCAGGGCTCCCATTAATCCTGGCTTTTCCCAGCCCCTGTGCATCAACTGCCTCCTCCAGGAAACACTCCGGGCTTTCAGCAGGAACAAAACAGCCCCGGAGTCAACCATGTGATGGAAAAACAGGCACTTGACCAGGGACAGGAGACAAGTGCTGAGGCTCAGCACCGAGCAGGCTCTGGGGCTGCTGGTTCAGCTGCATTCTGCCTTCACTCCAAGCCCTTTCGAACCACGGCTTTGATCTGTGCCCCTTCCTCCAGCCAGTTTTTGCCGCCCACCACCGAACACTCAGTTCCCACCTTTCCTGAGGTGTTTTTATTCTTTTGTGCGTGTGGGGGAGTTCTTAAGGACTGTTTCAAAGCATCAACAGCACCTCTGTAGTTGTTGGGGGTTAAGGAGTTCCCTCTTCTACAAGGCAGGAAAAAGAAGCACAGCTTGGTTAATTGTCCTTAAGGCTGCTGCAGGTTATAAAGTTAAGTTTGCTCACAAAACACGATTGTTTAATACCAATAAACCGTCTTTCAGTCGCACTTTTTTCTTTAAGAAACTGAAAGCTTCTTCAAAGCTCATTTTCTTTGAGTTTTGTGGTATGTGAAGGAAGCAAACCGAGTCTGACTCTCAGAGCACATACAGGTTTCCTTCCCTTCTTTATTAACAAAGGATAAAACTGAATTTGTGTTTATAAAGAAGAGGAATGGAAGTAACTTGAAATCAAGAGCTGGAATTCGCCACGCAGTAACCTAAAAACAGCTCCCCTGTTTTGCAGACAACTCTTCTGGTTTCATTGTCATTGTTAATGTAAAATCTCACAAATTTGACATTGTTTTTACTCATTTATTCACGAAAACTGCCTGTGCCAAGCACTGCTGTGGTTGCAGAACTCTGCAGCAGCCTCTTCAATCCCACTCTGTGTCCCACATTCCCCTGGCCAGGCCCTCAGCCTGTACCTGTGCTTGTTTAGGATTTACAGTGTGGAACCTCCTCCCTGAGCCTGACCAGGCTGGTGGGTTTGAACCAGAGCTCTGACAGCCCCCAACACCCCCCTCCTGTGAGAACTGTGCTGGCTTAACCCACTGGTCCTAAAATACCCTAAAATACCACTTTCCCACCCCCATTTCCACTTGGCGTCCCTTAGGGTAGCAAAAGCATTGCACCCTATTAATGGGAGTGCTGCCACGGATCCAAATAAATGCCATAAATATTTTTGAGTGATATAATTCAAAACCTTAGAGGGGCAACCAAAAAAGGCTCCTCTGTGCCATTCCATGGTCAGGTGCTGCTATCTGGTGGCCCAGCACCAGCAGTGCCAGCAGGGCCCCGAGCCCCCTAAACTGAAAGGAATTTAAACCCTGCAGTGCAACACTTGTTTCCCACTCAATTTTGTGGGATTAATTAATGTTTTAGTTATTCCCCTAATTAATATTAGGGGATTCAAACAGTTGGCAGTGCATAGGATGTTGCACTGAGCAGGCACAGGCTGAGGGGACACTGAGGGTCACTGTCCTATGCCAGGGTCACCTGGGACAGGTAAATCTGCTCGTGCTGCCACGCCCAGGGCTGTGATTGGGGTGTGGGATGAAAACAGGGATGAGCACACAGGGATGGTTCAGCTCCCATTGGGCAGGGCTGGCACAGAGGCCTCTCCTGCTCCTCACCCCACAAGTGTGGCTCAGGGGGCTGGGAGGGGACACAGCCAGGGAACCCCAAGGGATGCCCCAGACCCTGTGGGGTCATGCTGAGCATATAGACCTGGGAAAAGGATGGGGAAGTGGAGACAGGGATGGGATTTTCCTTCCCTAGTCACCATTAGGTGTGACAGAGAAATCAATCCCTTATTTTGCTTTCTTATCACCAATTAAACTCAACTCCCAGGCTCCCTCAGCACTGCTGTGCCCTCAAGTACCACACACAGCCCAAAACTGAAGTGTAGGAATTTGGAATGGCACAGGCAGCTGAGGGATCTGGGTTTGCCTCGTGGAGGGAACGTGCTGATCCCTGCCTGGGATCCAGGAGGATGCACAGGAACAGCTCCAGGCTGTGCTGCAGGTTTAGACGGGACAGGGAAATGCTTCCTTACTGAGAACTAGCAAACACTGGAAAGAATTCCACAGGTGATGCCCAACATCCACAGGATGTCTGTCCTCTGGCTGTAACTCCAAGTCTTCCAGCCCTGCTCAGGCACCTGGGACTGGATGATCCCTCCCACCTCCTTCCACCTGATCCTGTCCCAGAGATTTTTATGGACTGCACTTACAACTGAGAACTGCCAGGCCTCTGCTCCAGGCTTCACAGGGAGCAACTGCTGCCATACAAATTCATATCAAACATCCACTTCTCCAAAATTCAAGCCACCTCTGAGCCTGCCTTCCTACAAGCCAGGTGTTTCAGCTCATAAATGCTTTATTTACCCTAAATATTTACCTATCTTTATTTACCCTAAGGCTTATTTTCTTTTCCCTTCATCTACAAATAACTGAAGACAGAGACAGTGTGATGCCCATTAAATAGTTTTTATTCTTTAGGACATGAACTGCATTTCCACTCATTACAGTACTGTAAAGTGCAATGGTTTTATCTCCCTCCTGTGCACACTTTCAAGTATTTAAAATGCCCAGAAAATGTTTCATTTTTAATTTTTTGTTTTCTTTTTACAGCAGCTGAGTTATGGAGTTTTTAATCTGGCAAAACCAACCCAGATGTGCCTACAGGTTTGGGTCCTTCACTCTATCCCCCAGCTGGGGGTCCTCCAACACTAACTGCTAGTGGAATGCATCTCCCAGTGTCCTTAGTCCACCTCCTCGATGGTTGGTCCAGAAGAGGCTCCCCCAGAGGGAGGAGCTCCACCACCTGGGAATCCTCCAGGCATCCCACCAGGCATCCCTCCAGCGCTCTGGTACAGCTTGGTGATGATGGGGTTGCAAACCTTCTCCAGCTCCTTCTGCTGATGCTCAAACTCCTCCTTCTCGGCCGTCTGGAAAAGGTAAGAGCTCAGTTAATGCTGCTCTTGCTCATAGACACAGCCCAGGAACAAACAAGGGTTTTATACTGCAAGAATCTGGGCTTATTTTCAGTCCAGATCATTGTTATTATTATTTTAGCTTATGCTCAGCCCCACCAAGTCAGACTTGCATGGGACAGATGCAAGGGAACTTCTGCTTGGTTCAACACAACCTCCTGCTGCTCCAGGAGCAACACATGAGGTCAGATCACTCCTGGGACAAACCCAGCTGGAAAAAAGAGGGATTGGAAGCTGTGGTCGCTCAGACATCCAAGGAAGGAACTTGGACCAACACAAGTCTTTCGACTTCTGGTGGAAACTACGAATGGCTTTGGAATCACTTTCATCACAGCAACCAGGGCTTCTCCACCCTCCAGGGCCAGCCCAGCCACACACCAGGAGCATGGGATGTGACATACCTGATTCTTGTCCAGCCAGTTGATGATCTCATTGCATTTGTCCAGGATTTTCTGCTTGTCCTCATCAGAGATCTTGCCCTGGAGCTTCTCATCCTCCACAGTTGCTTTCATGTTGAAAGCATAGGACTCCAGGGAGTTCTTGGAGGACACCTTATCCCTCTGCTTCTCATCCTCTGCCTTGTACTTCTCTGCCTCCTGCACCATCCTCTCGATGTCTTCCTTGCTCAGCCGGCCTGCACAGCACAGGACATGGTTTGTGCTCAGTCACAAAGCCCCAAAGTTAAAAATCACACATTTTAGTTAATTTGGGCAGGCAGACCCAGAATGTGCTTTCTTAGGAACTAACAAACTACTGCACCAGCAACAAGGCTCACAGCTATAAACCCATGTGAAAATGCCAATTACAGCCAAGTTGTGAGTAAAGTAAAAGGCACAGTTCAGAGCTCTTCAGCCTCCCACCCTCAGGAACATGGGGGTCCTTACCCTTGTCATTTGTGATGGTGATCTTGTTCTCCTTGCCAGTGCTCTTGTCCACAGCAGACACGTTCAGGATGCCATTGGCATCAATATCAAAGGTTACTTCAATCTGAGGGACACCTCTGGGAGCAGGGGGAATGCCAGTCAGCTCAAACTTGCCCAGCAAGTTGTTGTCCTTAGTCATAGCACGTTCTCCTTCGTACACCTAAGTGAGCAAAACCAACCAATTATGTCATTAAGGTTGAAATTTTTAAACCATAACAAGCTATTGAATATCCTGAGGGCACATGGTCGCTCAGACATCCAAGGAAGGAACTTGGACCAACACAAGTCTTTCGACTTCTGGTGGAAACTACGAATGGCTTTGGAATCACTTTCATCACAGCAACCAGGGATTTATGAACTGCAAGGACACACCACATCTGGCTTAAGAATTAATTACTGCAAGTATCTCATTATGATGTCAGCCCAGAGCTCACCTGGATCAGCACCCCGGGCTGGTTGTCAGAGTAAGTGGTGAAGGTCTGGGTCTGCTTGGTGGGGATGGTGGTGTTGCGCTTGATCAGCACTGTCATGACCCCTCCAGCTGTCTCAATACCCAGGGACAGGGGAGTCACATCCAGCAGCAGCAGGTCCTGCACGTTCTCAGACTTGTCTCCAGACAGAATAGCAGCCTGCACAGCTGGGGGAGGAAAAAAGGTGTATTAGGAGCCAGACAATGCTACACACAAACTGTACATACAGTCATGCACTTGGCTCGCTCAGACATCCAAGGAAGACTTTGGCCATCATTAGTAGACTTCTGGTGGAAACTACGAATGGCTTTGGAACCTGATTCATCATTGCAGAGCTTTAGTGATCCGGGGGAACACACAGAGCCTACAGCTGGTACTGCTCTGAGACTTAACACAGCAGAGCTTGTACCACCCCTCCCACAGCTGTAGCCCTGTGAGCGACAGTGACATCAGTTACCTGCACCATAGGCCACGGCCTCATCAGGGTTGATGCTCTTGTTGAGCTCTTTGCCATTGAAGAAGTCCTGCAGCAGCTTCTGGATCTTGGGGATGCGCGTGGAGCCTCCCACCAGCACGATGTCGTGGATCTGGGACTTGTCGAGCTTGGCGTCCCTCAGGGCCTTCTCCACGGGGTCCAGGGTGCCACGGAACAGGTCTGCATTGAGCTCCTCGAAGCGAGCCCTGGTGATGGAGGTGTAGAAGTCGATGCCCTCGTAGAGGGAGTCGATCTCGATGCTGGCCTGGGTGGAGGAGGACAGGGTGCGCTTGGCGCGCTCGCAGGCGGTGCGCAGGCGGCGCACGGCGCGCTTGTTCTCGCTGATGTCCTTCTTGTGCTTGCGCTTGAACTCGGCGATGAAGTGGTTCACCATGCGGTTGTCGAAGTCCTCCCCACCCAGGTGGGTGTCCCCAGCAGTGGATTTCACCTCAAAGATCCCATCTTCGATGGTCAGGATGGACACGTCGAAGGTGCCGCCGCCCAGGTCAAAGATGAGGACGTTCCTTTCAGCACCCACCTGAAGAGATCAATGCTCATTCATTCCCCTCCTACTGCTGATCCACCAGCTTTTCTACTTGGCCATCAGACACTTAAATACACATTATATAGATTTTATTATAGCTTTTTGCAGTTCTAGAATTCAACCTTAGCTAAACACCTTTTGCACTAGATTCCTGAAATCGTTGTTTAGTATTTCTTGTCAGGGATTCCAAAAGATAAAGACTTACAGGACATTTTTTCTGTAGGAAACATTGCCTGATGTAACTGAGCCAAAGCTTCTCAAGAGGACTCAGAAGCTGCTCCAATAAACACATGGAGTTAAACATATTCATGCCTAAGCTGTTGTGTGTGCAATACATATACTCTGCATATAAACTGCTTTCATTGAAGAATTACTTTGTACATGTTTATACTCAAAATTACCCACAAAATTATTCCCTTATTTCAGGTAACACGGGGACCACTCCATACCTTCTTGTCCAGCCCATAGGCAATGGCAGCTGCTGTGGGCTCGTTGATAATTCTCAGGACATTGAGCCCTGCAATGGTTCCAGCATCTTTCGTGGCCTGGCGCTGGGAGTCGTTGAAATAGGCTGGGACAGTCACCACTGCATTAGTAACAGTCTGAAAAACACCAACCAACAGCTCAGTTACCCATGTCAACTGCTCAGAGAATTACCCATGACATTCCACTCCAGGCCTAAACCTCACCTTTCCAAGATAAGCCTCTGCAATTTCCTTCATTTTGGTTAAAACCATGGAGGAAATTTCTTCTGGGTAGAAACTCTTTGTCTCGCCCTTGTACTCCACCTGCACCTTGGGCCTGCCAGCATCGTTCACCACAGTGAAGGGCCAGTGCTTCATGTCAGACTGGACCACAGAGTCGTCAAATCTGCGCCCAATCAACCGTTTTGCATCTGGAAAACACCATTTCACCATGAACGTTATGTTCGTTCACAATTAAACCCACTTAAGTTCTTCCTAAAAATGTGGAATGTTATCCTTAACCTGGAATTATTGCTGCCTAGGAGCAGGCACTGCAAAGTTCCACCTTTTGGATACACACAAACTCAGTGGTATCACCTCAGAAATTATAAACTAGCATGAGATACTCATTTAAAACAAACTGCTAAGAAAACGTGTAGCAAAGCAAGGTTTCAGCCCTAAGGCAAATACCTTCCTTACACATAATATAAAATTAATTACCAGTAATCTAATTGTACTAATAAGGCTAAAAACAAATAAGGTATTTTAATTTGCAAAAGGAACCTCTAAGCCTGCTGTTGGTAGCTATTTTAATCAGGTAACATTTATCACTTTGCTGAGCTTCTGTACACCAGTCCTGCAGCCTTACCAAAGACTGTGTTGGTTGGGTTCATGGCCACCTGGTTCTTGGCAGCATCTCCAATCAGCCTCTCTGTGTCTGTGAAGGCCACGTAGCTCGGTGTGGTCCTGTTCCCCTGGTCATTGGCAATGATTTCCACCTTCCCGTGCTGGAACACGCCAACACAGGAATAGGTGGTGCCAAGATCGATCCCGACAGCTGGTCCCTTCGACATCTTGTCTGGAAAGTAAAATGAAAAACAGAGAAGTTTAATTAAAAGGTAAGAGCTGCTGAAGGTTGCCCACAGAAGCTGTGGCTACCTCATCCCTGGAAGTGTTTAACGCCAGGCTGGAGCAACCTATTGTAGTGGAAGGTGCTCCTGGCTGGAGGCTGGAAATGATATTTAAAATCCCTTCCAATCTAAATGACTCTGCTACTCCAGGATGACCCCTGCAATCCCATTCCCGTTATCCCACGCGGCGCCAGGAAGCACAGCGGGTGCATTCCCACCTTCCGCCGCTTGGGGGCCTTTGCGCCCCCCCCCATCCCCCGCACCACGTGTTGCGGGACTCCAAGTCCCAACGTGCCCCGCGCCGCGTGACGGGGGCGGGCCCGGGGGCCGCCGGGAAACCGAGTCCGCGGCGGGCGGGCCGCGTGCGTTGGCACAGCCCCAGCCCCGCGCGGCACCGGCCCATCCTCCCGCAGCACCCCGCACCTGGCCGCCTTTCCGCTCCCCCCTCNCCCAGCGCCGTTACCCGCGGTCTGGCCCGGTCTCTTTCTCACACGGGTGCAGCAGCTCCGCTCACCTCCTGTTCGCTTAATGCCCCGCGCCCGCCGCGCCGCCCTTTTATACCCGCCCAGAACCTTCCAGAAGGGCACGCCTCCCGAGCACTGCCCGGGCCAATCAGCGCGCGGGTCCCGCCCCCTTGCCCGCTGGTGATTGGTCCTCGCCCGGCGTGACGCGCGCCGGAAAGGGGCGGGGCGCGCCGACCGGCCCCGCGTTCTGGAACCTTCATGCGCTTTCCCCGCGCACCCCCCGCCCGCCCTGAGGGGGGCGGGGCTTCCTGCGCGCCGCGGCCAATCAGAGCCCACGCCTCCGGCCGCGCGCAGGTGACGACAGCGGAGGGCGGGAACAAGGAGGGTGCGGCAGCCAATCGGCGAGCAGCGCGGCCGGGGTTTCGTTTGCATATTTCGCAACGCGGCCAATGGGAGCTCGGGGCTTGAGGGTGATTTGCATAGAGGCAAGGGGAGGGGGGAAGACAAGATGGCGGCGCCATGAGGAGCGGAGCCCGCGGAGGTCCTGTGGGGTTAATGAGCGTTAATAATTAAATGATCCTGTGCCCCCGAGAACCCGCTGTGCCCTGAGAAATCCCTCCTGCCCCCTTCCAGGAATGGCGGCATTCCCCGTTGCTGTTCTCGCAGCCGCTCCCCACAGCCTTCCCCACAGCGTGAGCTCAGTGAATCTCCCCGGTACAATAATCACCGTCCTCCATGTTCGCTTCAACAAGGCTCCCGGATTTATCCCCACGCCCTCCTTCTCTCCCAGGAAGCCACGTTTATGGTGTTTTAGGGTGACGGGGGGGTTTTCTACAGAGCAAAATCCACCTCAGCATCTCCCTGCTCCTTAATCCATCCCAAGTGTCTTTATCCATCAGCAGCTCCAGACCAAGCCAAGGCACAGTGTGTCCCACCTTGGCATGTCCCTGCTGCTCACTTGCAGCTCCCAACAGGGATTATTTCTGTGGAAATAGTGGAAATAATGTGGAAAGTGGGCTGTCCCACATCCCTTGGGATCAAGGGAGCACGTGGACACCACACAAATACTGGGATGGTCCCAGCACCTGAGCTGGAGCAGAGGTCAGGAATCACCTGAGGTCAGGCTGTGGACTCAATCCAATGTTTACACAACATAAAGGGCGAGTGGAAAAGTCAGGGAGTCACCGGGAGGAGGGAACACAAAACACATGTCCTGGCAAAGCTCCTTGACACGGGAAAATTTACTTCCATAGTCATAGAACTGAGTGAAAAGGCATTTGTGGCGCTCAGTTTGGCTTTGGGCAGAAACACTGCTGGTAACTGCTTGAAAGTCCAACACAAGGACACACACACACACACTAACAAATCCCTCAGGCTTATCCCAACAAATATTTGTCCTCTGGGATACCTTGTGCACCCTGAGACCGAGGGGTGTCATCATCTCTTTTGGGTGGCAATTTGCAGTGACCACCAACACGCAGTTCCACACCCCACCCGTGGCAGATGGGCTGAACCCACGTGCTGAGCAAGTCTGTGGCTCCTCTTCTTGCTGGAACCCCAACTGGGACCTCGGGGTGACGGTTTGGAGTTGAAATTTGGGTGCAGAAGGTTAGAGAGAGGAAGGGAAAGGGGCTCCGTGTCCTGGAGCGCCGTCGCTCTGCGGTGCCTTTAAAGATAAGAGCACTCAGTGTGAACCCTCACCCCGTACCCAACCAGGCACACCCCACCCTGTCCAGAGTACACCCTGCTCCCAGGTTACACCAGAGATGCTCCTCGGTGTCACTCCCACTGAACACACCACACACCGAGTCCCATGGGAGCAGTTCTGTAACCCTTTGGAGCTTTTTTGTTTGTAAATCGTGAGCAGAATTCCAGTAGGACCTAAGAATAGCACTACCTGCACCTCGAAATTCCATAGTGACATTTAGATGTGCTACCACACTTGGCAGAGCAGAGTGATAGCAAGTGAAGGGAGCCTGGAACAGCAGTGAGTCAGTGAAGGGAGGAGGGCAAATGATTCATTACATTAGGAATTAAAGGCTGTTAACAAACTGGACCAAAGTAGCTCATTTACTGTGTATCAGTAAAAATTAAGGCTTGGAAGGCTGGACGCTGTTAAGCATTTTGTGTGGAATTTCTTCAAATTATGGATTCCAGTTATTTTTGGACATGAATTTAGTACATTAGGGATCAAGCACTGCTTCTCCTTTAAGAGTTTAAAACAGAATTGGGAGGAGAATAGAGATTATCAAAGACATTCCTCCTGTTCACAGCAGCAACACTTATTTATACAACACCTGCATCTCCACTCCCTGGTTGAAGGTTGAGGATCACACATTTGCAAGGCCATCCCTCCCCTCTCCCACCATATTCTCCCCCTCCAGTGTGTCGGGACAAACGGATCCAGGTTAAAAATAACCCCAGATTCCCGATGCTGTACAAAAGTATGCAACTGCTCAACTCCTCTGAAAATCCCTAATCAGGTGACATTTTTAATGTCACCAGCTCCAGTGGGAGCCAGTGACGGGGTTTTCTCACGAATCAGGGACAGCCAGGGCACACCTATGAGACAACTGTGTTTTGTTTTAAATCCTGCCTGGTTATGTTGCAATTTTTCCTCCCAGATTTCAGTAAGGAGCATTGCTGATGTGGGGAGACCTCTGCAAAACACCCTCGGGGAGAAGAGGCTGAGAGAAATCAACCACAATGACATTTACTTACCCTAAATCCCACCTCCAGCTCCCACACTGGAGATTCCAGTTGGCTGGCTCAAAATGTTTATCTGCAGAGAAGATCTGAACTGTCTGAGCACGGGTCAGGTGGTTGTTCAAGGTTTCCTTGTCACCTCACAGCTCATGAGATCAGAGAAACACGGGGTAAGATCACAGGAGTGGGAGGATAATGTCACCAGGGGTTTATATCTCTGCTGGCACTATTTACCACCTCCATCCTCAGCCAAAATATCTCAGGTGGAAGAGCTCCATGCAAGACAAAACACCATTCACTTGTTACACCCAAGGTCTCACACATTTCATACCATGGCCCGTAATTTAGACTGAAAAATACCCAGAAAAAAACCCAGCTTCTCTATGTTTCCATGCAAATATGCAAATAGTCCTTGTTGGCTTAAGAATGGTATTTTTAACTTCATATTTTTTCCCTTGGATTCAGCTTGACAACATGTAACACCCCACACCACAGAAGAGGGAGCACTGCACAAGTTGAGTTGAGCTGCAGCACTTCAGCTGCAGCACCTTTATTTATAAAACAACCAACCAAAAAAAAATTATGAAATCATTGATTCAAAGGAATCAATAATAAATATTTGCTTTCCTCTGAGCTGTTCAGACACAGTACAAGTACACCAATTATAGCAGGTAGAAGAGATGGAAGCTTAGCTCAGCTGCTGAGAAACAAAAGAAAGCTACATAACATGGTCTGCATTTAATCACACAAGTAATAGTTGTATATGACAGTAAATGCTTTAATACACTATTTTACAAAGAGTTTGGCTTATGGTTCATTTGCTTCCCTTGTGCAACTCCTGAAAATAGAATACCTTTGGAATGATCTCTTTCTCCTGTTCCCTTCGAGTAATGAATTTTCCCTCTGGGTTTCCTGCTGGCAGCTGAAGTGAAGCACTGACTTTGTGTTCCCCTGGGAGATCATTGATGTGGGGGCTGGAAAGCACCTCAGTGTTCCAGATGTAGTGATTTTAAATCATTGTGGTGCCCGTGTTTCCTAAGCAGGGCCACACACCTTTGTTGTTTCATGGCAGGAGAGGTGCTTTTTCTGGCAGGGTTTATATGCAGATACCTGGACAGCAGGTACCTGAACTGCTTTCAAAGAGGGCTTGGAACAGCCAGGAATGATCACACTCTCCAGGCTTCACCAATTTCTCCAACTGACCTTCACCAAAAGGCTCATAAACCTTTCAGCCCCTCATAGGGCAAGGAGTGACTTCTGTGCTCCAGGAGGGTTGGGACACCAGGAGAGGGTTGTCCCAGCTGATCTGTCCTGCAGCTAATTCCCAAAGGCCTCCAGAAACTCTGCCAGGAGCAGGCTGGAGCATTCTCTGAGCCCCCAGGCTGCAGACAGAGGATCCTCCTCCCTAATAATTACAAGTCTGGCCTGTGACTCAAAGCCAACCCACAGCCTTTGGTTCTCAGGCTGGAACCAGCTGAGCTGTTGGGATTGTCACCCTCAGTCTGTGGTGAGGAGCTCCTGGTTGCTCTGGGGTTTGTGTGCCCAGACTGAGGATCCTCAGCTGCAGCACAGGTGACACTGAGCACAATTAGCAGCCATGGAAGAAGCCCCAAACTGCTTTAGCCATCCTATTCCTGGGATTTCCCCAGCTCTGGGGTGGCTTCAGGGCTCAGGAAAAGAGCAACTGCAGAGGAATCACAGGCACTTACAGCTGCTGCTCCAAACAGCTGATCAGGAATGGCACCAGGGAAACTCTGGGGCAGAGTATCCAACACCAGGAGCTGCCATGGAAGCAGCAGTTCATCAAACACCTCATACCAGGTCTCCTTTGCTTAAACCTGTGACTCAGGATTGTCTTCCCTGCACAACATCAGCATTTTGTCCTGCCAAGGGTTGACTCAAGGGTAGAGAAAGCAAGTGAAATTTTGGTATATCTGATGAAAATGGGTGACTGCTCCTGGGAAAAGAAGTTCTCACATGGTATAGGGCAAGTTTAATATCTATTTCCCATATAGAAGCAGCCCAAGCCTAGGGCTTGGCTTTGATCAGGTTGTCTAAGATCTCAAGTGAGGAAGTTATAATTCTGGCTCTCAGTCAAAAAAGGAGATAAATTACAGTCCTGGAGTGAAAGAATTATAGATCTGTGGTTCTTCTGTGCAGGTCCATTGTCTAGAGGCTCATCCCATAAATTGGAGAAAACCTTCCCTCTCCTCAAATGGAAAAAAAAAAAGTCCACCTTCTTTTTTTTTTTTAACAGAAAATCATCAGTCCAGGAATACAGGAATCTAAAACCTACAAGCTCAGTGTCTTGTGTGTAGCAGTGGTCAGAGCCAAGTCCTTCAGAGGAAAATATAAATGACAGAACTCTGCATCTGTCTCCCATCCTTTCCTATTGGCCTTTAACTTGAGGTGTAAGACTTTATATTCCTTGCAAATGTTTTTTCTGGTTAATCACAAAAAATACTTTTTTACAATTTTAAGAATCTTGCTAAAGGTTTAATCCTCAACTATAGCATGTGGCCCAGCATTTGGTGTAGGAATGGGACAATGCACACAAATATCTCCTAGTGGAAGCACCATTGTGCTTGTTTACCTGTCCCAGGTGTGTTTTCCTCACGTCCTTCAGTCTTACCTGGAGGTCACCTCAATAGTGCTGTTGGCTCAGTCTTGGGAAGAGCTCTCCATAAGGCTTCACCCCAAAACTGGGGAATTCTCCACCTGCCAATGACAAGTATCTTCCAAATGCTTCATTCAGGCTTTTTGGTAGATTGGTGGCGCTCCCTTTCTGAGGAACTGCCTCCCTCCTGGATTCAGGGCCCAGTTCTCCTGTCACTAAGGCTCATTTGCCACAGACACCACTCCAGAGGGGTCCCTGTGGCTTTGCAGTGCTGGCCATGAAAGCAGAGCAGGCTCCAGGCCGTGTCTCTGGGTGCATCAGTAAGTTTATTCTGGCAATTAAAGCACCTCTGTTTTCTAGTCCACCTTCGTCCTTTCTCTTTAATACAGAGTTCAGTTCAGACATTTGCCTTAATACTGTATCTCCTGACCTTTTGGAGTGATCCTTTCATTTCCACTTCAGTTCCAGCCTCCAAAAGTGTTTCACTAGAAGACTGAATGCAGAAAATGTGAAGCACCTTCAGTCCCCTTTGAGGCTGGACACCAGCATGCCCTCAAAATCTTCAGATGAGACCATGCATCTCTGAGAAAGTTCTCCAAAACCAGTACAAGAGACTTCTCCCTCCCCACGAAACCTCTCTCTGGAATATTATGCATCTTTATGTCTCTGTTGATCCCTTTTAAAAAATCCTGAGGTTTGGTTTCTTTTCACCTGCACAGCGCTTTGCTGTTGCAGTTTTTAAATGCTCAGTGTTCTGTTTCCAAAAAAAACACCAAAAAAACAAAAAGAGATAATTTAAAAAGAAGCTCCCTTTTCCCTCAAATGTCTCCCTTTTCCCTCAAATGTATCTTTCTTCAATAAAACAAAATTCTGTATCAGAACTTCAATAAAAGAAAATCCTGTATCATAACCTCAGTGCTAGAAGATGTACGAGAGTTAAGTGGGAGGGCTTCTTGTGGTGTGAATAATCACAAGTGATTAAAATTAAGCTGACCAGGAAGATAATTAGCTAATCTAATAACTCCTATGTGGCTGGTGGTGTGTGAAGTGTTTCTGGGCAGCAGGAGCCTGCCGAGGGTCACACGGTCTGGAACGCCCGGCTCTGGGCAGGCACCATCACCAGCGTGGCTCCCATTTTCATCAGGTTGTTGTAGTCGACCTTCTTTGGCTCCATCTCCTTCCCTTCCATCTCCCTCTGGCTGTACTGGGGAGGGGTGAGGTGGGGGGTGGCTTCCGTGGACAAAGTCCGCTGGCTGCGGGAGGCACTGTTGGCTGTGGACCTGGTGGAGGAGGAACCTGAGCGGGAGCTCCTGGAGCCAGAGGAGGAGGAGCTGGGCTTGACCAGATGGGCCTTGGGTGCCTCTGCATCTTCTCTGCAACCAAACAGATGGCAGGGGCTCAAGCACCACGGGAGAACAGAACCACTTACTCATTTCACCACTGCAATAAGCAGTTGCTCCCTGAAGCTGCAAATCACCAGGGAATATCTGTCCAGAAATGTGTTGTCTTTCATCTGCTTTCTGAATTCTGTGCTCTGTAACTTGGTGGACTGAACCCCCCATTGCCCTGCAGAGCTGTTGGTCAAATGGGTTTGGAATAAATACACATAAATACCAAGTGTCACTGCAAACAGCTCAGATAGAACTGTCTGCTCTGTAATCCTGAGTCATAATGAGAAATGGCTTGGGCAAAGCTAGCTGAAACCAGTTCTTCCACTTAAAATAATCTGTGGGTAGGGAAAGAAGTGCAAGAACTGGGTCCTGAGAGAGAGAGAGAGAGAGGATGTAACAGTCAGGCGTGAAAAGGTGATACAAGAGGGTGAGGCTCCAACTGAAAATTCATGCAAGATGTGAAAGCAAAGCAAACAGGAAAAAGGGAAGGGGAAGAATCAGCAGAGACTGCTTTCAGGCTGGCAACCTGAGTGTGAGGCAGAGGAATCAGCTGCTGAAGGGATTACAGAGATGCCGAATGGTGCAGAGATGTCATACGAGGGCAGTCATACAAATAGACACAAAGATGGATCAAGGCACGGGGCTTGTTTCTTCCAGGGCAGGAGCAGCTAAAACTCCTTCCTGGAAATAGATCTTTCCAGGGCTTTCCTTCCTGAGTTTAGGCTGGGTTGGCTGGAGACCAATCTCTGCTTGGGGGAGTTAAGGGGCAGGTCTGGAACAGATGAGCTCAAAGAACATGTGTCAGCATTGCAGGGGTGAGGCTGCTCCCCTCACACACGGCTCAGGGATTGCTCACCCCTGCTAAATCCAGAGCACAGTTGTTCAAAAGACTCAAGGAAGACTGAGAGAACCTGCCTGTCTTGGAGCATTCCCAAAAAAAACTGCAATTCAAAAGGAGAAAGAAGGAGAAAGAGAGAAGGAGAGAGAAGGAGAGAGAAGGAGAGAGAAGGAGAGAGAAGGAGAGAGAAGGAGAGAGAAGGAGAAAGAAAGAGAAAGAAAGAGAAAGAAAGAGAAAGAAAGAGAAAGAAGGAGAAGGAGAAGGAGAAGGAGAAAGAAAGAGAAAGAAAGAGAAAGAAAGAGAAAGAAGGAGAAGGAGAAGGAGAAAGAAGAAGAGGAAAGAGAAAGAAAGAAAGAAGGAGAAAGAGAACTAACCCCCCCCCAAACTCTCTCAGAGCCACAATGGACAAGTGGGTTGGATTTAACAGCATAAAAGATTATGCAAATGCTTTAAAATGTTGAAATTGCAAATGTGAGAGAGAATAGTTTGTTGAGTTTTATGCTGATTTGCCCTGGGGGTGGGGGGGAAGTTTAATCTAATTTTCTGGAAAGTCTTCACAGAGATTCTCACAAGTGAAGAAATTTGTCGGTGCTATTTCACAGAGACTAAAAGCTATTTAGAACAAACTTTGGCAACACTTATCCCTACTTGCAGCTACTTAAATCCATAGTGAAGAGATGTGTGAAACTGCAAGGAGGGAGTGTGGGAGGTGGGGGATTAAGTGAAAGGCGTTACCTGATTTCATTTGGTGCCTCCTCTTCCTCATATCTCTTCTTTTCTTTCCTCCTTATCGTCAGCCTCACCACCAGGAAGAGGAGGGAGAGTCCCACCACCACCCCACACACTGCCCCGGCGATCATGCCGATATTTTGGGCATCTGTTGTCCAGAAAACAGATGTATTAGTCCATAAATTCTCACTGGAGTTGCATGGTCAGGTTCTAGTCCCCACTACAATTTACAGCATCGGGTATAAAATCAGAACAGAACGAGGAGGAAAAAAACCCCCTATGAGCACAGAGCCACCGAAAGTACAGACACGGCACCGAGCAGGTTCCTGGAGCCACAAGAGTGTTTGAATTGTGAAGGTTTCCCTGTGAGGATATTTTTTTTTCCCCCTTTCAACTTACCCTAAAATGATCACAACCCCTTTTCCAGAAGGAATTATTTAATCGTGGGGGAAAAGTGACCCGAGCTGGGGTAGAGAGGAAGAAAGAGGTAAAAAGAAAGAGCATCCCGTGCGTGGCATTTTCCCTCCAGAACAGAAAATATGAGATATTTCCCAGCGATTAAGGGCCCTTTATGACAACTTCTGGTCAGTTAGGCTGGGTTTGGCTGAAAGTTGTTTCCTTAAGGCTCGTCCCTACGGAGGGTTTAGCAAACCCAAGTGAGGTTTTAAACCAATTCAGTTCAATTGGCATAAAAGCTGCCTGGACGCTTTTACTTCAGATGCCTCAGGCAAACCGGTTTTCCTTGCTGCGTGACCATATTCCAGTTATTTCAGGCTTGGCCAGGCAGAAAAGTCCCAAAGCTGTGGAATCTCCAAGAAGAGACTTCACCATTAGCAGTCTTTTATCACAGCACTTCCACCTCCTGCTGATCTCCTTTGAGAGCTGCTAAACTCTGTTGTTAGGATTTTTAGATGCTAAACTCCACCCTTTTCCTGGAATGAATATGCAAAGAACGCTCCACCCTTGATGGGTTTTATCAGGTAGGACACATATTTTAACTTCTGGTGCTCAGGACAGAATTTATTAAATCTGGATTAAAACCAAAATGTCAAAAGTTGTTTTTTATCCTCCGCGTTACTCCTTTTCACAGCTGTCTCTAGATAGTTTAGTGTCCCGAGTGCAACAGATAAATATTTTGGAATTGAATTGATGGAGTATCCACAGAGAGAGTTTATACCTGAGCAGCCACTCCAGCCAGAAGTACCTCAAAAGCTGCAGATCTGGAACCTTTAACTCACAGTTTCCCCCACACACAACCCTTTTCTTTCATTAGTCATTCTGAAAATCGACATTTCTAACAGACCGAAACATCTGAGCCCAAATGATGTTTCTGTCGCTTTAGGTTGAGATGTTTTTATCACTGTAGGTTATACAGAGGGCTGCTGTGCAAACCCTAACTGCAATAAATAAGTATAAATAAGAACTATTTTATGGGATTGAAGTATAAAAGGGCAAAGGTGTGGCCTCACATGTGTGAACCCTGGTACTTACGCTGCACTGTCACCTGCACAGCACAGCTCTCCTGCCCGGCCTCGTTGGTGGCCACACACTGGTACAACCCTGTGCTCATCTGGGTGAGGTTCTTCAGCAGGACTTGCCCAGGATTAGAAATGTCTGCAACAGGAGAAAACACCACTGGGATTAATCAAACAGGCTAAAAAACCTTAACCGTGGGGTAGGACGCAGCAGCACAAATTGAACTTCTGGATCAAATCAGTCCCAGGGCAATCAAAAGGTCAATAAAGCACTGAACAAACTCCTGGTGCTCAGGGTGGAGCACCCCACAAGGTCCAGCTGCAGCAGGGAGAGGAGCTGTGGGATCATCCCTGTCACTGCCACCGAGGGATCCCATTTTTAGAGCAGGCATGTGACTGTCCATGTGCACGGCCACGTGGGCGTTATCCGGCTCTGGGCGCTCCCAGAGCTCCTGGGAACTGCCCTGACTCCCTGAGTCTGGAATTGAGGAAATGCCCCTCTGGAATTGAGGAAATGCCCCTCTGGAATTGAGGAAATGCCCCTCTGGAATTGAGGAAAGGCCCAGACTTACTGACTCTGGAGTTGGGTGGGAGGTGCTCGGCTCTGTCCTCCTCGTTGATGCGCTGCCAGCGGTAGGAGATGGGCACGGTGCCAGAGGCAGAGCGGCACTGCAGGGACAGCTCCTTCCCTTCCAGCATCTCCCCCTCCAGCCAGCACTTGGGCTTGGAAGGTTTCTCTAGGAGAGGCAGAAGACAGGTCATGCAAACACAGCAAACCCTTTCTTTGGCAAGGTACAGTCACTGAAGCAGCCTCCAGGAGCTGCCTTCCCTGGAATGCATTAAGGAATCACACCAGTGATGGTTTTTAGGGGACTTAAGCTGCAATTGTGTGGAGCTCCTCAGTGACTATAATACTCTGTGGAGCTGTACCACCACATTCCTCTTCTAGGCATGATTTAGAGAACATCCTTTCCTTTCCCTATTTCCCCATTTCTTCCTTCTCCCCACAGTATCTGTCAGGACACAGCACTTCCTCCACGGGATCACGGTGTCCATGGAAAAGCCAACCCATGAGCTGAACTTGGAGAAAGGAAATACTAATTATGGCAGCTTGTTTGTCACCTCCACTGACTTGGGATCAGGTTGGGGTCCTGGGACATGAACTCACAGCCCACAGCAGGAGATCTGGACAGGGTGATCAGCCCAATTTGGGTGATGAGATCATAGGGATAATTCAGAAAGAACAGCTCCTATGATGTTGTGGATAATCCCTTACCGCAAACCCAGTCTGTGGCCTGTCCTTGCCAAAAAAACACAAAGGCGGCTCTGGAGCTGGACAGGGAAACCTGACTGTGAGATATCTGTGCATTTATACCCTGCTGAAATAAATCTCTCTCCAGGAAGTGAGTCTAGAATTTTTTTTCTTTTCTTTTTTTTTTTTTTTAGCAATAAATTGTCCTTACCTACCACCTTGAGGGTGATTCGAAACCATTCATACCGCCCAGCATTTTTAACCTTGCAGATGTAGTTCCCTGCATCGCTGGACTGCAGGGAGATGATCTGTAAGGAGGCATCTCCAGCCAGGAAGTTGGATGTGAAGGAAACACGGCCTTTCTGCTCCTCATTCAGGTCATCATAGACACGGCCCCCGGAGTAGGTGATCACCTGAGGGGCACAGACAGACAGCTGGGATTGCACTTTCACACAGAACAACAAATAAAGCCTTTCTGGGAACCCCAGACCAAGGTTTTGCTCGGTTAAAGTGACTTGTCAAGGGTCACACAGGAAGCCTGTGGCAGGGTGGAAGATTAAACCTGGATTTCCAGTCTGAGAATGGTACATAAAGTGCATTTATGCTAGAGATTTATGTTTGGAGCATTTCTACAACTGTCAAAATAGACATCAGCTCATGTCACAATATATCAAAGCAGTCTGGAGGCTTGGCTGAGCTAATTTAAGTTACTGCAGACCTCATTTTTTATAAGTACTGAACTACTGTATTTTTTCCAGAAACCCAGGGTTCAAAAACTGGGCCTGCAAAACCCAAGGTCGTTTTGGAAAACCCAAAGGGCAGTTCTGAACTTTAAACATAATCAGTCACCCCTGGATAAAGGAAACGTGATTGTAACAGAACCTGTTCCAACACAGCACGCGCGGATATCAAATAACTTTTATCTGTGATAAATCCCTCTAAATCAGCTGTGTTTTCTGAAGGTCAGCAGAGTAACTTGCAGAGATCATCACAGGAGTTTTGCTAAATCCGTGGCTGGTGGTGTCAAGGCAGGAAAAAGAAGATTTTCCCAGCAAACCTACCGCTTTCTGCACGGTTTCCGAGATGTGCAGCAGCCACTCGATGTCCAGGCTGCTCTGGTCCACGAGGCCCAGGTGGTGGTGACAGGGCAGTGTCACGTTTTCCTCAGCCACCCTCTTAAACTCAGTCTGAGCCTTGCACACCCAAACAGAACAGGAAGCTGGAAAACAGATGCCAGTGGTCACAGTTCAGGGTGCATCTCTGCCCTGGTAGGTCTCACCAGCCAGGTTTTGGCCGGATTCCTCCTTATTTCCTTCCAAGCATCAAAGAAAACCTCCAGCTTGGCTTCCTGGGCAGATTGCAGCTGATTAAAGGGGACATTTCTACATACACAGGCATTTTCACACTGCTATTGGAGCAGGGAGAGCAGATGGCTTCACACTGCAGAGCTGTCAATACTGAAGTCACACCCACACCCTCTGTGCACTCCAAATTTCAGATAAACCCCTCAGTTTTGCCTTCACCTCTTATTACCTTAATTTATAAGCAGTATTTCCACCCCAAAATCCTTCAGAGCCCATCACTTCATCCCTAAATCAGTCTGAGAAGGCTTGGAGTCTCTTCCCTGATGATGCTCTTTTATTTTAGCAATGGAAATAAAAGACCAGCCTGGGAGGAAGAGGGTTAAACTGAAGAAAAGCGTGGTACAAGTAGGATGGGGAAGTGTCTTTGAACAGAAACCTCAGGGAAAAAATATAAATTGCTGAAAACCCGTTTGTCAGGATTTTAAACAGAAAGAAAAAGGGGAGGAAAGTGCCAAGTGGACCCACTAGAGGGAAGCAGAGCCCTTTAAATGTCAGCCAAAAAGCCCAAAATGTGTGTTAATGCCCTAAAACCTGCCCCAGGAGAGATGATACACCGCAGAAAAATTGGCTGTTTGGCCAGCACTGCGTTAGGCACTGTCTGTTCGAGTTTCTACACTGCATCCATGCTTAAACTGAAAAAAATCAAGGATCAGTGCTTGGCTTTGCCCATCTCCAACTTCCGAACACGGACACGCCATGGTAAATTAAAACTCGCTTAAAACTGACCCAAAAGGTCAGAGGTGTGGAAAAGTACAGGAATTTGGGGTCAGGGACCCCCCAGGTCTGCTCTGACACCCAAATGTTTTCCAACCAAGTTTCCATGGGGATTTCTAGGGCACAAATGCCATCTGCCTTTTGGGTGTGAATCCTCGGAGGGCAGGTGGGTTGTTCTTCAGTTTTGTTGTTCAAGACAAAATCCTAAAAACATGGAGGTTTTTTGCCCTGTGAAAAGAGCTTAAATATTTTACTTCTTGGGCCAAATGTTGTGAAACTGGGAGAGTTCCCAGCCCTGGGAAGTCACATGTGTGACTGAACACACAACCCACAGCAGGAGCATAAGAAGTTCCAGTTACACAGGCTGAATTTGTTCCTATATTTGTGTTTAAATAGTGGATCTGCAACCTTCCCTTTACCTTGAAGCGAAAAACAGAGAGAAAAATTACATCCAACATGACACTTGTTCAGCTCTGTTCCTTCAGGAGCAATTGAGAAAATTCCTTTTGGAGTTTAGAAAATTTAGAGTTCGGCTTTTAGAAAATTCCCTCTGTTCCTGCTCCCATTGTCAGATCTGCCTCCAAGTTGTTACCATGACCGTCCCTCAGCTCCTGATTTATCCTTCCCAAACACTTTATAAAAGGTATCACCTACTACGTGCACGCACCTTTATAGAACACCCGGAATCCTAAGAGAGGTGGAGCCTTGCAAAGGATTTAATCTCTCCTCCCCTGCATTGATCCCGGCATGAATTGATGACAGTGAAAGCTCCTTTTCAGCCACATTAGCTGCTTTCTTTAAAGGGAAAAGTAATCCCGTTTATCACTGGATTCGCTGCTCTCAAAGCTCTGTCTGCCAAATACAATTACACGTCGTGCCCAGGACGAGTCCTACTCTTCCCTCAGCTCCCATTGCTGCGGGCTGCCCTCATTAACGCCCTCATTAACGCCGGCCCTCGTTAGATGGTGATCAATAACCTCAATTTAACCACCACAATAGGCACCGTTCCGCATCCCATTTGCACCATTGTCACAGCCCCGCGCCAGCGGGTTTGTGCACACTGCATCTGAAAACTTGATTTTGCATTAAAAATCACCGTTTGTGTGTGTGTAAGAAATACCATTTTCATTCCTTTCTAGCTTGGAGACACAGTGGCTTTAGGAGAGCTCACAGTCTTTTACTGCTCCCAGCAAACACCCCTGGATGTGAGGAAGAGCCTTGTGCCTCTAAACTCATCTTCTAAACGGGAGTTATCAGGGAAATAGTGACTACAAAATTTTAATGTCTCCCCCCCCTTTTTTTTTCCAAAAGTATCTGCAATCAGAATATTTTGAACCAATAACCAGACTCTCACACACTGTGCATACTTTTCAATAATATTATTTTTAAAAGTCTTATTAAAACCCCTCTGACTTGTCTCTTTAATCCGTATTAGTGCTGTAACAATGCCCACAAGCTCCCAAAGAAGTTGAAGTTTTGCAGGTGTTCTCAACAAGACACTTTATTTTCTTCCCAGGCATCTATAACTGTACAGAATTTAAAGGAAGCTCAAAACAGCTTCATAGAAGTACCCAAAGAGGTTCCAGTTACAGAAATTACCCATGAAAAATCCAGAGAGAGCTCAACGTGAACCCTCCTGATGTTTTCCATAGTTTGGGGAGGGTCTCGCTGTAACAAGCAGTGATGAAATGGAAATTTAACTTTAGACACTTGCTGGAATTTCTCAGATATACCTCAAAAAGAAAAAAACAGCTAGAAACATGTGCAGGTCCCCCTCTAGGTCATTAAAAGGGGTTTATTATTCAAAGAAGAATAAATGCTGTCTCAAGCTGTGTTTGTGTAGACGAGGCCTTGCAAGAACAGGTCGAAGAAATGGGATGCTTTCAACTAAATCTCCCTCCTCCCCAGTTTAAGTTTTGTTTAAATGGCTGATAGAGGAGGGTGTCTGCTTAGGGACATCCCCTTCAGCAGCACTGGCCGGGACACACATGGATTGCAGAGGAATTTGGCCCTGGAATCCCCTTTCTGTGCTGGATGGTGCCCAAGTGGCTCCAAACCCTTTCCTTAGGAAGCTCCGCAGCCACGCGAGGGCAGAGCCCGCCCGGAGCCAGAGATGAGACAATGGACGATGTTCCCAGAAATCCGATCCAGGAGTAACGCCACATATATGCAGGCTCCGCGGTTCTTACCCAAAAAACCCTCATCCCCTTCCTGTGGGCAGCTCTTTGTGCTGGGAGCAGCAGTTTGGGAAGCACTTCTTGCAGCTTTACTCAGGCTTTACTCAGCCCCTGTCCCACGGCTTTGGAAGGAGGTGGGATCGTTTTTCCTGCTTGCTCCAGCTGCAGCATTTTGGAAGCCTAAAAAAAACAGTGCCAGTGCCACACCACAGGAGAGCATATTCAGTATTTTGGGGGGGCAGACTTTGCCTTGTTTGACTGTTCCCTCTATTGTTCAGAGCACAATAACTCACCGACACCCTGCAGACAAGGACAAAGGATGTCACATCCCTCACCGCTGCTTAAATCTCCAAGAAACACGGAGCAACAAAGATTTTAAACAAGCCCAAAGGCAACACAGGCAGTGCCCACACAGGTTTGCCAGGGGGAGGACACACCAAAGGGGATTTCAGCCCTCTCAGACCCTTCTGCCTCACATTCACAGCAGATTTTAAAGTAAAAAAAGATGTGGGCCGCAGCCTACAACTCTCTCGTGGAAAGATGTCAGCCTTAAAGTATTTCCCAGAACTCATTTCAGCATTTTGGAAGGACTACTGATTTCAAAAGTGTATTTTAAAGGAGTTTGAATTTCAGCAGACTCAGTCCTTCGAAATGGGATGTGGAGGGAAGGAGCCATGTCCTGTACAACACTGAGTAAATTGGGACTGTGTATTTGGCCTTATCACAAATTATCATCATCCAAAGTAGTGTTTTCATGCCTGAATCCATACCCTGCTCACACTTTCATATACATGAAGCTCATTTGATTTTCATGCCCATCCAATAACAAGTATATGTCTATACACAAACACACATGTATATCAACATCAAATATACATTAACAGACAAGCAGAATCAAAGTGGAAATAAATGGTTTGCTGACATTTTTATTTGTAGGCAAATCACATCCTAAAAGCTGAAGAGCTTCCAGACTTAAATCTTTCATTAGGTTCAGAAGGTTTGGATTAGGGAGCAATACTAAAAATAGATTATACTTTTTAAAAAGTAATAAGTTGTGCTGTATCACTTAACTGCTGGAATTAGGAGGAACAGCCTGGGGAAGATTCAGAGAATCAAGATACAAGAAATGCATAATCATCCTTTGTAAACTTGGCCCAAACCATACCCACATTTAGGGTATGAATATCCAAAATGGGTCTTGAAAAGTTTCAGCTGCTCCAGCGAAGTTTATTCTTCAGCTACACTTACTATAATTTATCTTGGCTTTTTATCAAGGATGACATTTGCAGCAGGCTATTCCAAGACACTCATGTCCAAGGAGGAGTAGAAATAAAACCTGTAATTTTGCTGCAACTTGAGACGTTCTGTCCTAGCACCAGACAGAGGGAAGAGACTCAGGAAGAGACTCAAATCTTCCCCCACACCAGCAAAAGCAGGAATTCCAGTGGTATCCACACACACAGTTTATACACTGTCTGAACAATTTCCATTCCACCTGAGATAGGTGCTCTGTCTGCTTTTGTTCATTAATATCAGAATGTTTCCCGTGTGAGAGTGTGACAGGAACAGGGAATAACCACTGATGTCAAGGCTCATCACATCCCCTCTGAAACAAGAACAGTCCCCTACAGACAAGTTCTCAAGTGCAACCAATAATTCCGTGCTCTGATTTATTTAGAGGCTTTCCTGGGATACTCTTGAAAGTCATTTCCACATCTGTCATTCCACTGTCTGAAAATGGGATCCTTCTGAGAAGGAGGTTTTGGCTCTGTTGTCCTCTGAATAACACGTTCTGAAAATCCAGGACACCTCAGTGCATCCAACAGCCCCATGTTATAGCTGGTCTCAGCTAGACCTGCAGACTAAACTCATTTAAAGTACTCATTTTAAGTACCTCATTTTAGTAAAAATAATTAAAATCAGCAAGAACTCCCTACTTAAAGTTTAGATTAGCCCAGGGAGAACAAATATCCACAGAACTACACCAGAGTGTTGTTTAGCCTATAATCCTACACTTTTGCCTCACTGTTCTTGTGCTAAAATCAAAGCATTGGAAAAAAGAAGAGGTCTAAATTATGTCTACACAGAAATAACATAACAAACAAAAAGCCCAGGACATCCTACCATGTTGCAGCTCTGAACCACCCCTTCATTCCAGGCATTTAAGACATTTCACATCTGTTAAGAGTTCAGTCCTGCTAGAGCCTCGTAGGAAATGATTTACTAAGTTTCCTTAGGAAGAAGCAAAACCCTCTTCCCCCCCTACCCCCCACCTCTCCACAGTGCTAATGAGCAAAACCTGAGCATTTTACAATGAGCAAATTCAGAGTTTTCCATGCCTGAGCAGGAGGCTGACAAGGACTTTTATGGCCAAAGAGTTCCATCCCGAGGAAAACTTTGAGAGCTGCTTGCGTGACTTGGGAGTTAAATCAGCTCAGTGCTAAAGACACCCAGGACTGGTTTGATAGTCAAGTATTTGAGCCTCAGTGGGCCTTAAAATTAAACTCTATTGAGAAGCCAAGCATCTTCCCACCTCCTAGTGCTGTTCTGTAATGACAGACACGGGCACATCAGAGCTTTGATCTCCCCTTGGAGTCTTCCCTCTTCCCCCAGTTTCTGCTCTGGAGAAAGGACAGTGAATATGTTGGTTTATTCCAGACTCAAGAAGGTCAACACCCCTCTCATCCTCAGACCACACAGCCCTAATAGTTACCCTGACAGCATTTGGGGCCAAAATAAACACGAAGGGGTGTCCTCCTACAGACAGCTATTCTGCATTCTTTGCACAAGTGGGGGCGGGCCAAGTCCCCTAAGGATAATTACCCGAGCCAAGGCTGTGCTCTGGGACATCTGCTTTCTGTATTCCTTGGCTGGCAGACACACAGAGGCCAAGGGTTGCCTTCTCCCGAGAGCCCCAGTGCTCCCAGTGCCCAAGCCCTGGCCCCAGTGCGTGCTGCCTGCAGCCGGCTCCCCTTTGATGGCAGGAATTTCCTTGGGAAGCAAAAGCATCCCAAATACGAAAAAAAGTGAGATAGGAGTCAGCTCCCCCCGGAACAGGCTGGCTGTGGTGGAACAGAGAGGTCAGCCCAGCCCCAGCCCAATGCAGCCAGCCCTGCAGAGGCTCTGTAAGTGGAACCACATGTGCTGGAGGAGCCTGTTCAAACAGAAATAAAGGGGGAGAGTCCTGCATGTGGCAGAGTTTCCAAGCGGTGACGTGAAGTGTTTGGAATTGAAACTGCAGAGGAGAGAGGAAGGCCCGAGGAGAACAGGAAAAAAAACCACAAAAATACCACCATTTCACAAAGCAAAGGCTCTGATTTTCAGAGGTTTGCAACAACTAAGCAGCAGTGCAGGAGGGGAGTGGAATTTGGCTGGTGATACACGGGTCCTGTCAACAGAAAATCATGAGCAGTTGCCCACCAGTCCTTCCCCGGGCAGTCTTGGAGGACCCAGGGAAGTGACTTGAGGAATAATTGGAACCAGCACAGTGTCAGTGCACACAATGTGTGTCTTAATGTACTGCTAATGTCTAAATGAGATGGTCCAGCCAGGGCAAGTCTGGGTCTCACAAATGCCCCCAGCAACAAGGATGCAAATTCCCAAAGGATAACCCACTAAGGAATTCCTGAATTTAAGACTGGTGAAAGTGGTCCTGCAGCACCCAAAAACCACATGCAACTAAGGGTCTTACCTACACATTGATACAGTCAAGAGGTAGAATTCTATCCCTGAAAATGCCAACAGAAAGTTTGCCTTCAGCACCAAGCCACACAATTGAATCCAAAGTCTAGGGAGACTTGGGAATATTGGGGAAAAGCCCATTGAAGCATTCCATTAGCTGAGGGCCTTTCCAGGCAGCTCTGGGTGTGCTGTGGCTCTTCTTTTCCTCGTTGCACTTTAAAAACCAAGTGCATGTAGGAGATTGTGGGTTTACATCCCTGGAGACCCAAGAACAGAAAACAAGGCACCAGAACTGCATCTTCCAATTTCATGGTTCACAGAGTGCTTGTGCAGGGGAATGTGTGAAATCCCTTTGCCTTTAGTCCAGGCAGTTTTATCAGTAAAATGTTCCAGGTGTTTTCTGTTTATACAGCAACACAACTCAGCCAAGCCTTTCAGAAATGCAGCTGCTGATTTCAAGCTCTGAGGACTAGATCTGTGCAGAAACCTTGTCAATGCAGATCTCAGATTCCTTGAGGGATGAAGCACCTATGGCTACCTGATATTTCCTTTCTCTTCAAGCCCTGTCTGTGAGATAAGATAAATACAATACTTCGTACACCTTAAAGCTTTGTATTGAGGAAAGCAAGAAAACTGCACATTCCATCCCTAAACATCAGAAATTTCACTCCTTTGGCCTGGTTTCAAATGAGGCTTGAAAGTGTGAGAAGGAATGTGGTTTCAATAATAATTTCTAGGATGTCTTTTGTCTGAGAAATGAGGCCTCTCTCTCCCAGGGAGCCTATTGTTGCTGTCAGTTCAGGGACACACAAATGAAGGCACACAGAAATGAAGTTATCTGCCCAAGGCAGACACCAAGCAGAATCCAGAATACAAACCAAAAGAGACAGCAACAAAACTGTTTTCAAAATAGTATTTGTCCATCAGATCTTTCCTCACCCATTTTGAAATCCAAGGAGTGGGTTGCATCAGCTGAGGTAACTCTTGAAAACTGGGGAGAGAAGAAGAGACTTGAGAGATTGATGGAGATTGGCAATAAAACCAATTGTACTGAGGATTCCATCTCCTTTTTTTATATCCCTTAGCCAAGTGTAAGATGTTACCCAAAAAGCACTGAATTAATTGTGCTTTTCTGCTGCTTTTTGTCATGGAGATCCAGCTCATTCTAAACTTGCCAAAAAAGGTATCAGGAAACTCAGGGTATTCACAGGTGAACTTCATCCCTTCCTTCAGCTTTCTCTCAGACCTCGTTTCCAACGAAGTTTAATGTAGTTTTAAGGTACAGCCTCTAGTCCCTGCTCAGCACATCCCTGTTACCTCCACGAGATGTTCAGCTGTGGGCTCCTAATTGCACATAACAGGGTCTGACATCTCACTTATCCACGACAAGCCCCACTAATATGATACAAAATGAATGCCTAATGTATTAGCACTCTGTCACTTTTCATATCCACTCAGCCTCAAAGCCTGGGCCACAGCCTGCCCTGAGGCAGGAGATGAACAGCAGCAGCTCCTCCCCATCACCCCCAGAAGTCTTGTGAATGAGACATTCAACTTAAACACTTCAGAGATGAAGCTGAGGTTCAGTCTCCGAGCTCTGAGCACAGGACCAGGAACAACAGCAGCTCAACTCTGGGAAGAGTTGTGGTCACAGGCACTGTCAACCCAGCTCTTCATTTCTCACCATTGCTATTGCAGTTTGGATCAATTACTTCTTATTTACTGACTCCAGAGGTGAGAAAACTAAAGACACACATTCTCCTAATCCTCATCTTTCACTCTCTTCACTGTGAATGAGAAGGAACTAAAAAGAGGGATCAAGTTCTTGACTGTTATCACTGCAGTTCAGTTCCCTCCCTGTGTCTCCCCTAGAGTTTGGCACATCCCTGTACCAGCTGCAAGCAGACCCTGAGAACATTTGCATCTTTTCCCTCACTTTTTCCACAGTTACCAGGAGTTTTGGCATCTGGACATGACACTGAGGTCTCAGACGAGTGGAGGAGGAGCCCTAAGTCCCACTTTCTGAATCAGAGCTGCAAATGGAGCAAGTGGGATTTGCTGAGGAATGTAAACCTCTCTGCAAATGCTGGAAGAGACACCAAACTGCATTTTAGGAAGCAGCTCAGTGAAGTTCTCCACACTGTGAGTTCACATTGAACTTGCAGAGGCCCTGTGCTCCACATGATCCCAACCTCTTCCCAGAAATATTTACAAGGAAAAGCCTGAGTACTGCACTCCTGAGAACTTGCACTGGCTTTAGAGAGACAAGCACAATTTGGGAAGCATTCTCCCTTTGGAGGGACAGCTTTCCAGAGGGGAGCACAGCAGCAATTTTAGCTGACAGCGCTGCACAGCTGCTGCAAGGGATCCTGAAATCCAGGAAAGCACTGAAATTTGGCCACAGGAAACAGGGAATTGCTCTTTAACACAAAGTATGACAGATTCCTGGGTGTATTATATGTGTGTTTATTTTCAGTGACTGCCAGGAGCAGCTGAAGCTCAGGTGTTCTCAGGCACTGACACAAGGCAGAAGCAGCAGTGTGAGGAGGATCCTGCTCCCCCCAGGATTGCGGGGTGTGAGCTAAGGGCCAAATTCCAGCTTCTGGATCCCTTCCACTTGACAACAGGCTACAAACCTAAAAAGGGCATGACTATGCAATAAACTTGTTTAACTGCAGCAATGCTGCAGCCTAAGAAACAGCATAAGAAAATGAAGAAATAATATTTTTTTCTGCTTCTGTGAAAGCTTTGGAACATTTAAAAACATCTGGAAAAGCGTGTTTGTTGGTTTTTCAACTTATTTAATTATAAACCTTTGTTTCTTCTTCCATCTCAGTGCAGATTTTTAAAATCTGATCTTAAAAAGTTCAAAGCATGAATTAAGCTGCCCTGTAGGATGCTTGGGAAAGGCACAAGGACTAAACCAGAAAGGCACAAGGACTAAACCAGAAAGCAGCTCTGTTTCACTTCCAATAGAAGCATGTTCAAGATATGACTTTTCAAATGCAGTTTTTACAGGCTTTCAAACATACAGGTGAAAAAAAACCAAAACAAAGCTTCAGAATGTCTTGACTTAAATAAATAAATATTTGCCCTGAGGTAAATAAACCCTGCAAAGTGTTGGGGGGACAGAGGGATGCTATTCCAGGGTCAGCCAGCTCCGAATCTGTCGAAGCTGAACCACACAAAGTAGTTTCCAATGGTCATATCCAACTGCCTGTGCAGTGGGAATGAGGCTGGGAGGGAAGCAGATGTTCCTGTGCCCACCATGGGCTGCACTGCCAGCAGCTGAAAGGCATGTTACATATATTTTGCATGTTTGCAAATACCAAGGGTTCTGCAGAGCAACCAGGATCTGTAAGAGCCCAGGGCCATTGCTGAGGGGGGTCCCTGAGTGAGAAGATGCAGCATCACTCCTGCCAAATATTCCTGTGACCTTTGCTCAAAAGAGCAACCCAGCTCCCTGGCACACATCCCTCCCTGGAGAGAGGGGTGCCCCGAGGGAGGCTGCAGAGGCAGAGCCCTTTCTGAGAGCAGAGGTTGGGTATCAGCCTTCTGAGAGCCAAAAAAAAAGCCCTGTCTGAGAGCTACAGAGCCCTGGTGAGCAAGCACAGGGTTTCCAAGATGCTGAAATGAAGAGGGCTTTGGAGGGGAGAGGAGGAGGGTAAAAATGGGATTCAGGCAATGGCTGAACCAATCTGCTAATTGGATGTGAAAAGGTCAGGCATCTGATCAGGAAACACACTGGAAAGGTCAGGTGGAGTATAGGGAACCAAGCCTGGGAGGAATGGAGCACACATGGCCAGCTCCACCACTGGGGCTCCATTTCCACCCTCCTTTTCAGCTCTTCTCAGAGGTCTGACCAGCTTGAAAGTATCACTGAACTTCTCCTTATTCAGTCCTTGTTCAGGCTGAGGTCTCCACCACAAGTTGACCAATGTTTCCTTCCTTACCACCAAGAAGTGTTTCTATCAGCAGCCCTGACTTAACATAAAGCTGGTGTTGAATAAATGTTGGAAACTGTGGAGAAAAGGTGGAAGGACAACAAAAAATAGGAGTAGTGTAATAAAGTACAGTCTGTCTTGTGAAAAACTATTTTAGATTTTGTTGTGATCATAGTATAACCTTCTGTTGAGGATAACAAAATGCCTGCAGTACCTGCCATAAAGTCCTGATATCTCAGTTTTACCAGAAGTGCTTTAGAACCACGGAATAGAGGAGGTCAGAAGGAACCTCCCAAGAAGATCCAGTCCAATTCCCTGCTCCAAGCAAAACTCAGTCCCTTAACCCTCCTTATGGCCCTTAGCTGGGCTCATCTCAGTACATTTATCTGACTGGGGACCCCAAAGAGGGCACAGTAACTCCTGGGAGGACAGCTCAAGGTAGAAGAGGACCTCCAGCCCTGCTGCACATGTCAGGTTTCCTGGACAAGCTGCAGCTTCTCTGCTCCTCACTCCTGTCCTTTCCAATTTGTGTAAGAAAACCTGCATGCCTGGGGGATGCATATGTAAAGCTTACAGAGGGAACAAGGAAATGATGAAGGAGTCAGAGCCAGACTCCTCAGAGGTGCAAAGCTGGATGAGAGACAAGTCCTAAAAAGGGTTATTATGGTTATTACTCATTATGGGAACAGTCAATCCCACTCAGCATATTCTAGGATTGGGGTTCATAGCTTATGGAATCAGCATCCTTGGAACTATTCAAAACTCAACTCCTGAGCAGCCTGATATAAACTGACCCTGCTTTGAGCCCTCCAGAAATCCCTTTTAATTTATATCCTTCTATGACAAGCTCTGAGTTTTACAGCAGGTCAGACAGACACTGAACAGGCTCCCAGGGCAGTGGTCACAGCCCCAAACCTGCCAGAGCTCAAGGAGTGTTTGGACAACACCCTCAGGCACAGGATGGGATTTTTGGGGTGCTCTGTGCAGGGCCAGGAGTTAAACGTGATCCTGATGAGTCTCTTCCAACTCAGGATATTCTGTGGTTCTGTGGCTCCAAGCCCCAGTCTCTAAACTCCAGCCATCTGTCACCCCCCCAGCTCCCCCAGCATGGGTGGTCTGTGGGGAGAACTCATAATTTATTTGATGAATTCAGCCCCTTTTTCTGCTGACAGTGTCTCTGAGCAGGTCACAGCTCTCTCCAGTTTCACCCCAGCACCAGCTTTTCCCCAGCGTGTGGAGAGAAAACCAAACAAGAAAAATAAAGCAAGAAAAATAAACAGCAGCTGCATCACCTGATGTAGTTTCTTGGTTGCCTGAGTTTGCAAGTAAAAGCACAACTATTGAACATTTGGGGTTTCCCAAGATTTGTTTGGGAATTTCAAAGTGCCAGAAAAATACCTAAATAATCAACCACAGAAAGCAGCACAAAAAGGGACAAAGCAGATATGCAAATATTCCCATTTTAGCTTGACATTCTCCAACAATTCTCTAATGTGGGGAAGAGAGGCAAGAACTGGGGAGCTCAAACACTCCAGTTTGCTTCCTTTGGCTCCACTCCCTATTGTGATCCTGGAAATGAACACAACCCCAGGTTTACAGGGTTTACCCTCTCTGCAAAAGCCACAAAATACACTTTCCTGCAAGGAATTTGACTTATCCCAATTTAGTGTTCCAATGGGTTAATTTTCTCTTCAAAAATTCCCAGGGTTCTCAAGCCCAGAACTGCCACAAAAAGCCACCAAAAATCTTTGGCTACTCTCTGCAGCACTCATGGGTTTTTGCTGGCTTGACTTCTCCAGGAAAAGCCATTTTCTGTAATAGGAGCTGACACAGCTTCTCCCCCCTGCCTTAAAAAAGGCATTTGCAGTGAGAACAAAGACCAGATAAATCCCCTGAGCACTCTGCTCTCTCTCTGCCTCCCCAAGCTGCTGTTCACCCTCATCCCCTTCACCCAGGGCATCCACAGCTGCAGGTCCAGAGCACCTCTGCAAATCCAGGAATTTGGGATACTCAAGCCTGTTATTTCTCAGGGACTCGGATATCAGAGAAACAGAAAAGTGCAAAGAAAATTAAATAGTGCATTCAGTAAAGGGTCACTTATTTACTTATTTAAACCTTCCAGATTTCATCAACTGGCAGTTAATTAACTGGTTTTTTTTCTTGCATAAACAAAGACATCTTTAACATGACCTTGTGCACAATGAAAAAGACAAAAAAATCCAATTTCCCTGTGCTAAAATCCCTGTGTTCTCCTCACAGCCCTTTGCTGAATTTCCCAATTAACACTGTTTTCAGTTTGCAAAGTTAAAAAAAACCCAGGTATTGAAAGCACAATTTGCCTGTGGATAACTAGGGCTGACCAAGGTCAGAAGGAATCAGTGGCAGAGTTGGGAATAAGGTTTATAATTCGTAATTCCACCCAAATCAGAGTGAGCACAGGAAACCTCTCCCCTGCAGAAGGCAGGAATTCTCAGTGTCCCTCACCATAAGGCCAAGCTTAACTCCAGCTAAACTTGAGGCACAATCTTTTTGTTTCTTGTTGAGTTATATGGGGTGTCATGCAAGGGACCACTCAGTGCCATGAGGAGACCATGGAAAAAAGGTCCTATGCCCACACTGTGCTGCCTCCCAGGGACTGGAAGCCTACACAGACCACAAAATAGAAAAAAAAAATAAAAATCAATTTATTCCTTGTTTCCAAATAGGACAGAAAGTGAAGCCAGCCCAGAGCTCAGGCTGTGAGGAGGTAACTGGCTTCTTGCCTGATACATTCATTTTTCTGAGGCCCCTCCAGCTCCACATGGCTAAAAAAGGAAGTAGGAAAACGTTGTGCTGGAAGCAAGAAGTGCTGCATCTCTCCCTGTCTGCCTGGAAGGAGCAGCCCCAGGTGAGCTCTGGGCAGCCACAGAAAGAACAAACTGCTGGGATTTGGGATTTCACCCCAATCTTGCTTCACAAAGTAAGCACAGAAACAAGGACCAGCCGTTCCTGACACTCTCCATGTCCTTGGCTGCTGCTCAGGGGCCTGGCTGTAAAATACAGGTGTCAGGTTCTCCCACACCCCCCCAGCTCTGAGGAACTCCAGGCCCTGAGGAAAAACACTCCAGTTTCTTTTCCACTGCGTGTGCTGGTGCCACGTGAGAGCAGAACTGGCAGCTGACAGCGTTTCCCCCCAAACCTGGCACAAGTTTTTGCAAAAACTAAATATTTTCCCGTTATAACTAAAAATGGCAACAAGAAATATCCCTATTTACACTGCAAGGGCCAGGGTTTGGGGTTTTTTTCTTTTTTTCCAAGGTTTTTTCTGCCTGGGACTGCCACAGCACAGGGAACAAAGGCTCCACACCAACTCCACCAGCTCTGCTCCAACATCGTTTTCATCATCTCCTGGTGCTGATTAGGACCAGTTCTGGACCAGTTTTGAATATCTGATGTTAATTCACTGGGTGGAGAATAAAACAGCTATTTCACGCCATCCTAAGTGATGAATTCCAAGAAAACCCCCTTCTCCTTCCTGAAGCAGCCACCCCTCCCTCCAGGATTTCTCCGTGCAGGAGGTTTTGGGATCAGGCAGTTACATAAGTGCTGCAGGAACTGAGGGGGAGAATGAATGTCAAAGCCTGCTGGAACAGGGACCCGGGAGCCTTGTGGATTCAGTCTCCAACATCCATCAAACATGATTAATTTTAATGTCACAACATTTTAATGTCAATTACTTTTAATGTCACAGCTTCCTATTTACTGGTGCAGCCGCGTTTTAGAGCTGATGAAGAGATTCCCCCAAAGAACTTTTAAGATCAAATAAATAAACAATTCAGAATAACTGCAGCAAACAAGCCCCAGCCCAGTGCCTCCCTGCTTTTGGAAGGCTCTTGATGAGGGGGAATGTATTCCAAAGGCCAAGAATTGAGAAATAGAGCATCTGAGGTTTTCATGTTCAGGGCCAAATTACTACTTAGAAAAATTCTTTTCTACCCCTTGTTTTCTAACGACACAATTTTGCTAATTGAAGATGCCTGCTGGACACGTGGCTTGATATTATTCACACTGGGCTAAGCCCTGAAACGAGGATATATTTTGTTTAGGTGCTGCATAGAGAATGAAAAAGGGAGTGTGATCTTAAAATTTGTGTACAAAAAGACACAACAGCAAGTTGAGACTGATGAAGAAACTCGTAGAAGAGAATTTGAGACTTAAAATCTGGGGGGGGAAAACCAGATAGCCAAAGGTTTTTTGCAAAGCAACGGGGATGTTTCCAACCCATTCAAGTGCTGTCTGTTTAAAAGCCTGTACTTTGAGTCCAATTCCTCTGGTTTCATATTTTTATGAACTTTTCTTTGTTAAGTGTTATTTTAAATAGCTGGAGAGGCTGACAAAGCCTCAAACCCCACGAGGTTTCTCGAAAGAACAAAAGCAGCCTTGTGGGTATCTTTAGAACAAATTATAAGACTGAGGATAAGTCAGGCCTCTATTCCAATGTGAAACTTAGATGGACAACAAAAGAGATTTGAACAGACAAGCTAACTAAAGAAAACAAACAGGAAATTAGGTCAGACACCTGCATGGTCTTTTTTAGTCTAAGAACTGACTTGTTCCACTCACTGAAATACTTTTGTGTGCCCAACTGCTGCAGCTTTGCCTCAGAATGCAGATTGGAAGCTCATAACAATTCAGTGGGAACTTTTAAGTGCATAGTTCCACGAATGTCAACCTCACCCAACAGTAAAACTGTAAAACTAAATGCACTATTCATTAAATAGATTTTCCCAGAGCAGAACAGATGAGTTTTGGTCGAGTTTCAGTGCAGCTTTCAGTGCAGAGCTCACAGAACATCAGCACGATGTCGATGTCTGCGGTTTGACAGCTGGCAATTCTATCAGCACCTTTTTCTGAGAAACAGCCCTACTTGCTTCACTGATAGACTGGTTCAGTGACAAATTAAACTGCTTGATAATTCCTTGAAACTTGGTTTCTATCCTGCATTTCTCAAGGTCCAACTTCCAGCTACCAGCTCCTAAAGACCTGTATATTTACATTATTAGGTAACTGCTCTCAGAGGGCTCTGCAAGGACAGCAGGGACTGATCCCAGGCTCCATCCAGGCAGGGGGAGGTTTAACACAAACCATCCTGATTTTGGGATCCAGGGCTCATTAAGAACCGAGGAATTTCCTTGATTCCATGAGTTTAATTCTCCCTCTTCTCAGGGAGTCCATCCCAGCACCCTCCCTGGGTGATAGACCCAGAGAGTCTATCACACCCTGGTGTCTGTTCACCTCCACACATCGGTGCTTGTCTAAAAATATTAATACAAAAGGTAAGCAGGTAAAACACGAGGTGCCAGACAGCACATCCTGACAGAGCTCTGTGTGTCTGACAGGGAGCACAGCCTGCAGTCACCTCCCAGCCTCCCACAGTTCCCATTCCCTGAGCTAAACCCAGCTCAGCTGCCTTGTTCAAGAAGCTGAAATCAGCCTTGTGCCTGGGCTTTGCTGCAGGGACCTTTCCCCTGACCCAGACTAAGCAAAGGCTCTCCAGGCACAAGCTTCTAAACAAAGCTCCACATTCCAATTATTTACTCATCTCTTCCATCCTGAACCAGCCAGAGACAAAGAGTGTGGCTGGGGGGCTGCAGGGACATCTGCAAGGCCAGCTCTTCACCTCAGGCTACATGGCACCCTCCACAAAGCCAAAGCTCCAATCCCTCAACAGGTTCCCCCAGCCTATTTTTGTTTGAACTCCTGATAAATCCTGTCTTCTCTATTACAGCCAGCTCATCAGATCCACTGCAGCTCACATTTATAAACTCAGCCAGTGCCCATGCTTTTTATTTTCACTCAGGTATTGGCCAGGAAATGTGTTTTCCAATCAAATCTCAGGAAGCTTGAGCTTCCTGGTTTGGTTCCCTTTTCCCCATGACAAGCTGGGTACATCCCATCAAGGCTGTGGATGTGCTAAGTAGCATCCAAATCTTTTCTTAGTGCACACAGTACTTAAAATCCATGGGAAGGCAGACTTGGATCATGCTGGGTTTCTAATAGCACAGTACCAGCAATATTGTTCTTTCCCAGAACCTGAGAACAGCAGAAGCAAAACTTGACTTTGCAGTCTTTTAAAGAGATTTCCACCTTTCCCTTTGGAAAGGTCTAGTCCCACAGGTAATTTCCAAAGTTGGCCTCATCAGTGGCTACTCACCCTCAGTGAAAAGACATGATGCTAAATACCCAGTGTTGCAGTATTGCAGATTAGCAAAGGCATAACTGCACCCATTTTCCTCACAAATGTGCATTAAAATGGAACATCCAACTACTAGAAAACAGATTCAAATTAATTCCTGAACAGAAGTAATTCTGAAGGCTCAGTGACACGTTAAATTTATTTCCTCAAGTATATAAATACATAATTTTCTGCCTAAAATTCAGCCATAAGTTCCCCATATAACCCTGTGATTTCACATCCTGTCACTTGTTTTCTTTCTACCTCCACCCGAAACTGGACCCTTTTGGAGTGAAACAATCACTCAGATCAACTGTTATCCCCTCAGATCCTGCAGTTCCCAGCTCCTTATTTCCATGTTTGCTCTCAGGCAGGGGAGTCTGACTCAGGGGCTGAATCTCTGCGAGAGAAATCAAACACTTCTTAGGGTTACCCCAGAGTTTCCAAGGCATCTGTCAGAGCCTGATGCAACTGTGACAGCTCCCAGAGCTGAATCAAGGGCATGAATAACTGTGGCAAACCTATGGGCAGGAGGAACTATGGATTTGTGAGTGCATTATGTTTGCTGAGGGGGAAAAACTGGCTGAGGAGGAGTCCCTCGGTTTGTTTCGGTTGTTTGGGTTTTTTTTGTTACCCTATTGCTGTATTTCTCCCCTCAAACCATCTCCTATTAATAACTGGAAACAAGCTAAAAGGGTGAGTGGGTATCCCAACCCTCCTTGTACCTGTTATTCTGTAAGACATGCTCATTAAGAGCTGGCACTGGGGCGGTTTGGGGGCTTTAATGTGTGATTTAATGTGTAATTTTGCCCTGACAATTAACAAGCCCATGGGCTCTATCTGGAATGACAGGAATAGACACCCCCAATTTCCCCATCCCAAGCCTGAATTCACCCTCCCAGGCTGCTCCCTGTGTTCCTGGAGCCCAGCAAGCTCAGCAAAAAGTTGCAGCAGCTTCAAAACACTGGAAATTGTTTGTTATTTTTACTTAGTAAACAAGGGGCAGGGAGGGAAAATCGAGTGGCTCCACAGATGACAGCAGCTGATCAGCCCAGGCTACACCAGTGTCCATCTGGACCTCATTAGCATCTAAACAAACCCAAGATCTGCAGGCAATGGGTCTTATTTGACATTTATGCAGGACAAGCCAAATAGGATGTGCCCACTTGCAGGGTCGTGGTTGATGCTGAAGGATTTTTTGGGGTGGTTGCAGGTACCAGGCTGACTGGAGAAGTCAGAGCAGGGTATTGTGAGCAAGATTCACAGTCTGGTTTGTGGTGAGGCCAATTCCCTTGATCATCCAGCTGCTTCTGGCATCCTGCAGGATACAAACTGCTGGTTCAAGGGGGGGGACATTGTCATGGGTTTGCTCAGAAATGTTTTATTCAAGCTGTTTATCCTCAAAAGAACATTTTCCTTTTAGATTAAATTATCTGGATTCTGTTTATTCTAAACACAGGAGACAGGACTCAAGCATTTCCTCTTTTAGGAAGTATGGCTGAGTGTGCTTCCTACAAGATTTATAAAGAATTCAAGCAAGGACTTGTGTGGCTCCTTAGGACTTCAAACTCTTCCTCCCTAAATGCTGAAAGAGCTGGCCCTGTCAGAGCACAGTCACATCCCAGTGACATGAAATACAAATGCAAACAGACAGCAGCTATAAACTCTGGAAAGGGCAGATGATAAAACACATAATCAAACTATTGACCAATACTCCACATTTTGTCTGAACACCATAAATTACACTATACAATGAGACATTTCCCTTTTCACAGCTGGGGAAGCCAAGGCTCCCAAAGGACTCATAAAACGACCTCCTGGGATTAGAGTTGAGATGAGGTGACTTAATTAAGAACAGAATTGAGTTTTAAGAAGGAAAAAAATCATTCCAGTAGTCTACAAAGTCACCACTGGAGCTGGAAGCAAACCCACAGATTCCTGTCTCCTCATCTTGTCTCCTCACCAGCAATTCTGACTCTTTTGCTGTGAAGACACTGCCATGGTTTCAATGCTATTTTCCATGCAGGAATTCTCTACCTCCACCTGCAGCACCAGGGAGGTGCCTTGCTCAGTCTTCCAGGAGACCTGAAAGCCAGACCCTGAGCAGAGCTGCTCTGCCCACCAGGCCAACCTCTCTCAACATCCCCAGCCCAGCTTAGGGCCCATGCAAGTCTGATGTTCTGGTATCTTTAATCCCTCACAGCTGCCCAGGACATTTTCCCTGGCATCTGCTCTGAATGTTCATCTATTATGTACCACTTCTGCATCAGAGAGGGACAGGAGAATATGAGCAGTGGCTGCTATTTAAAGTATCTGCAGGAATAACACTTAATCTGCTACATCAAGTCTTCCCTGCCTGCCCAGGATGAGCTCAGGGATGGAGGGTGTTTATACATCATGCATAATAATCATTACCTGCTCAATTACTGCTGTTAGAATGCATGGCTGGCACCAAGTGCTGCCCCTTGTGCTGCTCTCCACCAGCTCCCTCTGCTAGGGGAATTCTTCCTGGTTTATTTTTAATTCTGCATCATAATCAGGCCCTAATTTTATGCATATTGGCTCAGGATATTTTTTTCCCTTTCTCTTACATTGTCAGTCTGCTTGTCACATCCTTGCTGAAGGGGATTCCTCACTTGAAGTCCTTCTCTTGGTAGGGTAGGATGGCCTCTTTTGGCTGAGGATTATAGGCTCTGACAGTGCTGACACAGAAAAATAAAACCCCAGAATGATTTAAAGCCATGAGCAGGGCTGTTTCCTCCAGATCAGGAATATATAGCTACTACTGCCCTTTCCTCCTACAACTCAAACCCAGCTCTTAAACCAGAGAGAACAACCACAGACTCCTTGACAGCCTCCCCCCCACCCTGCTCTCCTCACTTGCTGATAACATTATCAAATTTATTTCCATTATAATGTTATTATATACTTCATTACTAATTTTAATTATTTAATATTTTACAATTTTCATTATAAATTTATTATCAAAGGAACAAGGAGATCACACAGTGTCTCCCCACCATGAACTGAAGCATTTACGACCCAGGGTCACTGGAGAAGTGATACTGAAGCTGGGACACTAAGGTTTATACAAGATGATAACAAAAAAGCAAAGAAGCATTTAAATCAGCAGCAGGGCTGGAAAAGCAGTGCTNAAACCCCAGAATGATTTAAAGCCATGAGCAGGGCTGTTTCCTCCAGATCAGGAATATATAGCTACTACTGCCCTTTCCTCCTACAACTCAAACCCAGCTCTTAAACCAGAGAGAACAACCACAGACTCCTTGACAGCCTCCCCCCCACCCTGCTCTCCTCACTTGCTGATAACATTATCAAATTTATTTCCATTATAATATTATATACTTCATTACTAATTTTAATTATTTATTATTTTACAATTTTCATTATAAATTTATTATCAAAGGAACAAGGAGATTACACAGTGTCTCCCCACCGTGAACTGAATCCTTCCCTGAATAAGCTCCTTCCTTGCAGGTACTGGAAGTAAGTTTGCCTTCCATGGGCTGAAGGTGTTCCTGTGCCAGACTTGCTCTATCAGGTGCTTTCAGTGTAGAGAGATGTTCCACCCCACCAGGACCTGGAGATCTACAGCAAGCATCCCAAATCCCATCTAAAGCCCCAAACCACCAGAGCACACAGAGTTAAAAGAGCTCCAGCATACTCCAAGCGTGTCTCATCAGCACAAAGGATGCCAGGAGCTATTGAAGCTGCTGTTTTTCTGGGTTTTCCATGCACACGGCTGCAGAAAAGGAAATACTGAGAGGACAACCCCCAGGACAGGAACTGGGAAAGCTACAGCCCAGAGCAAAGCTGGGTTTGCACCACATTGTGAGGGAGAGGCTCCAAGTCTGCTCTGGGAGCAGGGAAGACAGGCAGGAGTGGCACTGGAAGGGGAAAGGTTCTTACATATGTCACATGCCATTGCAAAGTGATAAAAAGTATTTGCATTCAAAGGATTCTCCTCAGGGGAGGCAGCCTTTGTCAAGATAAAGGACATTCCTCTGCCCAGCACAGCCTGCATTAAGTGATGGTAATACAGTGTATATGTTCCAGCTGGAGTAAGTCACTTACAGCAAAAAATTGGGCTTTTTACCATTCACTTCATTTAATATTCACTTCATATTTCTGAGCTGGGGTAGGACATGCCATACACCAATATTCTAATCTATAAAATCAAGCATGTGTTAGTTATCTGTGCATTGGCTTCTGGAAACAAAGAATGTAACAGGGAACAGTCCTCAGCAGTGCTCAGAAAACCACTACCAAGGGAGAAAAACTAAATGTCAATATTGTCTAACTGGCTAGTTAAAATCATTCCACATGCATGAATAATCAGATTTTCTCCCCCTCCTCCTCCCATCTTTTTGCTTAAAGGTGTTTCTAAGCAGGAGGGCAAATAAGGAAAGAATTAATCTAAGCTGAATATCTGAAGTCCCCCAAGTTCTCTGCCTTCTCACTGCATGAATTTGTGCTCTAGAATCACACAAATATATGTTAATCTGGTGCCTGGCTCCTTTAGACAGGAGGCAGGAGGAAAATTGGGTTTAAGATACTTTGGGTCGCTGTGCCAAGCTTTTGAATCTGCAGAGCTGTAGGGAAAGGTAGAAAGAGGCAAAGAAGCCTTAGAGCACTTAAAATTCAGAAAAATATAATCTGGTTGGTGCAATAAACCCCAGTTTATTCCATCCAAGTCCTGGTTTTGTCTTTCCTTCTGTTTCCTGGTGCTTCATAGAG
>VYXB01009309.1:200966-216497 GCA_013397135.1 Pachyramphus minor | reverse complement strand
ATTCTATTCTGATTCTATTCCATTTCTTCACCTACCTCACCTTTCCCCAGTCCATCTCCCTCTGCACTGCTGGAAGGAATCCTTAAATCTTTGGAGGGGTTCTTGAGCCTTTCTTTTGACATCTCCCATCATCTTCAATCCCCATTTCTATTCTTATATATCCATCTTTTAAATTAATTGTTGGTAAAAAGGTGGAAAGTGCATCCTGAGGGTGATCGCTGTGTCTCAGGTGTTCTTGGACATTCCTGCTGTCATAGGAGGAACTGACAGCCAGTGATATAAAAAATTAACAGAGTTCCATTTAGTCTTANTTGGAAATTCCTGCTGTCATAGGAGGAACTGACAGCCAGTGATATCAAAAATTAACAGGGTTCCATTTAGTCTTAGGAAATAGCTCAGGTTTCTCTAATAGTTTCTGCAAACCTTTGTGGATGAGTGAGGCCAAAATGTATACATTCTGGTGGGCCTCTGTGACTCCTGCTCTTAGGGTTGTTCAGAGCAGGAACAGATCACAGATTCCAGGAATGGGTTGGGTTGGGAGGGATCTTAAAGCTCCTCCAGTTCCACCCCTGCCATGAGCAGGGACACCTTGTACTAGCCCAGGTTGCTCCAAGCCCCATCCAACCTGGCCTTGGACACTTCCAGGGATGGGGCAGCCTGTGCCAGAGCCTCACCAACATTCTCTCAGCAGATGTTCCCTGCTGTCCCAAAAGAAAACCTTCCAGCACATTAATTATCATGTGAAACATCAGCACAGAAGTGCTGAATGGCAGCACAGAACCTGTATGAATTCCCAGCCCTGGATTTCCTGTGAGGGATAAATTGTGTTGCTGTGCCAGCAGTGCTGTGCTGTGCCTGTGAACTACAGGGCCATTCTTGATGGATGGGGCTTGGAATTGCACCCTTGGGAATCTCATGACTCTGTGAGCACTAAACCTTTTGCCTCCCTCATGTCTTTGTATATTTTAATTTCAGGAGAAGGGGCTGTTTTGGGAATCCTGCCCTCTGTGAGTCATGTCTGTACCTCCTGCTGCCCTTGGACCAGAGCTCTGTGATCATCCCCAAACTCCAGTCAATAAGGAATTCCAATCCTGCAGGGTGGCTCATGGAAATAATGCTGTCAAGCATTATTAGGACTTCGTAAGTACAGCTGGGTAGGGAGAAGTTCAGAATAAAAAGTGGCTCAGGCTGAAAATCTGGACTATGAATTCCATGTACTGTGTGCACACAGGAATTAGGAATTGTGTCTGAGTCTGAAATTACACATACACATAAAATGTCATTATACCATGTAAGTTATTACCATACAGTTATGTAGAATCATAGAATCATAAAATTAAGTTTGGAAAAGATCTCTAAGATGATCCAGTCCAACCATTAACCCAGCACTGTTGTGTCTAATAGAACTGTGTATCTCACATGGACATTTAATAATTAATTCTACAAAAAATAAATAACTCTTCCCCAGAGCAGGTGTTTGCCAAACACTCCAGTCTGATCTGGACAAAGAATATTGACATTTCAGGAGTGCATCACCTAAACACAAAAACTGGTTTTGTCCAGCACTGTTGATGAGAGTTTTCCTGTACAATTTCAGCACAAACCCTTTAAAAGCAGATTTTTAAAGTGTCTTCATAGCTTTCATGGTTTCCCAGCAAAAATTGTGTTTTCTTTTAACACAACTGGCTTGGAAAAGTCTGTCCCTTCCCAGCCAACCCATGGCTGAGTTTGATCCCAGGCAGGACTTGGCTCTGGCACACAGAGTTTTCATTTGCAGCTGTTTCTGGGGAATGTTGTATTTCTTTAAACTTCATTGTTTTAAATAATGACAGGTTCATTATCCTGATTCCTATTAACAGATCCTCTGTGTCCTGATCCATAGGTTGGGAAACTTTCATGGAAGGGGTTGTGAAGCACTGGCACAGCTGCCCAGGGCAGTGGTGGAGTCCCCACCCCTGGAGGAATTTCAAAGCCGTGTGGATGTGGCACTTAGGGACATGGGTTAGTGGTGGCCTTGGCAGTGCTGGGGAACAGTTGGACTCGATGATCTTGGAGGAATTTTCCAGCCTAAATTGTTCTGTGATTCTATGAATTCCTGCCTCCACATTAATAAGGAAAATTTCTACTTCACTAAAGCAAATAATGCCCTGGAGGCTTCAGTTCTCCTCTTAGTATTTTCTAATCAAAGTATTAAAAGTGGAGTTTTATACCCAGGCAATCTTCTGCTTGTGGCTGCTGGAGGTAAAAACCAGGAATCATTTACGTGATTTAGCTTATGAGAAGAGCACAGGAAGAGAATAAAAGCAAAATTCTTATTTCCCACCTGTACAAATATGCAATTGTTGATTCTAATTTATCTTACTTTAAAATGACAGTGTGGTGTGAGAGGAAGGAGAGGACCCTCAGGCTTTTATTTAATTGTGCCTCTGCCTCCAGTTCACTTCACCTGACTTTTTTCTCCTCTGGCCATTTTCCTCTTCAAGTAGAAACCTGCAGGTACCGCTGGGACTGTGAGGGACATTCCCAAAGAAGAACTTTTGGTGGCACAAAGGTGTGGGTAAGGCTGGACATATTCCCCAGCAGCATTTGGCTGCAAAAGCTTCAAAAAAAAAAAACATCTTCCAAAGTGAAATATTATCTGCATTAAGCAGTGATGGAATTTAGGTGCTTGAAACAGCCAAGGGATTGATAATCCATAATTATTTTTTTTGTTTGATATTTCTTTTCCCTAACCCTTTTTGAGGGAACAGTTTTAGGCTGGAGATGAATTTCAAAATTCGAAGATGATCTTTAATGTCCCTTCCAAGCCAAACCATCCTGGGATTCTGTAATAGTGTGATGTTTCTGAGCATCCTGACATGGTGGTTTTCCAGCAGCTGTAGCTGAGGAGGGCAATGAGCCAGGCCAGGGAAAGGAGAATAGGGGGGAATCTGATGATTTTGGAGCCAAAGGGAATTTAAATCAATGCTAATTCTAGGGGAGGAATGTCCTGAGAGAGCAGCCTGGCTCAGGAGACTGAGGACTGGGGACAGCCACAATCAGGTTACCCCACAGCTTCTCTTCTCCAGGCTGAACAATCCCAGTTCCCTCAGCCTTTCCTCCCAGCAGAGCTGCTCCATCCCTCTGATCACTTTGGTGGGATGGAGTGATCCAGACATTTGGGAGCAGAGGCTGCCTGTGCCCCTGCACAGAACCAACCCCAGTCTGACATTCAGCTTTATGATAATTTCTCAATCAGCTCAAACAGTTTCCTCTGTCTGACACCAAACCCGTGCTGGTGATTATTCATTTGCTCTGGCTGTTAGTGAGAGTCATAAACCTCCACAGTGCCTTGGGGGAATGCTTTCAAAAAAGCTTTTTAATAAACTGTGAAAACTGTTGTTTCAGCAATTGGAAAATAATTAAGGAGCAATTATGGAAGCAAACAGAAATCCCGAGCATATAGTCAAGCTATTAAAATATGTTCTTTTGGAAATTATTACAGTCACACTGGAAAGAAAAGCCACGTTTAAATAAAGTTATGGTTATAACAAACTGAGGGGAGGAAAAAAAATGACAGTAGTAATTCAGGTTGGAAAAAGTAAATATTCACAGCCCCCCAAGGCAGATAGCTCATCTACAGCAGCTCTTCCTTCCTTTCTTAATTTTCTTATGCAAAATCATAGTTCCATATTTCTCTGGAAGTGTCCAAGGCCAGGTTGGACAGGGCTTGGAGCAATCTGGGATAGTAGAAGTTCTCCCTGCCCATGGCAGGGGGTGGAACTGGATGAGGTTTAATGTCTCTTCAAAGCCAAACCATTCTATGCTTCCTTATTTTGGATGTTTTTTCCACTTTTAAACAAAAAATTTCCTTGTTTGTGGCCACTGTGCAAAAGTAAAGAAGGAGCAATTTGTTCTTTATTGGCTTCAGAGTTAAAACTCCAGAAGTGTCACATCAGCTGTGATGCAGAGACTGCAGAAACACCACTGCATGTATTTGCACCCTGTTCTGTGATGGGACCCTGCCTTGGATTTTACAGCTCATTTTGTTTTCTAAATGGTAGAAAGGTGAATTCATGGACTCATGGAGCACATTTGGATTGGAATGGGCCTTAAACCCATCCAGTCCCNCCTCACCACCCTCACAGCCAAGAATTCCTTCCCAGTATGCCATCTAAACCCTGCCCTCTGTCCATGTGAATCCATTCCCCCTTGCACTAATATATAACTTTTATGCCCTATTATGACTTTCCAAAGTTGTAACACTGAGCAGTGTAATGACAGTCTCTAATTAGATTCATTTTCTCCCTAATCCAACCCCGTGCAGGTTGAAACAAATTACCTCTAAATAGTGAAACAAAACACCCACTCACCAGATTTCAGTGATTAAACGGCACTTTCACTTGCCTGATCTTAATTTTTCACTCTTGGGAAGAGTTATATATCTTTTTATTAGCTGGAGATGGGAAGTTGTTTTACTGCCTCTCAGCTGAGCCTGTTACATTGAAATTGCTGGATGAGGTTCATAAAGAGGGTGTTTTTAGGAAAAGAGGTGCTGTCTGTATGTCTGGAATGGGCAGCACTGAAGGACCAAATCCTAGAAGACCCCCAGTTCCCACCCACAGCCCCATGGCTCCCAGTTCTGTTGCTTGTTTTCAGCTCACACCACGTCCTTTGGCGTTGCCTCTAAACAACATAACACAGCATTAATATAAATCACCAGTCATGATTGCCAGGAATTCTTCTTCCCAGGGAAAGTTTTGGGAAGCTGGTTGCCCACAACTCCCTGGGAGCATGACCACCTTTAGAAATTGAGAATATTCATAGTTGAAAAAAATTCCACGTTCTAAAAGTCATCATTAAAAAAAAAAAAAAATATTTCTAAAAGGTGAATTTTTGAGAATGTGCTGCTGGTTTGGGGTGATTTGCCCCCATTTCTGCTTCTCAGTCTCTATTAACGCTATTTTCCTCTACCCTGGTGCAGCCAACAGCGCTGTGCAGTGACTGAGGCTGTTCTGAGGAGCCACCACAGTGCCTGTGGTTTATGAGGGGTTTGTGTGATCGATTTTTGCCTTTCAGCTGAGATAATGGGCACTTTGCATAGAGGATTTATAACCACAAACATCCCTCAGCACTGGCACATGAAATGGGCCTGGCTTTTATTGCAGCAGTACTTTATTGATTTTGCAGTGCTCTGCTCAGTTCTCCCTGCTCAGTTCTGCTGGGTCTAATTCTACCTTACCTGGAAGAAGGAGTTTTCCCACGACTCTCCCATCGTGATTTAACTTCCCAGAACCATTTTACAGCCTGACTTTCAGAACAGTTTTATGCCCATCTGACTTTGTTAACACAGCATAAAATGTACCAAAAAAAAAAAAAAAAGTGGAAAACATGACATCAAGGGCTTTAAATGTGTATTTACCCACATGGTGGTGAAAGGAAGCAGGAAGGATGCTCAGATTGGAGCTATTCAGTGTTTCTTTTCAGAGATGATGTAAATGAAGGATTCTAATTCTCAATTCTAATGCTTTTAATTGTTCTAATGCTCAATTTTAATGATTGAGTTACTTGACATGTCAGGGCTTGGACTAGATGGTCTTTAAAGGTCCCTTCCAACCCAACCAGTTTATGATTCTATGATTCTAAAAACCCTTCTGTTTGCTGAGGCATCTTATTTTCATTTTTTGAATGAAAAAGGGTTTGAATCCAATGGCTCAGCCACATCCCTCAGGGCATGATCCTGCCCCTCCAAGGGAGCCACATGAGTAATAGTCCTGGTAGACATGCTGTGAAACAGCATAAAGTTGTTCTGCTATTAAAACTCACAGGACCAGGGAAATTGCTGCCAATTGACTGCCACAATTGCTGTGCTGGACAGCAAAGAATTACAGAATGGTTTTTTGATTCTGTTTCCAATTAAAATGTGTAACTCTTTTCCTGTTTTAACTTTGTTATTTTAAAGCATTTATCCATTCACTATTATATTCATGCTTGATATGTATCTTGAACTGGTTTTTTTTAAATTTGTTTCCCTAACTTTCAGCAAAATGTGTTTATTATTTCTACAATCAAGGAGAGAAATGTGTTCCTTATGTGCATGAGGACAGAAACTGTGCAGCTGTTTCCCTGTGGTTTCCCTGGTCCAGGTGAGCAGTGTCAGAGGCACATCATCACTTTAATTCTAATTTGCTTTAGTTATCTAGGATGAATAGAAATATACTTAAAGTTTTCCTACTTGTTTGACCCCATGAAAGGTGCCACTGTGCTCATTTTCACCCTCCAGGGGATGCTGAGAGCATCAGTGGGTGCTGCTGTTCTCAGGGCACGGGGGAACCCCCTTAAACACCACAATGCTACTGTTAAATTGAAATCCCAAAGGGAAATGTAGAGGAAGTGGCTCAGGGAAGCAGAGGGCTCAGCCTGGCTGGTATCTGCACCACTGCAGAATTCTGGATGAAATCCACGGATAAATTTGCATGAGAGAGGGGGAATCAATCCCTGAGAGGGAATTGTGGCCAAGCCCCTTTTGTCAGCTTGGATGTTGTTCCAGCATGTGACAGGGCCTGCCCTGACCCAGGTGAGACCAGAGCAGACAAAAACCCACTTTGGAGGGCAGCAGGTTCCCAAAATATTCCCCATTACAGCTCTCATTCTGCTGCTGCTCCTGGCCAGGTATGTGCTGCTTCCTGCAGGAAAATCTGGATTTAGGGACAACCTCATGTCACAAAAAACATCTGAAGGGTCATTGGAATCTCACATGGTTTTTAATGCACTACAGATACATTTCCCCCCACTCTTTCCATATCTTCCATTAAATATACCCAGACAATGAGTTCACTTTGTGGTGACTCAGCACTGGGGTTTTCTATTAGGCATTAAATTCCAAGTCTGTGCTGAGCCTTTTTTCATTTCCCCTGGTGAATAAATTACAAATGCTAATTTTTGCTCAGGAGAAGGGAAGATTAAGGCAGCAGAACAGACAGGGATGCCAAAATATTTGTTGAATAAGTTGCAAAAGTGAAACAGAGCCTGTGTGTTTCCAGTGGAGCTCAGAGCAGGATTCCAACCCTGAATTTAAGATCAACTCCTTTATTTACTCACAGTCCAATTTAGTGCAAATATATTACATCCAACATCTGTATTCTGCAATCCACTGCTGAATAAGCTTCGGAAATTCTATTTTCTCTGTTGCCTGTGTATATATGCACATGGTTCTTGCTAAATCACAGTAATGACCCTAATTCCACATGAAGAATCTGAACTGAATGGTGTCCCTGAACTGATATCCCACCTACTCCACAGCTGCTCTACAAGGTTATCATTCATTTCCTTCCCTATTTTCATCCAGGCTCTTGTAAAATGAACAGGGAAAACAAGCAACTTAAAACTATTATAAAATATTTGAACTACAACACCTGCATTAATATCTATTTTGGTGCTGAAGTTGGAGAAATGTGAATTTCCATTTCAACACTCAGAGATCCTGTGAGGTGTTTTCTCCTGGTGAATGCAGAAACCGAGTTGAGGTAGGTGGGAAAGCAGGAGCAAGTTCAGCATCTCTCAACAGCCCTGGGCAGCCTGTTCCAGGCTTCACAATCCTTTTGGGGAACAAATTTTTCCTAATATTCAATCTAAACCTTGAAACATGGGTTATGGGAAACTTTTAAATAATATAACTTGATGCCGTGGTCTTTCTTTTAATTCTCACATATTTTGAATTGTATTTAGAGCAGCTTGCAAAATCAGCTGTATTTTATATATATGTATCTTAAAATACTAAATTTTATTCTACTTTTTTTGGGGGAAAAGGTCTCTTCCAACCCAGGCCATTGTGTGATTCTATGACTTACCTTTGACATCAAACAATAAAAATAGGACATTTCTCACTTTGATGTGAATTACTGAGATAAGTGAAATTAGACAGTAAATAAACTTTAGGAAATAATTATCTGTTTGCTGACAGCTTCTAGAAGGACGTGAATAAATCATCAAATGTCATTTCAAACTTATAATTGACAAGACCAGGTTATGACATCAATTATAAATTAATGAAGCTTTATTATACATTGGCATCTTGTAGTCAGAAATCATCAATTTAATGACACACCAGGAAAACAGCTCCTTCAGGCCCTTGGACACATTTCTTATGGAGCTGGCAGTGTTTCTGTGGTCAGGGGTCAGGTCCTGCCCATTCTTCATAAACCATTTCTGGCACATCCCACTCTTGCACCTTGCTCCTCACCCCTTGTTGAAAAATTCACTTAATTAAACAACAATTACCTTAGGATTAGGAATCTGCAAGAGCAACATTAAATGCATTTATTTCACTGTAGAATTTCAATGTTCCCTTTCAGAACTGCTGCTGAAGCCCCGATGCCTTTCCTTGCCATTGCTGGGGGGGAAACCAGAGGCAGTGAAATTCCCTCTGCTCTTTACTGTGCTTTTAACCTCAGTGAGCAAACAGCTGCTCAGCACTGACTCCAGTGCTCATCCCTCCTTTCTGGAGGTCTCTGCACTCTCCTCCAAGCACTGCTGGGGTCTTGGGTCACTCATGGCTCTTTGCTGTGGGCTGGAGTCTTGTGGCCTCTGCCATCCCATCCCTCGCTGCTTCCAGCAGCAAATGGCATCTCCTGAAGCTCCAGTGCACAGACTCAGAGAGACAAAGGAAAACAGACAGAGGGGAAAAACATCTTCTGGACACTATCTGAATTCATTGGGCATCCATGAAATCTTGCCCTGGGAGGAGCTCCTTGATCCCCAGCCAGAGCCACCATGTCTTCTCCAAACAGTCCTTGCTGTGCACTAACTCAGCTTCTTCTTGTTCTGGAAGAACAAACACCCTCTGTGGTGACCCAGCTGAGGTTAGGCTGCCCATTTTATCCCATGATTTCCCTGACAGAACAGGAGGAAGGCCCAGATGTCACCTCTGTGTGACTGACAGCACCTCCAGCCACCCCTGGTGGGTCTGACACTGAGATGGCTCTCCTGTCACAGCCCTGCTGGGGCTCAGCTGGTGAATCTGTGCTTCTCCAGCTCTGCTTAATGAGCCTCTGCAGTTCATCCTGCTGGAAAAGGACATTTCCTCTGACTGGTGTCAAAGCTGGTTGAAGAGAAGTGCTGGCCCAGGGAGCTCCTGGTCCCCACCGTGGGGCAGGACATGGGGCACCTGAGGGTTGGGGCAGCACCTCCTCTGGCATGGGTGGTTTAATCACTGCACCAGTGACCAGACTGACACCCAAAGAGCCATCAGCCACCATTCCTCTTGGTGCTCCTTCGCACAGGAGCATTAGGAGAGAAGTCATTCTGCATAGGTACAAAAGAACAGCCCAGGAAAGATACTGACCTGCTGGAATGAGTCCAGAGGTGGCCACCAAGGTGGTGGAGCCCCTGTCCTGGCTGGGAGAGCTGGGGCTGCTCACCTGGAGAAGAGAAGGATCCAGGGAGGCCTTAGAGCCTTTTCCAGAGCATAAAGGGGCTCCAGGAGAGATGGAGAAGGACTTTGGACAAGGGATGGAGGGACAGGACAAGGAAGAACAGCTTCCCACTGCCAGAGGGCAGGGTTAGATGGGATATTGGGAAGGAATTCTTGGCTGTGGGGGTGGAAGGTGTCCTTGCCCATGGTAGGGGTAGGACTGGATGGGCTTTAAGGTCCCTTCTAAACCAAGCTAAGGCCTTTCATACCCTTTGTTTGAATGTTCCCTTCAAGCTCAAATCCTCTGGCAGGGGGAGGTGCTCGTACCTGACAGACCAATCCCACCGAGTTCTACACCAACGTACTTGTGTATGTAACTCACCTGGGGGTGTGAGTAAAGTCTCACATGTATCTGCATACATAAAAAAGGTTTCAAGTCTGGTGACTTTCACTATTTTCACCAGTTTTCTATTTTGGTTCTCAGGTGGAAAAGTTCCTTTCATAGCCAAGCTTAAAAGTCTGTGTTTCACTGCTTTGCTTTTCCCAGTGTACAAAGTAGATGATGCTTAATAGCCACATTTACAGAGTGCTCAAATCACAAACCATGGAGGACTTTTTTCGTGGAAAGAAGAGTTGTCATGGTAACAGAGCAGCAAGAGGTTTAATTCTGCTGAAGTACCCGCAGAAGATGAGAGTGGAGGGACTCTGTGAGGTCACTGAGCCCTGGCCTTGGTGCCTTCAATCCCTTTCAGAATTTCAGCATGACATTCCTCAGGGAAACTGAGGTAATTCCATGCAAGCAAAGAAAACCAGAAATTTCCTTCATTATCCATCCAAAGTTGCTCCTGGTGAGAGGAAAGTCCTCGTCTGTGGAGTCACTGGGCTCACGTGGTGTGACTGGCAAGGAAACAGAACCATGACATCCTTCTGATAAGTACCACCAACAATAATTGGCCTCATTTCTCCTTCAGTGTTTGTATGGTTAATGAGGTTTGTGATCTAATTTCTTATATCTTTGTCGTATCTGCTGGGAATAATTTTCCTAACAAACATTTATGGACACAATATTCACACATTCATCCAATATGTCCTTTACAACCCAGGCTTCTCCAGAAAGTATTTCTATCTTGACAGATGAGTTTAATAAAAAAAATCTTGGAGCTGAGCCTTCTGAAACTCAAGAATTCAATAATAATAAAAACTTAACCTACCCCAAATCAGAGAGTTCTTTCTAAAGAGAGAGGGAGCAGCTCATATTTATCTCTCACCAACCCATTTCAACCCATTGATGGGAAAGGATGGTACAAATGTTATTCCCATTTTACAAACGAGGTTACAAAAATCCAGAGGAGCAAAGTGAATTGGCAAATTGAGCTCTCAGTTATCTATAATTTGCTTACAGTTCCTTAAAGAGCCCCTGGGACACCCGGGGCTGAGCTTGAATTTTAAGGAACACCAGCACCGACCCCCAAAGGGAGTCAGGAGAGAGAGGCCAACTCTTTTCTGAGTGAAATCAAGCCCCAAACCCTCAGATAAAACCATCTGCTGGTCCTTGATATTTTGACTGAAAGATTGAATATATATTTTAAATTATTGTCAGGAAAAGCAAGTAAATATTTGACGTTTCAAAGGTAAAACTGTTCATCAAGCAATACAACACACACAGTCACGTGGGGTAAGGCTGGACTCAATCACCTTGGAGGTGTTTTCTAGCCTGCATGGTTCTGTGATTCCGAGATGTCCCATCCCTGGAAGTGTCCAAGGCCTGGTTGGGCACTAGTTCCAACCCTGTACTCGCCCCTTGACACAGGCTGCACCAAGCACAAAGAAGTTCTTGCAGACACAGGGGGAAAACGCACTGGGAATGTGTGAGGAGCTTTGTGTCCTCCTCACTTCTGTGGATCATGGCAAATCTGAGCTCTGAGAGCCCACACTGCTCAAAGGTTACTGTGGTTTGATACAAGAGTTACCTACATAAACCTGCTCATGGGAGCACAAGAAGATACTTTGAGAGGTTTATTTAGTTCTCATTGATCTTTTTTTTTAAGGCAAAACAAACTTTACAATTCCTGATCAACATTTTTTCACTCTCTGCCCCTCCCATTTTACAGACTTAAACGCAGCATCTCAGCATCATCTCTTGATCCAGGCAGCTTCAGGGGAATTAAAAGCTTCTGTAAATGTTGAACTCTCTCAGGTTTTACCTCAACTACAGCTGGGAAAAGCTCACAGAGCAGTGAAGAGTCTGATTTTAGGGTGGACTCTCTGCCCTGTCCGTCTGCTGTGCCAGGATGCGGTGTGGGACTGAAGGCTCACAGGGAGATGGCTCAAACCCCCTCCAGCTGCTTCCCTGGCCATTCAAACATATGCCAGCAGCTCCCAGGTGCTCAGGAAAACTTCCTGAGTCCTCTTGCGTGATTCTGGCAAAGGGTTTCTTCAGTCCAGTGGCATGTGAGGAGAATATGAGTGAGAGGCGAGTTGTGATGGCTCAAGGGGTGACAATTCCTCATTAACATGCAGCAGGGACTTCAGCACAGAGAGGGTGAAGTGCTTGAGGTTCCTTGACTTGGTCTGTCCTTAAAAATATTTGAATTGAGGATGGTGCCTGTGAGCAGAGGGAAAAGCTGACTCTCTCTACCAAGCCAGGCTGTGCATTAACCACGTGCGCACGGCTGTCAGTGACATCAGCCAGAAGATGTTTTTCTTTCAGAGCCATTTACAGTAATCAAAAAGGCTTTCTGGCTCCTAAATTGCCTCTAACGAGAAGGATATATATTTCTGTGTGATGGTTATATATTTCTGTGTGATGGATAATTCCCCAAACACATTGAGTTTCAAATAATTTCTAATTTTAGGATGCTAAGCTCCTGTTAACCTTGTAATCGTTTTCTCTAGGAAATCACTTCAAAAATTTACATACACTTCTATCTCTGTGCTCTCCCATCCTCCCTATGAATCACACATAATTACTTGTAGAAGGAGATCTGACCTGTCTGTTTAGTCTTTATTCTCAATTACCACTGCAATTACTGCAAATGGAGTCGAACACAACTCCTCTAACCACACTTTACCACTGTGCTGAGGAGTTGGCAAAATTCCCACCTGCCAGAGAGGATTTCATGGGAAGGCAGTGCTGAGACACCCCAGAGTGCTCAGACACCAGCTGTGGATAATGTAGCCCTGTGTGTTTATGAGATTGTTGGGAAGTGCTTGGAACTGTTATTGCTGGAATAATGAAGAGGGACATGGGTGGACATTTATGTTGGCCCTTAATGACCCAGATTCTTCACTGTAGATGAACATCTTGATGTCTCTCACTTGCAGTGACAAAACAGAACTGTCTGGACTGTGACAAACTGGAGCTGGGCTGTGTCAGAACTGCAGAACCTCTATATGGTTGGATGTGCTTCACCTTCTGGTTGCACAGGAACAGATGTTTTTCAATAATCACAGAATCATAGAACAATTTGGGTTGGAAGAACCTCAAAGCCCAACCACTCCCAGCCCCTGCCATGGGCAAGGACACCCTCCACTATCCCAGGTTGCTCCAAGCCCTGTCCAACCTGGCCTTGGACACTTCCAGGGATGGGGCAGCCACAGCTTCTCTGAGAAATCCATTCCAGCCCCTCACCACCCTCACAGCCAAGAATTCCCTCCTAATGTCCCATCTAACCCTGCCCTCTGGCAGCTGAAGGTCATAAATAAATGTTTCACTCCTGAACTTCACACAGCAGTGTGTTTTCCATAGTCTCTGTGTCTCACCTGCATGCTCTGAGTTCCCTTTTTCAACTCATGATTAATTGCTGACAAGAAAATTATAACTTCAATGTCTACTCTCAAGAAAATTATGGGCATGGTTTTAAACCTGCAGTCATATTTTCAAGAACATATTTCAAGTATATATTTCAAAGACCTACGGAATATATGTGGGAATTGTTCCTTCTTTGCATTGCTTCAGTCCCATCTTCTAATGTTAGTAAAACTGTCAAGTCTCATTAGCTGCAGGTTAATTGAAGCTTTCACAGGTGATTAAAATACAGACACTCTGTGGCAGATGTTGCCTTTTCTTTGTGTCATAATGAAAGGGGAGAAGAGGAAAAATTAATAAAATGCGTATTTCAGAGATTTTTAACTAGAGAGCAAGCTGACATTTGCCTTGCAGACACCTCACAGAATGAGCAGTTGCACTGTGGACAAGAAAGGGGGATTTATTTCAAAGGGGACATTCAGAGGACAATTCCACTGATGGGGCAGGACACAGTGATCCCATTGAACCAGATAATCATTTAGTTTGGAAAAGGTCTTTAGGATTATTGAGTCCAACCATCCCCCAGCACCACTAATCCACCGGTGACCCATGTCCCCAAGTGCCACAGCCACACAGCATTTAAGCCCCTCCAGGGATGGGCACTCCACCCCTGCCCTGGGCAGCTGTACCAGGGCTGGACCATCTTTTCTGGAAAGGATTTTTCCTTAATTTGCTTTAATATCCAACCTGAGCCTCCCTTGCACAACTTGAGGCCATTTCCTCTTGTCCCATGACTTGTCACCTTGGACAAGAGACTGACACCCACCTGGCTCACCCTCCTTCAGACTTCACCAATATTGTCCTCAGTTAATGTGTCAGGCAGGAGGAATCTGAACATAACAGGAGCATATGATATATAAATATAGATTTAGGTGGGTTTAGTTATTTTTCTAGTGTCACACATGTATTTTGTAATGGGAAAAATAAAGTTGGAGATGATGTGGAGCAGGACCCTAACCTTTAGAAATTGTGGATCTTCTTAGGAGCATGGAAAGAGCTGTAGGGCATTTGTCCTTTCCATCTCACCTCAATTTCCTTCAGGTGTCTCTACCCTGAAGGAACCCATCTCCAGTGACTTGGGTGGGTTGTAAATTTTGTGTTGGGGGATGTCCTGGAAGGCACCATCCCAGGGACCTTCTTCCATGTGCTTTGTGTGATGTTTCTCTTGGCTGACATTTGTTTTATGTCCTGTAGGTTTTCTATAAACTCCAACCCAGGTGGGAGCTGGTCCAGGGCAGTGCCTGAGCATTTACAACCAGCCATCCAGTACAACAACCTGGCATTAACTTGGGCTCTTACAGTGGAATTAGTTGGAAGATCAGCATAAAACCCTTGAATTGCTGTTGCAGGCTCCAAATGTTCCCCACACTGTCATAAAACTTACAGCAAAACGTGACTGTGCCCTGAAGGGAAAAAACTCCCCTGAAAACAATCTGATTTTTGGAGAGGATTTTATAATGTTATCACAGATTACTGAATTATGTTGATAATAATATATCTACAATATATTATTGATAATAATATAAATATATATAAGTATATTTACTATATATATTTATTATTGATAATTGTAAAATAGATTCAAGTCCATAAGGAGTTTGGTCTCCTGATTCCAACTGACATAAAGAAGAACCAAGTGTTGAAGTACCTTTAAAAAACCCATATTTATTCCCCTAAGATAGGATATGACCTGAACAAAGAAGAATACTCCTGTGCCCTGTAGCATTAGCTGTGCATCTCAAGTCATTTAATTAGATTTAAATTGAAATTCCATCTTTTCAATTTAAATTTCTTGCAGTATATTTTCCAAGGCACTGAACCCCAGGTCTGTTATTGATGATTGGTGATTTTATTGACAGTCTCCGGTGTGGATGTTGGCAATAAGGGACAGAATCCCAGAATACTCTGAGTTGGAAGGTTCCCACAAGGTTCATTGAGTCCATCTTTTCCAGATCCCCATTAGCCCCCCTAAAACCCCTTCAATTCCCCCAAAATACACTCAGGACCTCCCAAACCCCCTCTAGACCCCCTCCATAACCCCTCCAACCCTCCCCAAAAGCCCCTCTAAGCTCCCCATAACCCCCCAAAACCTCTTCAAGACACCCCAAAACCCATTCCAGACTGCCCATAATCCCTGAAAGACCCTCTAAACACCCTCCAGATCCCCTTTAGCACACCAAAACCCATCCAGGACCCCACAAAACTCCCTCAAGACCCCCCAACCTCCTCTAGATTCCAGTCAAGACCTCCTGCTAACCCCTCCAGACCCCCTAACCTACCCCAAATCCCTGCAGACCCACCGCCTCCCAATTCCTCCCAGTAACACCCCCCC
>VYXB01009309.1:0-200955 GCA_013397135.1 Pachyramphus minor | reverse complement strand
TCCCAGTGTCCCCCCCCCCAGTGCCTCCAGATATCCCCTGTCCCTCTTATGCCCAAGCACCTCTCCCAGTGCTTCCCAGTATCCCCCAGTGCCTTTCAGGATCCCCCAATGCCTCACAGTTCTCCTCCAACTACATCCCAGTCCTCTCCACCACCTCCCAGTATCCAGCAATCCCCAAAGGGTGACAAAGTCTTGTTGCAGTAACTCCAAAAAAAGGCTTATTTATGAGCCAAAAAAAAAGCATTTACTTTTTATCTTATTCATGCCTTGCTGGAAGTCTCCACACTGGCCTTGCTTTGCTGCTGCTCATAAAGACAAATTAGGGACAATCAACAAACAACCACAGCAATGACAGGACAGCACAGAGAATGGGAATGGGAAAAATGGGGCTTTTCCCTGCTTTTACCCATTTTTTACAGCCACAATGGCAAGAACCCCAATAACACAGAACTTGCTTTGCTCAGATAACAGTGAAGGAACTTCAGCCTCAGCTGGGTTCGAGGGAGTCAAACCAATCCCTTGGCATGTGCTGGGCACCTGCAGGTTGGTGTTCATTACCCACATATCAAGGCTTTTTAAAAAAATCCACAGTTTTTCAGCCCATGAGCCCAGAAACCAGAGGAGATGCCCAGGGTGTCACACCCCCGGACAAATCCAGTCCCCGTACAAAGGCTCTGGCTGCACCCAGGAGATTTTTCATCTCACCGGATAGGCGAGCTGGAGGTGTCCAGCCTGAAAAAAAGAGTCCAGGGAGGCCCTGGAGAGCTGGAGAGGGGCTTTGGACAAGGGATGGAGGGACAGGACAAGGGGGAATGGCTGCCCACTGCCAGAGGACAGGGTTAGGTGGGATATTGGGAAGGAATTGTTGGCTGTGAGGGTGGTGAGGCCCTGGCACAGGTTGCCCAGAGAAGCTGTGACTGTCCCATCCCTGGAAGTGTCCAAGGCCAGTTTGAATGGGGCCTGGAGCAACCTGGTATAATGGAATGTGTCCCTGCCCATGGAAAGGGTTGGGATAGGGTGATCTTTAAGGTCCCTTCCAACCCAAGCCTTTCTATGTTTCTTTTGAAACTCTACCTCCTGTTCTGTCAATAAATAATCTCCCAAAGTCTGGTTTTGATGTTTTCCTTGCTTATCATTTCAATTTTATTTCATGCACTGATGGAAATGAAGAAGAGATATGCAGGGGAGGACTCCAGGGGTGATGGGAAGTGTTGCAGCTCCATGTGAGCTCCGAGCAAGGCAGCAGCATTTCCAGGCAGGGCTCAAAGGTGATGACCCTTCCTGACTTTTCTTAACATTTGTACCCAGAGAGACTGAAAAGACCAAAACAGCAAAAACAGAATAAAATCTTAATGACCTGAGGGCAAAGCCCTGGGCTGGACAGGGATGAAATGAGTCTGAATGCCAAGCACAGGCTTGTGTGAGGAGACAAAGGGCTCAGACAGGCTGGCAGGGTTACAGGATGCAGACTCTCATACAGCAGCACAACATGTAGGTGGGGGTGCCCAGGGCCCTGGGGCAGATTTGGGAGGCAAAGGAGGTTTCAGTCCTGCAGCTGGAAAACTCTAAAGTTTTTCAGAGAGAAGGAACTGAGCTCGGCAGAGGCTGAAGGGGGGAGCAGGGTTTGGAGAGGGACTAGACCACAGTGAAGGGTCATGGATGATTCAGTGCCACAGCAGCACAAGGCCTTGCGAAGGTATGAACTGAGCATAAATAACCCATTGTTTATGAGAGCCTAAAGAGAGACCACAATTGGGATCTCACATCCAAATCCATCTTTTGGTTTTTGTTCCTTCTTCAGGACAGAGAGTGGCTCAGATGTTGAAGAAGATGTGACATTGGTTGTGGCACAGTGTGAGACAGCAGAGGAGAGCCTGGCTCAAAGAGAAAGTGTCAGGGTCTCAATGAAGCTGCTGTCATTAGGAGGGAAGCCAGGCTGACACAGAGATATCACCCCAACACAGACTTTGAGCTGGCCCAGTGAACAGATGGAGAAACATCTTGATCTTCTGACATTTCCCCTGAGACCATGAGCAGATCAAAGGTTCTGCTGCTCTGATCTGAGGGCACACAGAGCTAAGGGTTCATTTTGCCGGGCAGGCACAGCCCCACACTGAGGGTGTGAGGGGAGAATGTATCTGTACCAACCCCCCCGACAACCCTCCCTCTCCGTGAGCAGATTCAACTTCAGCATGTTCCCTGACAAAAGAAGAACCTTTTAAATGCCTGTCTCCAATGCTGTAATTCAGTGGTTGTGTCAGAATCCTGTGCTGCCTTTGAGGAACATTCACACTCAGAGCAACACTGGAGCTGTCTCACATCCCTTCTCCTCCCCCAAACCACAAAGAGGCTTTAGCAAAGCCAGAATTAAAGTTGGCACATGTCAGATTGCCATGGCAGTGAGAACAGCATTTCTCAGCTCATAAATTGGTTTATGACTTCTCATGTAGCTGTAGGAATAAAATAAATTTATGGACTGAAGACCAGCTTTTTAATGGGAGAGCAATGAAACTGAGGGGAACCTCTTGGCACACAGTGTTGGGAGGGGAATCAAAGCTTGACTGAACATGGCACTAACTTTGGCCATGCAGTGAACAGGACTTGGGGTTAAATGTCCAGAGGTGGATCCAACCTGTGACTTTTTAATTGATTTTGATTATTTTTTATTAATTTTCATAATACTATTTGAGTAATTATCAAAACAAACTTGCACATTAGAAATATATACTAACAATTAAAATGTAAAAGCTTTCCATGTACATATTGGAAAGATGATGACTGGATTATTTTGTGCCTGTAGAAATTGCTTCAAATGTAGCAAAAGTCAGAGTTGGAGGGAATATCCACCTCCACACAGTCCCCTCCTTGCACAGGCAGCTGCCTCCTCGTGCCTGCTTTGGATCCATCTGCCAGTGCCACAGCAGATGTGGTTTATATGTTCAGTTACTCAAAGATGAGGAATAATGGCATTCCAGCAATTACAACCCCCAAAGACATATGCTTTGTTGATGAAAGATCTGTCCATACAAATGTGACTCTTGATAATTAAATATGCCCTTCTATCAAGTTGGGAAAGACATGGAGCAGAGATTTAGAGACAGCAGAGGGAATCTAAAATTAGATTCACACCATAAGCTGCATTACTTAGGGAAAGCAGAATTTATTTTCTCCAGTGGTGAAGTCACTAATATTCCCACAGAGATAATTTCTCCTACGATACTTTGAGAAGCTGGATCATGTTTTAAGCCTTCCAGCATGTTTGGTGCAAGGTGCTCTGTCAAGTAATGGCAAACACCTGAAAATAGGGAAATTACCCACTGTGTGAGTTATTCCGGTCCACAGAATTCACAGAATCACAGAATCATTTAGGTTGGAAAAGATCTCTAAGATTGAGTCCAACTTTCGATCAATCATCCTCCTGTCACTCAGCCCAGAGCGCTGAGTGCCACATCTGGTTGTTGCTTGGACACCTTCAAGGATTGGGACTCCATCACTTCCCTGGGCAGCCCCTTCTAATGCCTGACCACCCTTTCCAGCAAGAAATTCCTCCTCATGTCCAACTTGAACCTCCCCTGGCACAGCTTGAGGCTGTTTCCTGTTGTCCTGTCCTTGTTCCTTGGGAGCAGAGCCCAATCCTCCCCTGGCTCCCCCCTCCTGTCAGGGAGTTGCAGAGAGCGAGAAGGGTGATATCATGAAGCAGGGCTGAAGGCAGGAGTCATTCCTAATTTGATGGCTCCCATGGACAGCAGTGGTGCAGCTGAGCTGGTCCATGGGGGTCAATGCTGTGACCAAGGTGATGCTCATCTGCTCTCACAGAGATGTGGTGCCTGGTAGATCCCACATCCTCCAGCCAGGGTGGAAACCTGCAGCACAGTTAACTGTGCTGGAGCAAGAACAGTAAATCTCCAAGTCTAATCACCTCCAACATGTTCTAATTCCTCCTATCTGCCCAGCACACTTGCTGCCTTAAAAATAGAGGAGTCTTGGAGCAGTGTCAGGAAAACCATCATCACTCCAAGGCCGTTTCAGATAATTGATTCCCCAATGCTCCTTCTCTGCTGTTCAGTGATGGTTTAAAGATGGGCACTGTCCCAGTATTACCTTGAAGGAAGGTATTGTCTCAGAGCAATCTGATTTTACACAGGTTTATTTCTATGTTAATACAGTAGCTTTACATGCTATAAGTGAGGTAAACAGGAAATCTGAAGAGAGAAATACGGCCACAGCAAATTGAGCTTTTAATTAATGTGTCTTCTGCCTGTGCTTCATCTGCTTTTCCCCACTATTTCCTCCTCTGGAGGTGCTGCTTGGTGTGACAGGAAACTAATTAGACTGAGAGCTCTTGTCAGCCAAGAAAAAAGAACCGTTAATTTTGGTACTTACAAAACTGTCCTGACTCACAACATTTCCAGGCCGTACAGTTTAATGTGTGGTGATGGACAGATACAGCCGTTTTCTTCCCCTACAGCCTCCACCACAATCAATCACTAGGGTAGAGCAGAAGAAAGAGGGCTGGGGGATGTTCAGATGACTAGTGAGGGGTGACATCCTCTCCCAGTGGCCCCAGTCTCTTCAGAGCTCTGAATGTGGTGCTGTGCCAGAAACACAGTTCCCAACTAGATGGTAACTTCTTGCATGAAAGCAGTAAGTCCTGAATCCATAGCTAATTAATTAAAGGTGGTTAATATTTAATTTGACATCCAGACAACAGGAAAAAACAATAGGAATCGATGGTCTTATTGAAAGATTTCTGCACATCAGCCCATAAGGATTTTCTCTACAATCTCTCATTTTAGCAGAGAATTTTAAGCAGAGGATGAAGCTGAGCTTGTCTGAGCTTCACTGAACTTGGTTAGAGAAAAAGGCTTTGATAAAAAGAGGAACCTCTGGAAACTAATTGTTTTTCCTTTAAAGTGACACGGATCAATCCAGCTTTGCTTTCCTTTAAGTCTGTAGTGGAACGAGTGGATTTGGGCAGACTTTGCTGCAATTACAAATCCCAGATGTGCTTCCATACACTCCCAAAAAGCTGCCAACTGCCTTAATGCCCTGTTAGCACAGAACTGGGCCAGGCCTGATCCTCAGTGACCTATCCCAGGCAGGGCTGAGGAGCTGGAGTTGGATTCAGCGGTCTGGGAGGGTTTTCTAACTTAAGTGATTCTGGGATTCCAATTCCACATTGGAAGGGGCTGGTGGCTTCCCAAGTCATATTTGCTCCAGCTGGGTGTAGTAGATTCTCCCACTCTTTCTGTGCAGGGAAAAAATTGTCAGAGACTTCAAGAGGCGAAGCTTTTCCGTCTCCTTGCGAGTTAGTATGAACAAAAAATGAATCCCACCTCTTCAGCTGGGGTTTGAATGCAGATTTCTCCTCCTGTCCAAAAGGTTTGCCTCAGCTCTCGTGCTCTAAACTGGATGTAATATGTTAAAAATTAATGTATTAATTCTAATTTGCTCCCATGATTCTCCTGAATCAGACAAAATTCAGCTCATGGGAGAGAGTTGGTGCAAAATGACTCAATGATCCTTGTGGATCCCTTCCAGATAAGAATAGTCTATGATTATGTGTGACAGATCTCAGGAACCAACATAAAACATAACTTGAAAGAAATCTTATAATAAACTGGGGTGATTCCTTTAAAAAAATTAGTCTTATTAGTAGATAAGAAAGCTTGACTAACTGTGCCTCTGAAATATTTTGCCTTTTTTGTTAATTTAAATATACCTTCATGACTTTTAAATATACACAACAATTTAATGTAATCACTGGAAGGTATTTATCCCTTTGAGGATTTTTTTCCCCATTCAAAACATGAAATAAAAGACTTTAACAGCCAAGTCTGAACAAACAGAAACGTTTCACCTCATCCCATTATTTTGTTCAGTAATTAAACAACTAATTGCCTTATATGTAAGAGAAGAAAAAACCATAATTGTTTATATTTCAACCACCAGCATTTTTTGGAAGCATTTCCCCATAAAGAATTAAAGTAAAGTTAAAAACCCTCCCTGAATTGCCCACTTAGGAATTGCTCAGTGTGAGCTCAGCCTTCACAGCAGACTGAATTCTCCAGGGATTAAACCTCAGTTTAACTATAAATCCAGTACAACAGCAATAGAGTGTTTGGCCAGAGGTACAAGTGAGGCTTTGCTTTACACAATAAATTTTGTGTTCTCCTGCTCCACTGAGGCTTTGCCAGGAAGAAATGAAGGAAGAAAAGAAGGAAAGAAAGGAAGAAAAAAAGAACAGAAGAAAAGCACAAGGGAGATTGCTCATATTTCATGTATTTCATACTCAGCTCAGTAACACATATCTAAAAGAAATCAATATGTGCATGGAGAATAATTAATTTATCCACCCCCTTCCTGCTGTTATGCCAGTTACACTGCACAGGCTTCCATCAAGGCATATATTATCTATTCCTGTGAAAATATGTTAAACATAAAAATCTGTTTTCTGTATATTTTATTTGAATCCTAATCCCATTTCTACTGGAATTGTTTGCACTGGTTGGTGCAAATATTAAATAACAGTAATGGGGAACACATTTGGAAAGCCAACACTGAAACTTGTCCTGCAGAAATCCTAAATTTTGCATCCTTCCAATGGATGGAAAGAAAAAGAGCTGCCAAAAGGCCCACAAGGTGCTCTGGCGAAGGGACAAAAGCCCAGCTCATTGAGAAAATTCAGTTGTTTCAAGACAATTTGTGAACAAAAGGATCAAAAATGGCCAAAAAAGATATTTGCATTAAATGATTCACCCGGTTCTTACAACACTTCAATCTTTGAATGGGTCAACTGACTTCAATATAATATTTTTATGCTCAAAAATCAGGCAATTTTCATAGAAAATTTTATTTTCCTGCATATCTTCGAACTTCCTCCTCCCCCTCCCCCATGCTGTGGGTTTCAAAATGCCAATACCACAATGTGGCACAGAAAAACACAGAATTTATTGCTATTAAATTCTCTCTTGATGGAAGTCAATGGCTCTCCTGTGGTTATCCTGCTCAAGAAATGCATTTTAGCATCACAGAATCATTGGAAAATACAACCAAGATCATCAAGTCCCAAATCCTATCACACCCACAAAATTATATGGAAAGTACCACAATCAATGCATCAATATGTAGTAAAATACAAGGGATTTCATTTTAAACTCAGCAAAACTGCAGCCATGTGACCTGGGCTATGTTAATATTCGTATTTCTAGAATAGACTTTGTTTTTTAATCCCTCAAAACCAAGTGTTGTTCCATAAAGATGCTTCTTAGGGAGTTTTCTTTGTCTTGTACGATAAAGTAGTTGAAGTTTGATGCAGCAAATGTTCAAATCCAACACAAAAATAGACTTTCATAAAGATCTGAAATGCTGGTTATCATGGTTCATTCTCTTGTGCAACAAGGTGTGTCTTTACCTGTCCATGTGCTGTACCCTCACCAAAGCTCCCACGGTCTTCAGCGAGGCTGTTCTGGTGGTCTTGATTCCAATCATTATTCTTCCTCATTTAATAATATCCATAGCTCCAGGAATAACCTAGAAAACAGGGATATACTGTGCTTGGAAAATGAAGAGTGGCTTAGGGAATGGGGCTCCTCCACGTGATGACTGACACCCAAAAGTGATGTCAAATGGAGGAGAAACCAAGGCATGGAGGTGGCTGCTGGGACATCCCATGGCTCATATCATGGAATCATGGGATGGTCTGGGTGGGAAGGGACCTTAAAGCTCCTCTCGTTCCACCCCCCACAAATGGGCAGGGACACCTTCCACTATCCCAGTTTGCTCCAAGCCCCGTCCAACCTGGTCTTGGACACTTGCAGGGATGGGGCAGCCACAGCTTCTCTGGGCAACCTGTGCCAGTGTCCTGGGAGGCAGAAGCAGCCCCTTTATTCCAGGCTTGGTTTCAGGACAACTCACAACCCAACCAGCCAGACATGAGACACACAGCTAACACACCAAGGACAGGTTCTGCTGCAGCAGCAAGAGCAAAACAGGAGTTGGAATCAAGGCAGGAATTTGCCTGACAGGTACTTAAACTTGAGTGTAGGTTGTGCAGCACTTAAACCTGTGTGTAGATTGTGCTGGGCCGACTGCAGTGACAGATAAAGGGATCCATTGCCAAAGTGAGAGGAGGGGAACTGGGGAAGTACAAATCAATCATCTCGTGTTTGACTTTGGTTTAAAAAGCAGGGTTGGGTGGGTTGTTTGAAGCAGACAATGGGGCTGTAATTCCTTCAGCTCTATCTATAATGGCATCATGAATATGCATCTTTAGAGATTAAAGGACCCCCTTTCCCAGGCTCTGACATACAAAATGTTCTGAATCTGATTATTTAAATTGTACTAAATTATCAATGCAATTATCACCCAGACAAAACAAGCAGATTATTATTCTGTGCAATTCTCTTTGAAATGAATGGGGGAGAAACAAAAGGATAGGGAAAACCATCCTAACCTTTAAAAATGAGCTCCCAACCTATCTCCTCTTCTCCTTCAATATTCATCCTCTTCTTGCAAGGTGAAGCCTGTTGTCCCTCAGCTCTCTGATTGTTATTTTTCTCAGATGTATCTCTAGGTTTCCTGTATTTATAAACTAAAGATGTTCATTAAAGTGGCAGAGCAACATAACTTGGATGGATGGTACTGGTGGGATAGCTGGTCATGACCCATCACTGCCACGACCTGCTGGGACTCATTTTTAACCTCTAAAAAGTTGTGTGCATTAGAAATTGGGACATTTGTCCCCGGAGACAAGTGTGTCCAAGGAGACTTGTCCATGCTGCCACCTCCAGCATCCCCACTGCTCGTGGTGAAGCCCAGAAAACATCAGTGGGGGGCTGAGCAAGACGCTCTCCCCAAACACCCCAGTTTTCACCCTTCCAAACAACAGCACCTGTTTCTTCACCCCCAGATGAGCCCAGATAGAATCATGGAATGGTTAAGTTTGGAAAAGACCTTTAAGATCATCAAGTCCAACCATCAACCAGCCCCACACTGCTCACGTCCTCAAGTGCCACATCCACTCATTTTTTTAACACCTCTAGGAATGGGGACTCCACCACTGCCCTGGGCAGCTGTGCCAGGGCTGGAAATCTTTTTCCATGAAGAATTTTTTTCTGATTTCCAATCTAAACCTCCCCTGGCACAACTTGAAGCCATTTCCTCTTGTTCCCTGGGAGAAGAGCCCAACCCTCACCTGGCTGCAGCTCCTGAGGTTTCCATGCTTTGTGTCTGTGCTCCTTTCCCAGCAGTGGAAGCAGAAGCAGAGAGAAGCAAAGCCAAGGCTTTGGGATGTGAATCCAGCTGTCTCCTTGAAGGTGAGTTATCTCAAATTTTCCCTTCACGAGCAGCAATTATTTTTCTGTTGTGTCAGAGACATCAAGAGCACAGAGACATTGACCATTTTAACGTTCCCTTAGATCCTGATCTCAGCTAACCCCCAGTAAAGGAACTCTAAAAGATGCTCTTCAAATCATTACCCGTACAGTGAGAGCTCAACCTGTCAGGACACACTCAGGGCTGTTGTTAGCTGTGATGCAGAACACAGTGTGTGCCCATTGCTCGTCTCTCACTCACTCACGGGGCTTTTCACACTCTGTGAAAGCTCAGAGGGACACATTTTAATTTGAGCTTTATGACTGTGAGGCTGAAGCCTCCTAAAGTTCAAAAAGGGTATCATAAATCAGGAGAGCTGCCTAGAGTATGTGAAAAGCCCCCAGGGATTCAGACCATCCTTGGGGCAGCTGGAGATGAACAAGCACCACATGAAGTTTTCCAAGCTCTCCCATCCCATTGAATTTCCAAAGTCATCTTTGTTTTTACCTCAGCCTAGACATTCTCAGAGAATCACTTAGGTTGGAAAAGACCTCTGAGGCCATCAAGTCCAACCTTTACTCATGTTGATGGCCAGGAACAGCTTGTCTCTGGAGACTCTTCACACCTGGGAACTAGTTGAATTAGTTAAACTTTTGTGAGTTCTTCCAAGCTGCTCTCCCAGTGCCAGGGACTGGATACCTGATGGCTGGGAATGGCAGCCAGCCTGGCAGTGACAGTGTCATTCCAGCAAAAAGGTCAGCAGCCCAAATTCCCCTCAGCTGATATTGCTACTAAAATTTCCATTAACTTTTCTTCACATCAGAGCAATTATAACTGAACTTACTCTCATGATTCGAGTAAAGCAAAAAAAAACCCCAAGCTGCCATCAGCTGCAGCAGCTTTTAAAATGTATTTATTTAGTTATTTGATATGGAAAAGACAATAACCAAAAGAAGATAAAAACCTGCCAACATTAACTGTGGTGAGTTTATCAGCAAGTTCATTAGCAAATGCATTTCAGTGATTAAACCCAATAATAAGCCTTCAATAGAAAATGAGAGATAACAGTAAAAACTAATTGTTGTCAGCATATCCCTGTACATGAGGCAATTTATACACAATAGGATGATGCACCAGCTGGATTTATGGATAGTGCTGGGACCTGCCCCTGTTGGGGCAATTCCGAGGGATTTGGGGCAGAAACTGTGCTGGGACAGGGAGTTTAACAGTTACAACTCAGTATCAGGAAATAGTAGGTGTAATTCCCCAGGGAAACTGTGGCTAGTCCATCCCTGGGCGTGTTCAAGGCCGAGTTGGAAGAGGCTTGGAGCAATAGAGAGGGAGGGATAGAGGAAGGTGCCCCTGCCCATGGTCTGGATGGGCTTTAAGGTCCTCTCCAAACCAAACAAGTCTGATTTTCTATGAATTTCTTGTACCTACACAGTCCCACACCAAACACAGAGGAGTCCAGCAGAGCTCTGGAATCCAGACCTGGAGGCATAAGTGCTCCATCTGTTCATGTTTCATAATGGTGCATATGAACAAATGGGACTCGGGTGCTTACTGTCCTGCATGATGGATTGTGTTCTTGCCTTTGTCTCAAATGAAGAGTCACAGAATCATAGAATATGCTGAGCCAGAAGGGACTCACAGGTACCATCCAGTCCTACTGCTGGCCCTGCACAGGACACCCCAACAGTCCCACCATGTCCCTGAGAGCATTGTGCAAATGCTTCTTGAGCTCAGACAGGAAGGGAGTAGCTGAGAGCATTGCCCAAAATATATATCTAAACTGTGCATCAGTAACTCAAAGAGCTTTGGATATGTAACAATTCTGCATCTTCCTGGTATTTTCCCATTTTTGTGAAGATCACTCAGAGACATAATCTCAGGCTGAACCAGGAGTTACTGTGGCAATCATGGTAAAAATAGTAATAACCATTGGCCTTTCTCACCTCCTCTTCTCTGTCCTGTACACATGGGAGTCAGTCCTCAGCACAAGGATTTCTCAGGGCTCCTGGGAAGCTGGAAGGAGCAAACATGGTAAATGATCAGTCCAGCTTTACTTTTTCATGTCACATATTCCCAAACCCAGCACAAACTGCTCCACCTCCTGCTCTGGCAAGTTCCTTGTGCCCAGACCCTCTGCATAAGGCAGAACAGTGTCTGCTCCAGTCCAGCAGGAATTCTGCTGTGCAAAACAGCTCTGCTAAAGGCTTTATCCCACCCACTGTGCCATGGCAGAGGGGGAATTTAAATCCCCAGCTCTGCAGGGTGTCAGCTGAGTGTCCCTCCAGGTACTCCCAGTCTCTAGGAAAGTGATGCTCCTCTGCCTTAGGCCTGCACATGGGTTTGTATCCTACAGCTTGTTTGTCAGCTCTTTATTTCAGCTGCCTTTGGGTTCTAATTGACTATTTCTGTCTCTTTTCATGCTTATTTGGCTGTTGTTAAGTAACTCATTGTGAAAGCAAAGGATTAACAAATAGCCTCATTCCAAGCATTCTTCAGTGGTTTAAAATTTAGTAAAAAGGAAAACACTTCAGGTCACCAAGCTGAGCATTGTCATCTCCACTTAAAGTGTTTTAATAGGCTGTTAATGTATTGCTGCAAGTACATCCACAGCATTATATATAATAAATTAAAATTAATTCCCAGTGCATGAATATATATGGGGTTTTTTTCAAGTTTACCTTGAGTTGGTGATACATTTATTGTCATTGTCACTCCAGAGAGACATTACTTTCAGAGTTTCCTATTCAAAACTCTCCCCAGATGTTTTAGCTGGTTCTAAACACACCCTGAGCTGATCATTGTAGCACAGCGAGCAGGGGCAGGACCCGAGGGAACAGCTGGAGCTGTGCGAGGGGAGGGTCAGGGTGGATCTCAGGGAAAGGTTCTTCCCCCAGAAGGTGGTTGGACACTGGAGAGGCTCCCCAGGGCAGTGGGCACAGCCCCAAAGCTGCCAGAGCTCAAGGAGTGTTTGAACAACACTCTCAGGGACAGGGCGGGATTGCTGGGGTGTCCTGGGCAGGGCCAGGAGTTGGACTGGATGGTCCTCGTGGATTCTTACTCAGGATATTCTGTGATTCCTTGATTCTCTGTGGGTACAATTCTTTGTGTTTAACAGAGGGGAGGAATTGAGGCAACGATCAGTTGAATTTCTCGGCAGTTCCCGTAACCAAAATGTGTCAGGATGGAAATGTCAGCTGGGATATTCCCAAGGAAAACCAGTTCAGGGTCAGGACTCCCAGTTAAGACCAATACAAAGTCATTGCCCCCATGCAGCACACAGGGGTTTCCGCAGCAGCTCCACCCCAAGCCCTGGCTGAAAAACCAACTCAACTGACAGACACACTCCTGAATTCCCACCCTTTGTGAAAATATGCCATGAAGTGCAGAATGCTGAGATAAAATCAGCTGGGAGTGCCCACATTTTCCATACCTGATGTATTGCCCGGCTCCAGGCAATGAACTCATCACAGCCATCATTCCCAGTGTGTTCAGCTCCATGCAGGGAACGTCTTCAAACACATTTGAGGTCAAGTCCCTTCAGCAATCTCAGCCCTAGCAGCCTTTACCAGTGAACCATGCACTGTAAATAAGATGGAGAAAAAAAACCAACCTCATTTCTCAAAATGATTATGTGGGGACTTTTCCCTGGCTGGAATTTGAAGGGCAATGAGCATATTTGCATTATCTCAGCACCTCACACCGTACCAACCTGCAGCTCTAATATTTACAGTGTGCACTGTGCTGTGTTGTTCAACTCATGAACAGAGCCAATGACCCAAAAAACTGGAATATGTATGAACTGAAATCAAACCAGGCTGGAATAGTGTGTGCTGTGTTATCACAGGCAGCAGAGTGGAAATACAAGCAGTAACTCAATTCTCCTGAAGTGAAAGTCAGGGTGTCTCTGACTCCCACCAAACTTTTCCCCAACGTGCTCTATTTTCTACCCACATCATCCATATATTTTATGTGATCCTGTGATCTATTTTTCCTGAAACTTCCTGCTCTTTGAGATAAGGGTGAAGGCAGCCACAGCTCATCGATCCTGACTTGCTTTTCCTGCCTGTTTGGGATGAGGGTTAGGGATGGGATCTGAAATGTTTGACCTGAGCACAGCAGCCTTTGTGTCATTTTACCAATATATGGGGTTTATTTGCACAAAGTAATCATGGAATCATAAAATCCCAGACTGAGGTCTTAAAGACCATCCAGTTCCACCCCCTGCCATGGGCAGGGACACCTTGCACTAGACCAGGTTGCTCAGAGCTCCCTCCAATGAAACATGAAGGCTCCTAAAGTACAAAGAATACTGTATCTGCTGTGGAAAGACATAAAGTCTGTGGTTTTGGAGGGGGGAAAGCAGCACCCAGGGCTTGCTGAGATGTGAGGCATTCCTGGGTGGTGTCCAGGGAGTGGAAACATCATGTAAAGGAGAAGGAATGAGGCATTAGTCCTGGACACCACTCAGAGCAGGTGTGTCCAGACACCAAATAATGTATTTTCTTGTTCTTTATTTCTCGCTAAAGGATTGTTTCTGCCTCCCATGCATATGAGTTTGGTTTGAGGATAAAACACCTTATTGAATTAAAGCAAGAAAAACTGTATTTTTAATTTAGAAGTTTTTATTTCCACTCTCTCTAAAAAAAATCTATTGTTCAGCCCTTTCAGTGTTTCCTCAGGTAATATTGGTACATAACAACACCCCATAACAGCTTCAATGCTTTTATGAGGATATGTTTTTATATTGACAGATATTTCAGTTCACTGAGCAGAATATTACAGTCTGCAGAGCTTTGATAGAAAAAGGATTGATAAAGCTATAGAAGAAATATATTAAGTTTCTTGCAAGTAAATGACAAAGCCGTAGAAAATTAACACTCCTGATGTTAGATTGGCACATTTCTAATTTTCCTTTCTGCTCACATTCATTCATCAGAAAACACAGAGTTTGGGGAAGAGCTGCAGTGTCATTTGGATCTGAGAATGGTCATCCAAACAACCATAAGTGTTATGGTTCCTTTTTAATATCTGAGAAATAGAAAATCACTTAAACATAATTTATTGTCTGTTTTCCACAGATTGGATTTTATGATCTATAAATGCGTGTTATTTCTGTCTCTAATTCCCTTCAATACCTAATTCACTGCTTTAGAGATCTGCACAAATCCCAGGGAGACAGATGTGAACCATTCCTTGATTTGTAGGGAAGATGGGAAGAAATAGAAAGAGAAGACAATGATAACACATCTCCTGTGCTGAGTGATGAGGAAAACTGATACCCACACACAAAGGTGTTGTTCCTTGGGGACTGGGAGGTGTGTTCTGCTGTGCCCCAGCCCCAGGTGACCCTCCCCAGCCAAACCTCTTGAAGCAAATTGATTCTCCTTGAGTTTTTCTTAAGGAAAAGTTGAAAAACCAGCAACTCTTTACTTCTCAGAAGTGGTTGAGATCTTCTCAGCTCCACCAGGGTGGTCACTATTGACATCTCAGGGCCTAAAAAAAGAGAGGAATTGGAGAGGAGAAGGGGGTCAGAGCTGGAGAGAGAGAAAAGATGTCAATGCCTGAAAACTCAGACATTGGGACTGCTCAGGACAAGAAGGGCTTTAAGAGGATGTGTGGATGTGGCACGTGGGGCTGTGGTTTAGTAATGAACATGGTGGTGGCTGCTTGATGGCTGGACTTGATGAAGTAAAGGTCTTTTCCAACCTTTACTATTGTGTGATTCCATGATTGCATGATATGCTGAAAGGTGAGCAACAAAAAAATAGTGATACCATCCACACTACTAAAGAGAAAACCCCAAGAAATGGTTGCATATAATGACCCAAAATAGATCATTTGTGTACACGTTTATATTTCTGAAAAGCCTGTAACTTTAACAGTTAATAGAAAATAACAACAGTGCTTTAAACTCTGAGAGTATTTTTCAATGCCACAATGTCTTGTGGCTGTTTGATCCCATTCCACAGCCCTGGTTCTGCTATTTACACAAGACTGACTTGCAATCAAGGCTTTTAGTCATATCCCTCTGGGTTCTTACCAGCTCCTGCCCAGCTGATGAGCATCTGTTACAGCCAGTAAAGCAGAGAGTGAAACCCAGACTTTATGGCTGGAACTGCTTTGGATCCTGTCTTGTTTGGAACTTGGAACAGCTAAACCCTGGGAATTCAGAAAAGAACTGAATTATTTCTTGTTAGAAGCTGGACTTTTTGAAGTTAGAGCCTTCTACATTTGGACTATTTGGACAGATGTCATCAGAACTCCATGTTCAGTTCACAGAATCCCAGAATATTTGGAGTTGGAAGGAACCTCTGGGTATCACCCAGTCCATCCCCCTGCCCAGGCAGGGTCACCTGGAGCAGGTGATACAGGAATGTGTCCAGGTGGGGTTGGAATTACTCCAGAAAAGGAGACTCCACACGCTCCCTGGGCAGCTGTTCCAGGCTCTGCCACCCCCATGGAAAGAAGTTCTTCCTTGTGCTGAGGTGGAACTTGTTGTGTTTTCATTTATGGCTATTGCTCCTTGTCCTGTCCCTGATCACCACTGAACAGAGTGTGGGACCATCCTGACACCCCTTGGAGATATTTGTGTGGATTGATGGGATGCTCTCTCAGTCTTCTCCAGACTAACCAGGCCCAGCTCCCGCAGTCTCTGCTCATCAGAGAGATGCTCCACATCCCAAATCATCTCTGTGGCCTCTGCAGTGTTCCTTGTCTTTCTTGAATTGTGGAGCCCAGAATTGAATACAATACATCAATTGTGACCTCACTAAGCTGTTCAGAATCCCCTCCCTCACCCTGCTGGCCACACTCTTCCCAATGCACCCCAAAATGGGTATATGAGAGTGTCTATCGGACTGAGGGGCAGAAAAACAGCTCATTTGCAGAGGTAAAAGAATTACAGAAAAGGTCAGAAGTCATGGTAGTGAAATACTAGGTAACAGACTAATAAAAGGAACTGAATTCTCATGAAAAAAGGCAACAGAAGAATATGGAAATCAGAGAGTCTGACCTTTAAAATGTGCATTTTGCAATGCCAAAATAAAGCCATGTGGGAGGACCCAGCATCCAACTTGAGCATGATTAAATATTTTGCCAAGGAGCAGCTTATTGTGACTTCCTGGCACAAACTCAGGCTCAGTGTTTACCTTTCCTGGTGGAATTCAGCAGGCACAATATCAGGATGAGTCCAAGGCTGGAAAAAGAATGATTCAGACACAAACCTTCAGGGGTTGTGTTCAGGGCACTGATCCGTACTGGGGGCAAAAGGCACAGAGAGAAACTCTCCAAGTCAGGAACAAATTGAGTCACCTTTAATCTACACTGGAATAAATTACGCAGAAAAGGCTGCAGTGGCTGTCAAAACTGGAAATAAATCCATCTTATAAATCTGTGCTGCTGCCTGCACTGAGCAAAAAATTAGTGATCAATAGGTGTTTGAAAGAAATAAACACCATGTAGGTGTTAGAATTGGTATAAATAGCACAACTGTACATCTGTTCACTCTGCCTTTCAGTAGTGCAGGTGCCCTAAATCTGTGCTGAACTCACAAGTTAATGTACAGTCGGAGATTAGGAATAATTTCTTCATTCTAAGAATATTCTTCTTTAAGAATAAACATTATTTGATCCAACAACAAATAAATTAGGAAATGGAAGGTCAGTTAATTCACTTCACGTTTGATCAGAGTGGTTGGAAGTGCTCAGTGTAAAGGAGTACAAAACCACAGTTTGTAACTCCTAATTCTGTCTGTTCCTCCAGCAAAGACTTCCCTGATTTCCCTGGGTAACTTCAGCTTACAGTTATAGGACATAATAAGATTTTCCATTTTCCACCACCTGTAAAGAAATACTTTCATGAATTAATGGTAAAATTGACCTTTTCCTTCGTCTACCACAATGTCCAAGTCAGAAATCTTTTGGTTTCAGGTGTTTTTTTATTTTGTAGAATTATGAACATTGATGACCTGAAACACTTTCTCCTCTTTCCAGCTGTGGCAGGAAGATTCCAACTCTTCTTTCTAAGCCACAATCCAGCCACCAGAGAGGCAGATCAATCAGAAAGGCACATCAATCATTAAGTCTGAGGAAGGGAATTGGCAGACCTGGTGTAACTGTGTAGGGGGGTGTTGTTACTTTTTAAATGTGCAGAGAAAAACATTCAGAGAAAGGGAGACGGAAAAGAGAAATAGGGAATTCATGGCACTCAAACAGGAAAGGAAGAAGAAGGAATAAGAGTCCTCTGGCTTATGATACCTCATGGCAGGGGATGCCCCTCTCTACTTGTTCAACAGTATAAAATAAGATTGATGCACTGTGGATAATCTTAAATGAACAAGCATCACACAAATTTTCCATAAAATCCATATTTTGGGCTACTGCTCATCTTGGCTTGTACTGACCATGGAGCTCAGTTTTTGCTGTCATAGATCAAGGATAAGGGAATGGGTTCCAGCCTTCCTCCTGAAAGCTCCTCCCAAACAGCATGTGGCAAGAAGGGTAGAAAAACCCTAATTATCCTTGGATAGTGACCATCTGACTGACACAAATCAAAGGTCTGGGAAAAAAAAGAAGATAAATCTGACCTCAAGAATTAAAGTGACTTAAGCAGAAATAATACATATCAGTGACAAGACATTCCTGATTGTGGTACAACTGGTGGAATGAGCTGGTACTCAGGTAGGAAGCTATAGATTCAGGAGTAGTATTTAAAAAGGATTCAACTTAATACTTGTAATGTGATAGTATGGAAATTATGAAAATAATTGATGTAATTAAAAATAATAATCTAAATAACAATAATTATATATATTTAGATGCTGAGCATGGTCATCTCAAAATTTCTCCTAATCTTCTCTAATAATTATGTCATTTTTAAAAAATCACAAAGCACTGTTTGAGCTTTCCCCAAGAATGTAGATGGCGGGAAGAGGGGAAAGGGAAAAGGGAAGAAGTTTTGAAGTATAAAACTAACATTTTTTGGAATATAGAATATATTTTTGTGAATAAAAAGAAAACAGTTGCTGCCTAGATGCATTTGTTGTCTAGCATCCTGGTCCAGATTGTGGTCCAGGTTGTGGTTCTGGTCCTGGTCTGGGTCCTGTTCCTGGTCTTGGTCCTGATATTGGTTTTGGTCCTGGTCCCAATCTTGGTCTGGGTCCTGTTCCTGGTTTGGTCCTAATACTGATTGTGGTTCTGGTCTTAGTCCTGATCCTGGTCCCAGTATTCATCCTGGTCCTGATCTCTTGATCTTAGTCCTGGTCCCAGTCTTGGTCGTGGTCCCAGTCCCAGTCATGGCCCTGGTTCTGATCTGGCTGGGGGGGCTCTCGCCCCCACCTCCTGCCTCCTCATCCCAGTGGGATGTGCTGGTATGAGACTGGTTTGTAACAAGTGAAAGAGCAGCAAAAAGGAAATTTCCTTGTCAGGCTGCAGGAAATCAATTACAGAGTTTACAGAACCACAGCAAGCACTGAGCATTCTGTTAACCTAATTCCCAGGAAAAACTACTCCAGAAATCCTCCAGCCTCTCTCTAATGGTGATGGATGGCAACTTCCTTCGTGAGCGATCCCAGTGCAGAGTCTTGAGACCATTCTGCCTCGACCAGTTAATTCCTTTCTTCCTCTCTTTCTTTTTTTTCTCTTTTTTTTTTCCCCCTCCCAACTAGAAATCAATTTTTGGTTATTTATCTGTTATTTCATATTTATGCGAGAAAGAAAGAAATATATTTCCCCTCAAGCAAATCAAGGCTGGAATAACACCCTTGGAAAGGTCAGCATCCATCGGGTTTGTTAATTGAATCTGTCTTCAGAGCCACAATGCCAATCCTTCAAGGGCAGGAAAGGTCAGGGATATCATAATAATGGGAGCAAATGTCTTTGTGGGGACTGGAATTGATAGTGGATGAGGACAAGCCAAGTGCAGCCTCTGCTTCAAATCTTCTCTCAAGGAACCATCAGCCCTCAGAAATGTTGTCATTTTTCTCAAGGTAAACGGCTCCAGGAGATTTTAATCCTGTAGGGTTGGTCCAGGAGTGTAAATTATCCCTAATGCTTCCATTATTTACAGCCTGCTCAGCCCCCAACACAAAGATCCTGGAGGAGTTTCAAGTATTTGATTAAAATTGCTTTGTACTCCTGACCATGTGCAAAGTATCTAATATTTTATTTATCCCTGAGTGTCCTAGGATGCCAAAGGATCTCTGAAGGAAAAGGGGGAGAAAGCCCATCTGGTTCTGTTATGCACAAGTAGTGAACTGGCAGCTAATGAGCCCCACTTTGTGCTTGATCCAGTCCAGAGCTCCTACCGTTCCCACACATCTCCGTGCATCCTGGTTACACAGGATTTCTGAATTTCTCAGGATTTCTAATGCCCACCAATTAAAGTTTTGAGAGAAAACACAATTCTGCAATTTTTGCTGCTGGATGGTTGAAGATGTTATTTGCTAAAAAAGGGGTTGGAATCAGGAGGCTTCCCACTGGATGCACAGAATCATGGAATCACAGAATTGTTATGGTTGGAAAAAGACCTTTAAGATCAACCATAAACCAACAGCACCACCACGCTCACCATTAAACCATGTGCTCAAGTGCCACATGCACACATTTTTTAGCACTTCCAGGGGTGGGGACTCCACCACCTCCCTGGGCAGCTGTGCCAGACCTGGACAACTCTTTCCATGAAGAAATTTTCCCTGAAAATTTCCTGAACCTCCCCTGGCAGAGTTGGAGGCCGTTCCCTGTCATCCTGTCCCTTGTTCTCTGGGAGCAGACCCCCAACGCCACCTGGCTGCACCCTCCTGTCAGGGAGATGCAGAGTGAGAACCTCTCACTGTACAACCTCAGCTTTCATTTCTCCTGACCAGTTTTTGCCATACAAAGACCTCGATGAAGGATCTCTGCAAAAGAGAACAATCATTTAACTTGGAAATGAACCCTCCTCCAACCAGCAGAGTTGGGCCTCCTGCTAAATCTGTAATTCCAACAAACTTTGACTCAGTCGATGCAAATTATTCAGGGATGTAGTTGACAGAAGAATTTGATTATTTGGGGGCTGTCAGGGGAGTTTTTATGTTAATTTTTCTGGGCACGTTATTACTCTTTGGGGCTCAGAATTGCAAACATCTCATAAATAATCTGAGTTGGTTAAATAAAATCCATTGACAGAACCATGGCTCTCACTAATATATTGTTGAAGGACAGCTCTGGATTAAGATAATACTTGGGCAACAAACATATTAATCCTGGAAAAAGAAAACCTAAATATTTCCCTTTTGTTTTATTCAGTAATGACTACAAATGACTGATTTCTTGCATAACAATTCAGTGTTTATTTTAGGGAAATGAGCAGAGACGTGCAGATAAGGAATTGGAGAAATGCATCTCAAGTCAGGAGGCTCAGAGCACTGAATCCACCACATATGGCTTCTCCAAGGTTCCCAGACTTGCTCACCTGAGCAGTGACATCACCCAAGCCCCAACATTGTTTCTTTTCCATTTAATTACAATTACTGCATATATGGTTTTAAAGTATGAAATTACATTTAGTTTTTTCTTTTTTAACTAAAATATGATCTATTGTAGATCCCATTTAATTTTCAAGTACCCATTGAACTGTACAAACACTGTTTGTTGTTTTCCATTAAATAAGGCAATTGATCTCATTTATCCAATCCTACTAATAAGTTTTGACACAATTATTGTCACTTACCAAATTTTACTACTAAGTTTTACCATAATTATTGCAGGTGGAACAGAATAACCCATCATTGTTTACCTGTATTCTGCTTCACTAAGTAAAATGATACAGATACATCCTGAATATCCTTACTGAAGGTGTAGGAAACCAGGAGTTTTATCTATAATTCCTGTTTGCTGACACCTGATGGATATTTAAGCTGTCACCTGCAGTGGAAGGAGCTGTGGCAGAGCCTGCTGTGCATCACTCACAGGGTAAATCAGTGGCTCCAGGCACCTGGAGCTTATTTTCCGTCTGTCAATCAAAAGGTATTTTATTATTTCATTTCTCAGACTCTTCATTTGTCCATTTACAGATATGGGGGTTTTATTAGGTCAGATTTAAGGCTCCTATCCCTCTCTCCCCATCTCTATGTGCTGAGTTGGGGTGTGCACGTGGCCAACTGAATCCCCAAGGAAAACTCCAGGGAGGGAAACAGGTACTTCAATCACAGGTGCACAGAATCCCAGGATCATTGAGGTTGGAAAAGACCTCCAAGGCCATTGAGTCCAATCTCATCTTGTCACCCAGCCCAGAGCACTGAGTGCCATGTCCAGTCATTCCTTGAGCACATTTAAGTCTCTTTTAACCCTGATTGAAAACTGTTGTTCCTTCAGTTCCTTCCAGTGGTCCACAAAGGGTTAACGGGTTAGAACAACCCCTATTTCAGACACACTACCCTTTCAAACACAAATAATATAACCATAGGATTGAACTAGGATAAGAAACAGTGCTTAAAACAGACAATTTTAAAATTAGGAATTAAAAAAAAAAAAAACAACGAACCCCAAACAAACAAAAAAATACTGAGTTTGGGACCTACAGTGATGGAAACCTTACTAAAATGAGGAAAACCATTGTGAATTTTTAGGCAAAAGCAAACCAATTTGTTTCCTCTCCTTGATGTTTCTACACCACCTTAATTCAGAAGTGCTTGTGAACTTTTCCTTGTTTTACAGAACATTTACGTCTGGGACCAGCCCTGGATATTGGATATATTTCTCATTTGTTTCCCTTTGGTTGGTCATTATACACCACCCTGATTGAGTGGGGGGTGAACACTCACAAGTGGTATTTACATTCACTAAAGTTTTGTGAAAATTTCAGACCCCAAATCAAGCCTAAATGTGCCAAACTGTAGCTCCAGGGTGGGCATTGCCTCGAGGCCTCACTGCCCCCCCAGATGAGGCTGTTCTGCAGCCATGCAACACAAAGTCTTATTGTTGCTTTATTGTGTTATTACTGCATTATTCTGACAGCTTTACTGGCCTGAATCAATAAAAACAGGTGTTTAGGAATCAACATGTGCTGGAGTAATGCAGTCACCTGAAATTAAAATCAAACAAATGGTAGTGCTGGTGAGCAGGGGGTGCGGAGGGCCTGGGGAGCTGCTTTGATGTCCCTCCCCATTTCTCTGTGTGCAACACAAACCACACTTATTGCCAGGGCAGCGAGTCCAGAAATGAAATCCCACATTTCAATGGGCTCCCAGACTGATGGCACAATGAGCAGCAACACAACATTAAGCACCAGATGAGTTTTGCTACAGTCAACACATAAACAAGAGCAGCACTCGGCTCCTCTTTATTACAAATATCTGCAGGTAAAATGTAATTTTCCAAAGCAGGCTGGCCTTCAGAGGGGAAATGAAGGAGACACACTGGAGAGCTTGGATGGGAGAGTTTCTTCCTGACATTAAAAGAGTTGGACTTTTGAAGCAGGTGATCTCAGACTGCACAGGGGTTGGTGTGTGCAGTGGAACACAGACATTAATGCACTTGTGGGGTTTGAGCGATGAATAAAACCAGGGACCTTTCAACCAAAACAGCTGAACTAAATCCCAGACTGGTTTGGGTTGGAAGGGACCTTAAAGCCCATCCAGTTCCACCCCCTTGCCATGGGCAGGGTCACCTCCCACTATCTCAGGTTGCTCCAAGTGCCGGCCAACCTGGCCTTGGACACTTCCAGGGATGGGGCAGTCACAGCTTCCCTGGGCAGCTTCCTTCATGAAAGTTTCCTTTTAAAAACCTGTGCTTTTAAGAAGAAAAATGTTGATTTTTGTCTCTATCTGTGTGTTATGATTGCTTAAAACTGTGTCTCATAAAACATGTAGGGGACATTGAATAGTTTTTCTTATAAGGGGGAAACCTAAGTTCAAAGGTGGCCACAACCACCCAGGAAAAAAGAACTCGGTGCACAAAGAAAACCACAATTCACTTTAGAAATGAGAAATGACAATGTTCATTTAGGGGAAGTCGTTCTCTTTCTCGACATTGTGCTTCAGTTGTTGAGCTTCTGTTAAGGATTTCTGCATTGATAACCAAGAGACATAAGAACAAACAAATCCAGAAAGCTCAAACAGAATTATTACGATTTTGTACCTTTTAGATACTGATCTTTCCCTTAATGGTGTTTAATAGAGCCTGGAGGTCACACGCCTCCACTTCCTCTCCAATTCCTCTATTGTACAACATAACAATGATCTATAGACTTGGTGCTTTGTCAGGTCTAACGAGCAGGGCTAATGACACGCTGATAAATCGTTAATGCTTTTTCTATTGTTGCCCTGACAGTTCCCCAGGAGTTGTTTTCAATGTCAAGCTTTCACCGGGGCTGGTGAAATATCCTTACCCTGAGTTAAGAAGATGCATTGCATCTGCTGCTCCCCATCTATTATACCAGCACTGTTCATGAGCAGGAAACAATACTATTTATTCTGAGGACAATTAATAGTTAGGAATTGCCTGAAAGGCCAAGGGAACAAATTTTAAAGATTGTGAAAACTAGTTCACTGAACTTGCCCAGTGTGTACAGACATGTTCTAGATATGACCTAGATGGACACAGACATTTCAGCCAAAATAGAGTGTGATGCTTTCACGGAATTCCGAATCACTAAGGTTAGAAAAACACTCCCAGACCATCAAGTCCACCCTGTGCCCAATCCCCACCTTGTCACCCAGACCAGAGCACTGAGTGCCACATCCAGTCCTTCCTCGGGCACTTTCAGGGATGGGGACTCCACCACCTTTCTGGGCAGCCCTTTCCAATGCCTGAACACCCTTTCCAGCAAGAAATTCCTCCTCATGTCCAACCTGATCTTCCCCTGGCACAACTTAATGCTGTTTCCCCTTGTCCTGTCCCTTGTTCCCTGGATGCAGAGCCCAAACCCCCAGGTTCCCCGCTCCTATCAGGGAGTTGCAGAGAGCCACAAGGTATCCCCTGAGCCTCCTTTTCTCCAGGTGGAGCCCCCCCAGCTCCCTCCACTGCTCCTGATGCTCCAGAAACTTCCCCAGCTCCATTCCCTTCCCTGGACATGATCCAGCCTCTCAATGTCTCTCCTGTCAGAAGGAGAACTGCCCCCAGCACTGGAGGTGCCCCAGCAGTGCCAGCACAGGGACAGTCACTGCCCTGGGCCTGTGACACACCATGGGTGGCACTGGGGCCATTGGCCTCTTGCCCACCTGGGCACACCTGGGCTTGTGTCCAGCCACTGTCACCAGCACCCCCAGGGCCTTTTCCAGCTTTCCAGCCCCTCTGCCCCAGCCTGGATGGTTCATGGGGTGTTGTGATCCAAGGGCAGAACCCAGTGCTTGCCCTTGTTGTCTCTCAGGCATTGGTCTCATCCCATCAGTCCCATGGATCCAGCCTGTCCAGATCCCTCTGCAGAGCCTTGCAGCCCTCCAGCAGATCCACATTCCCACTCCAGCTTAATGTCACCCACAAACTTAGAGAGTGTTCACTCAATTCCCTTGTTCAGATCATCAATACAGACATTAAAAAGGACTGAAAGAAAAGGACTTTAAGAAAAGGGAAAATATATTATCTCTTTTTCAAATACTGTGTGAAGACTTGTAAAGCCTGCAGTCCTTCAGATGCAGCTGATTAAGGAACATGATTTTTCACTGTGTCCAGTGAAGAACAGAGCACACAGAGCAGATACTGATAGTCTCATTAAAGCTGGAGTGCTAATTAAACTAATTACACACATGAGGCTGGCAAATTGCTGGAGCCTCACAGTCAAAAGAACCTCATATAATTCAAAAGGGCAATGATTTTTTAAGCATAAAATTGTTGGGAAAAGATATGTAAATGAAATGGAACAATCCATTAGCAAAAACTTATTGCTTTACTTCACTTAATACAAGGCTTGTTTTAATGTCAGGCTGATCATTTTTCAGTTGCAAGGAAAGCAACATTAATGTTGCACTAGAAATGCTAGAGTTCATAAATTTCATTTTCCTGAGCTGTTACACTTCCTTTAAATTTGGGATACTGATAAATACTTCCTGCTTGATAAGAGCAAGTCATCATTTGGTGAGGAGGAGATTTATATATTAAAAGGGACTGGGAGGCAGAAACAAATTAAAATGTGGTATTACCAAAAAGAGAGAAATGATAGAATCATGAAATCATAGACTCATGGACTGGTTTGGGTTGGAAGGGACCTTAAAACCCATCCAGTTCCACCCCCTGCCACAACCAGGGACACCTTCCCCTATCCCAGGTTGCTCCAAGCCCTGTCCAGCCTGGCCTTGGACACTTCCAGGGGCGGGGCAGCCACAGCTTCTCTGGGCAACCTGGGCTGGGGACTCAGCACTCTCCCAGCGAAGAATTCCTTCCCATTATCCCATCTAACCCTGTCCTCTGGCAGTGGGAAAACATTCCCCCTTATCCTGTCACTCCAGACCCTTTTAAATAGTCTCTCTTCATCTTTCTTGTAGCCCGATCAAGTCCTGGAAGGCCACAATCAAATCACCCCAAAGCTTCTCTTCTCCAGGCTGAACAAACCCAAATACTTGACAGAAGTGTGTTAGTTACACATGGAAACAATTGGGAACATTTAGAAATACGCACATTTATTTGTTCCTTGTGTACATGTCCTTCAGCCTGCTGGGTAACACTGCAGAACTGAGGACTCAGCTTTGCTCCTCTGTGCCAACTGTAATGAGTGAGCAAAGCCACTTTTGTGTGAAGCTACAATGAAAATTTCCTTCTGGATGGATGTTTTTACCCAAATCCCACTCTCTTCCCACACTGCTGATGTATTACACAATGCCCAGGAATTATTCTCCTACAGAGCAGCTCCATCAGTTGCAAACCCCATTCACCTCTTTCCCCCCAGCTCTATTAATTTCAGCAAACTCTTATTTCACTTCAATTGATGTCAGTGTTATATGCTTCCTAATGCCTGTAATGTATTACTTTTGTGTGTAACACAGAGGCACATCTGTTTTTGCAAACAGTGGAGTTTTACACCAAGTATTTTATATCCATAGATGTAGATCACTTACATTTATATTGCACAGAGGAAATTTCCATTTTTCTACTGTTTACAAGCTGTTTTCTGTTTATGAGAACATCTGTAAAGGAACCTGGAGTGAAAAATGAGCATGGAGAGTTTAGAAAAGCTTGGGAGAAGTTTTCTAACCATTCCCACTTATTCCTACTTGGTGAGTAAGATGAAATTAGGAAGAAACTCTTTACTCAAAGGGTGTGGCACATGTTGCTCAGAGAAGCTGGGGCTGCCCCATCCCTGCCAGTGTCCAAGGCCAGGTTGGACGGGGCTTGGAGCAACCTGGGCTAGTGGAAGGTGTTCCTGCACATGGCAGGGGGTGGAGCTGGATGGGCTTTAAGGTCCACTCCAACACAAACCATTCCATGATTCCATAATTCCATGAGTATACCAGCTCTCCTGAAGGTAGGTACTGGGCAAAGTCACAGTTAAGAGACAACTCTAGAGTAACTGAGATAGAAAATTGGCCAATTTCTGCTTTTTGGTGCCTCTGGAGAAAGAAGGAATGAGGAACAACAACTCCATCGGTGTGAGTGTGCCGGGACCAGAGTACCCAGAGAGATGTGATCAGGATTGTCTCCTTCAAGAGGAACCTCTGGAAGGAATTTTGCATTAATATTTAAATTGCAGTGTGGAAGTCCACATTAAAGACAGAGAAAGGTGGACCCTGGGACTCAGCTTTGGCATCTGGCAGCATGAGGAGCTACAGCCACACATCGATGCTGTGCTTTGCACTGTGACCCAGAGCACCTGGTTTGGTGAGCACTGCCCAGGTCCCCAGAGATTGGACAATTATTTTTGGAGTAGTCTAAGTCCTGAGAGCTTTAGGAACTGTGCTGTATCCCAGCATTGGAATTACAGCCCCATGAAGCACCTCTGCCATGCTGTCTATCAGCTGTATGCCCACGCAAGGCTGTATCTATTTAATTCGACACTAACAGAGTGCTAATGAGGGGATTGTACCTTACCCCATCCTTAGAACATTACCTGAATTCCCATAGGGATGCTGCCATACCTTTTTTACTCCAGATGTTGCTAGATGTGCCCTCCTTGCCTTGCAAACCAAATGCTTGCACTAAGAATGTGGAGTTGAATTAGATCCATTTACGTGAAGCCAGTCGGCTCCCGACCTGTGAATTTCCACATGGATTTTCACCCTGGGTAAATATATCAGACAACTTATTAGCAGCTGGAAAAAAGGAGGGAAAATGATGGAAAGGCTGAGAGACCCCTCAAATAAGTGTGACAGTACCTCTGGGCCTCACCATAATGATTCCTACGACTTCCAGATTGTGCTTTTCCCCCTTTTTCCCAGGAATACATGAGGTTCAGCAGAGCATGGACGACACTCAACACTTTCCAGAGAGACAAAGAAACAAAAATTCCCTTGTAAGTGATTTTTCTTTTTCCTATCAGCGGCAGCAAAGACAAGGCATTGTGCTGGAAATGGAATTTCATCCTGGATAAATGTGACTGCGAGTGGTTAAAGATAGTTTGTGGTTATAACTGCAGGAGAAATTGCCCCTCTATCTCCCCATTCCTCCTTGACACGCTTCCAAAGGAACATTAATATTTCTGTTAAGACATTTCAAGACTTGACTGCTGTGATGCCACTATTACTCTTCCCTTTCCTTTAATTATTTTCTCCTGTATATGGCAATTTGTTTTCCCCCACTGATAAATATCATCAATTTAAGGAATGTTACCATAATATAAGTCCATGAATATATTTAGCATATAGAAAGTGTGTTCTCCCTTCGTCATTATAATAGAAACACAACTTGATTTATAATATTATTCTCCCTTACAATCAATTCATTTTTTCCAATGAAAAATCTGCAGGTGTGGAAAGGAGAAGTGATAGGACTTTCCAGCATTATTTTTATCTTTTCTTGCTTAAAGTTGCCCTCATGGCTGTTTTGGTGGGGTGAGGTGGGTGATGGGGAGGGACCCTTCAGCCAACACCCCTCCCAACCCAACCTCTGAGTCCACAAGGCTTCAAGCAAGGATTGATTGGAGAGGTGGGAGGAAGGAGAGGTGGGAGACACATCCAACATGTCCACAGACAGCTGTGCATGGACATCCCCAAACTTTTCCTGGCGGAGTTTTGGCAGAGGGTGAGGAACGTCCCTCTATCCGCTCCTGACCATCCATTCCCTCTTGCTCAGTCAGTTGAAGGTGTCCCTGCTCAGCATGTGGGGGTTGGACCAGATGACCTTTAAGGTGCCTTCCAACCCAAACCATCCCGTGATTCTATGGTTTATTGCAAATTAGGTCAGATCAGTTCCACATTGAGGGTGGGGAGGCCCTGGCACAGGTTGCCCAGAGAAGCTGTGGCTGCCCCATCCCTGGAAGTGTCCAAGGCCAGGTTGGACAGGGCTTGGAGCAACCTGGGCTAGTGGAAGGTGTCCCTGGTTGTGGCAGGGGGTGGAACTGGATGGGCTTTAAGGTCACTTCCAACCCAAAGCATTCCATGATCTCAGCTGCTCTACAAGCAAGACCAAGCCATGGTGTTGTTCTCCATATGCTGCACATTCCTACTCATTTCCTGGGCTGACACTTGTCAGAGCACAAGGAAACTGTTTAAAAAGCTGTCTTTTTGGACACAGGTAATTTTGTGCCCAATGATGATGCACAAATAGAGGCTGAGTTTGATATGACAAAGTGAAAACCAGAGCAGGAACTCCCTGCAACCCACACCTATAATTTCTGGTGTATTTGGCTCTGCTGCTCAGGGAGCTGCTCGTGCTGAGGAAATCTCTGCCCATCTCTAGTGCTGCTGCTCACAAGGTTTTTCTCATTTCCCAGATCCCTTCATTAGCTGGATTTTATGACCATAATCCCAATATTTGCAAATTCTCAGTTGGATTTTTTTTCATATCACTCATCCCTAGAAGTTCCAGGCCAAGTTGGACAGGGCTTGGAGCAACCTGGGATAGTGGGAGGTGTCCCTGCCCATGGCAGGGAGTTGGACTGGAAATGCTCTGAGGATCTCTTCCCACATCATCCTCTGGTTACATTTTTTCCTTAACAAATAGCAGAGTTTTTCTCTCAAATATATATTTTTTAAGACACCAGAGATACTGCCACTTGCTGCCTTTTCAGCTCATTCTGAATGCTTGGAAGGGATTTAAAGTGCTTTTCAATGTGCATTTTTGTTATTATCCCTTTTCCAGCAGCCCTTTTACGCTGACTGTATCCTGGAGTGATGTGGATGGATCAGGCAGCAGGTACTGCCAGATGCTGTCAAATTGTATAAAGCGCTGTAATTTTTGCTTAAGAAGTACAAGTCTTTCCATTTTTTACGTATCCCACATCTATTTTCTTATAGAATAAATATCTACCAGACACGATGCATTCCTGGTGTAGTCCTGCCCAGGGAAGAGCTCCTTTCTGGCCCCCTGCTCCTGCCTGCCCTGCTCCTGCCCTTCACTCCCAATCTTTGCCCCAGCTGAGGCTGTACAGCCCTGCCCTTCCCTGTCCAGGATGCACCAGGGGCTGTAGCCACAGGGTGTGACAGATCATGAAATCATGGACTGGTTTGGGTTGGAATGGACCTTAAAGCCCATCCAGTCCCACCCCCTGCCACAACCAGGGACACCTTCCATTACACCAAGTTGCTCCAAGCCCTGTCCAACCTGGCCTTAGACACTTCCAGGGATGGGGCAGCCACAACTTCTCTGGGGAACCTGTGCCAGGGCCTCACCGCCCTCACATCCAACAGTTCCTTCCCAATATCCCACCTAACCCTGTCCTCTGGAAGTGGGAAGCTGTTCCCCCTTGTCCTGTCCCTCCAGGCCCTTGTCCGAAGTCCCTCTGCAGCTCTCCTGGAGTCCCTTTAGTCTGGAAGGGGCTCTCAGGTCTCCCTGCAGCCTTCTCTTCTCCAGGTGAACACCCCAAGCGCTCCCAGCTTCGCTCCAGAGCAGAGGGGTTCCAGCCCTCAGAGCACCTCCATGGCCTCCTTTGCCTCTGAAGGTGTTTGGCAGTGGCAGGTGATGTGATTTAGAGAGGGGTGTGGAAATTATTGCAAAATATTGTCTTACAACTTACTCTTCCCTCTCCAATAAAAAAATGAATCATGGCTGTAACACTTATTTTCTGCACTCCTTCCTAATTAGAAATTACAACCAAACTCTCCACCTACTTAGACCTTTCCGTTTTTGTTCCAGCCTCTCCTATTCCTGGATTTATGTACTATCAGTTATTAGAAAATGATATCCCTTTCTGATATAAATATTCACTGGCTGCCACTTCTTTTGTCTGCACAATAAATATGACCATGAAGCTCACCAGGAAATTAAAGCCAAGCCTGAAGCTGCCTGTCCTTGGATGATGGACTGCAAAGGAACTGTGTCCTGTGGGGATTATTCCACTCCCCAAACATCAGAGTTCTTGTATCTAAACATCAAAATATGTTTTCTTCCCCTTTCCAAGCAGCAGCACACATATAAATTTTCTAATGGATTTTCTGTTCAGCTGTCACTTCAGCTGATCCAGAAGACAAAAATACAGCAGCAACATCCACTTATTTTAAAAGTACCTGAACATTCCCAAAGTTGTTGGAACTGGGTTTGATGGCCTGAGACGTTCAGTAACTCGGGAAACTCCGTAACAAGCTCCTTCTTTCAATCTCCTTCCTGTTTTCCATTAGGACAATTATCAGTGCCGGGCGGGGGGCTAAATAAAGCCATTAAAGCAATTGTTCCAAGAAGGTTTTCAAATTTAGGGAGAACAAAACCATGCAGCTGGAGATGTCTCCTCCGTTTTGTCCCCTCCCACTCCCTTCAGCTCTGGCTGAGCCATCAATTACCCAAAATCGCTGTTTTCTGCCTCTCAGTTGTGTTCTTTAGGGAGCTGTTGAACACAGCGGCAGCACAGGGCTGTACATGTACAACACAGTTATTATTCTTATTATTTCTCAAATAATAAAGATGCAGAATTATTACCAGTCTGTCCTTTGGTCAGAGCTGCAGCTCCCCCCGCAGATCCCATTTTGTTCCCATAGAGCTGTGAGCTGGTCCTGTCCCAGGACAGGGCAAATCAGAACCACTGAGGCTGGAAAAGCCCTCCAAGATCTTTAAGTCCAAGCTGTGACCGATCACCACATTCCCAACCAGACCAGAGCACTGAATGCCACATCCAATTGTTTCTTGGACACCTCTAGGGATGGGGACTCCACCACCTCCCTGGGCAGCCTCTTCCAATGTTTAACTGCTCTTTCAGGGAGGAAATCTTCCCTAATATCCAACCTGAATGTCCTGGCACAGCTTGAGCCATTTCTCCTTGTCCTACCACAATCTTCCCAGATTTAGCCTTGTCCAGGTTAAAGGTGGCACATCCAGCCTGGGCTGGAGCTGAGTCCTGCTGAGCTCCATGCTCAGCTCAAGCCACAGAAATGCAATTTCTTGCAACTTGTTTTTGGGAAACAAGGCCAAAAGGTCTTGTTATGTTCTTTACCACTGTTCCCTCACTTTCAGACAGGACAGGGGTCCAGGATTGAAAGCCAGAGTGGTCCAGGAGGATAAAGGGGGATGTCTGTTCTCCATCACTCAGCTGCTAAGGCACATTAATCAGTGTCAGCAAAGCTGTTCCTGGCTCCCAGCCTGGCCTGGCTCCAGCCTGTGCTGGGCTGCTGTATTGGTTTGGGATAGATTAGCTCTCAGCCTGTCTTTAGCTGTCTCACAGGGGAATTATTGGGCTATAATACTCTCTGTAATTACCTGCTCACATGGGATCTTTTCCACTCAATGCACAGGATGGAAATGTATGGACAAGCATTAAGGGTGCAGGGACAAATATGCATTTGACCTTCAAGTGCTTGCCTTTACAATCCAAAAAACTTCCTTCCAGCACAGCCTTTCAAAGACTCTGTTAATTATGGAGTGCCCTGATTTGCCAGGACATGTTGAGCAGAAAAGTTTCTGCAGAGGCACAAATCAATAAAAAGCAGAACAGCTTCAGTGACATTCAGTCACAGACTTGGGCAGGAAGGGAAGTTAACAGCAACATTCTGACACCAATGGAATGAGGGGAGATGTAGGAACTTTTTTTTTGCGCTCCTCCTCGCACCCCTTTTCCAGGTACAACTGAGTAATTTGGTTCCTCCAACACTGCTGTGCTCATAAAACGCTGCAAAACCTTCTCTGGGGGTCAAGTAGATTTTTCACAGCACCATTTTTCACAGTTACCATGGCAAGGTGCACCTTGCACTCAACAGATGTGGGGATGCTCTGGGAACACAGGCACCAGAGATGGCCAGAAGGAAATCCTGAAACCCTGGAAGGGGTGGATCTATTCTAATTCTCTTCATGGATGGTTTGCCTCACGCTTTTTTATTTTTTTAAGACATGGGAAATATTGTCCAGGGGGAAATTATAGAAATTGTGGAAAAATAAGGATTTTAGTATCTTTTTAAAATTCTGAGAGATTAGAAGGCTTAAATGCCCAGTTCTGGTACTGCCATGTTGGTATAGTCAAGCCTTGAACCTCCAGTGTTAAGGAGCCCAGGAGGTCTATAAAGTAGATTTTTAGCCATGTTTCTCTTACCTTTGCTGTTCCACAAATCCATGGATTTGTATGGATTCCCTCCTGGCTGGATCTGTCAAGTCAAAACCCCACATTGAATAAGGATATACTCACACTCCCTCCCCACATCCACTCCCATTCCAAGGCCTGGAGGACCAGGAGAGTTGTTTGATGTGTTTGAGCTCTCATTGACTCAGAGACAGATGAGTTATTTTCCAAGGGAGGGAACAGTCCTGAGGGAAGTCTCTCCCACGGAAAGTGGCTCTGTTTTGAATGCCTCTATCAGAAGTGCCCCCCAGACAGGTGCAGAAGGAAATTTGCATCCGTTTTCCCTGGAAACAGGCTCTGCCTTGGTAATTGAGCCCCACTGAGTATTTTTTCCATCCCATTGACGTCTCTGGATCTGATGTAAATGTTTATATTTTCTGTGTCCAATCTCTCAGTGAACAACCAGACTCCCATTTTTGTAACTCTGACAATGTCTGGGGCTTCATCACAGAGAGGAAATAAAAGGCAGGTGCAGACCTTGTGGATGACAATGCTGTCACAGTAACTCAAGCAGAGAACCATCAGCTTCACAGAATTGAATCGTTTAGCTTTGGCTTACACAGAAAAACTGGCAAAAAGGACCCAATAAACTATCAAATGAACACAAATATGCAGGTGTAGGAGAAAGAAAAATAAAAAAAAAAAGGAGGGAAAAAAAGGAGGAAAAAATCACTCTAAAAATCCCAAAGACAAAGAGCTACACTTCTTAAACTGTGACTGAAACCCACTCCCAGCAAAAAGATCACAGTGTCCTTTGCTATGGAATCATGGAATCATTAAGGATGGAAAAGACCTCCAAGATCATAATGAAAATTTCATCATATGAAAATCAGTAGCCTGGTGTTCTGAAACATAGACCTAAATAGTCCTGAAGTTCATCCTGAAATACTGGTCCTAAAATATTAGTCCTAAAATGTTAGTCCTAAAATTAGTTAGTTGATCCTAAATTGACTTTTGTCAGCCCAAAAATTCGTCCTAAATTAGCTCTAAAATCTTAAAGTAGCCCATCATCCCTCAGTGCAACAGAAGCATATTTTGAAAGTGGAACACCAAAAAAAGAAGTAAATTTAACTTAAGAGCCTTTTGTTGAGAGGCTCTGCAAAGTATCCCAGAACATCCAAATGGAGAAGAGCAGGAAAGATCAAAAGGCAGCAAAATCCTGAGCTCAGTCCCTTCCTACCCTTTAAGGGCCTGCACCAAAGGAGTCCTTTTTAACACAAACTCTGTTTTCCTTATTGCTCAGTCCTAGAGAAGATTTCAGGTGAATCCAGATGCATCTTGATATTGGTGTGGATAAAATTTGGTCCCCCAAAAACCTCTACCCTCCCTATTGAGATAAAAGACACTTTGAGGAGACGCTTTTGTATCTCAGGCAATAATTGCTAATACTCTGAGAAAGGAATTCTGCTTGAATCAAAGAGCAGAATTCCTTAGTCAAAATTCCCTGCAAATGGGCTTCACAGTGGAGTGTTCCTTTGGTGCTTTGTAGCTGCTGAGATGTGGTAAAACCAGCGCTGTTGTCTCTGATAATTAAGGAACATATTAACAGTTTTCAGTGGGTGGTTTCATTGCTTCCTCCCTCAGCAAAAGAAATTTTGCAAACCTCATCCTGGTGTTATTTACGACACATTTAAAGCTGTTTTTGGAATCTCAGTTGTGATTTATTGCACGTGCACACAACATGTGGAGTCAGACATGCTCAAGCCCAGCATTACAAACCCAGTTGAACATTTCCACTATTGCTTTTCTTGCCACAGCTTGTTTTCCCACTTGGACACTAAAATCCAAGACCAGCTATAATAATCTTTGAACAATAAAACTAAAGATAATGGCACTTAAAATGAAATTCATCATAATGAGCTACAATAACATAGCTTCCTTTTTTTTTCCCCACTTGTATCTCTGTTCAAGTCCCTTGGGATGGGATGAGGCAGCCTAGCCCCATACTAGTATTTGGTGCTGCTGGTACCTCTCAGACCAGCACCAAAATCAATGTTTTTGCTGGCAAACAACTGGGGAAGGCCAGAAAAGGGCTTAGGTGTCATCCTGGAACACCTCAAGGTGCTGTCCCCAAAACAGCTGCTTTGCCTTCAAAGGATCACTGGAGTGGGACACAAGGGCAAGAGCCTGTGGGAGGGAGGATGGGTCAGGGGTGCAGGAACTAGAATTATTTTGGTTTAAAGTCACCCAGGGAAAAGGACACTTTGTATCTCAGCAATTAATTGCATTTTATTCTGTATGTAGTCTGAAACAAGGGATTTTGGTACCTGAAGGGGGCCTGCAAGAAAGCCAGAGGGAGATTTTGGAGGGAGAGGAAAAGGGGGAATGGCTTCGCATGGACAGATGAGATATTGGGAAGAAGTTCCTCCCTGTGAGGATGTCAGGCCCTGGCACAGGTTGCCCAGAGAAGCTGTGGCTGCCCCATCCCTGGAAGTGTCCAAGGCCAAGCTTACTCTTGGCTCATTTCCCACCTGCTTTCTTTTCCCAGGACTTGCTCTGTGTATTTTTCCCCAGCAGTTCCCACAACAGAGTCATTGCCACATGTTTGCATTTCAAGCACATGTTTCTCTCCCCAGCCCTGAAAGGCTGATCCCCCCCCAACAGCACAGATCTGACTGCAGGGAATCACCAGGAGGTCTGTGAGTACGTCCCACCCGAGAAGAGCTGCCTTGGATAACCACTTCCTGAAGGGGTAATTAATGTAAATCACTGCCCCACATGTTCACACACACACTTGTTCTGCTTCAAGAAGCTGCCATACAAAGGGAAACTGCAAAGAGAGATGTGCTCAGAAAGGAATAAATCAAGCAGGTACCAAACCTGAGTGGGACCTGCAAGACCTTGGGGGAAGGGAGGGAGTGGTGTGTCCAGGAAAGCTTCACCTTCTCTCTACATCATATATTTGCTTAGTAGTGCTTTTCCTCTAAATAAATGACTCTCTATTTTTCCTAAATCTATCCCCTAAGGACAGAATTGCCATTGCCTGGGAGACAGAGGAAACGTGATGAGCATCACACTGGGAGGAGAGTCAAGGCTGTTCCTCCAGCTCTGAAACCTTCACTGCTGCTCTTCTGGGGACACCAAAGACAGGAGATGTGCTGTGGTTATAAAACACAGAGCAGTTTTGATATTCTGGGAGAAAGGACATCCCACCTTACTGACATTTGTAATTTTGGGCCCATTCCCTGCGTACCACCAAGGTCAATATTTAAAGAACCCCTATTCTCTAGGTCTGTGTTAGAAGGTGAGGACTCTCAGGACTTCTGTGGTCACCAGGGGACCATGAAACCATGTGCAATAACCTGGGTCAAATCAACTCCTGGCAGAGAGTGAACTGATTCTGGAGAAGCAGGGGTGTCACTCCATGGCCTGGACTGTGCCATCTCCAAGCAGGAAGTGGTTTGGGGTGAATTATTAACAAAGATGATCACGAAGCTCAGAGTAGAGTTTGTAAAAATGGCTCTCAGCATGTTTTCTGTGGTGATTCTTGCATACATTTATTATTTAAATCAATCTTCCCTTTTTCTGCACAGTAAATTGGCTGGTGTTAACCAGCCTGTTCCGTGTCAGATGAAAGTTAAGATAATATGAATACTTAAAGATCCACTTGATACAAATTTTTAGATAAGACACGGTGAAATGGAAGAAATTTCTGAAATAATTCACTTGACATTTCTCTACAGTTCATTTCCTTCATTTTCATTTCACTGGCAGCTCATTTTCCCCTCAAGTTCTCCCATCCAGGTTGTAAATTCTACAAAATGTGAGAGCAGGCAAAGACGACCCTTTCAAAGCCATGGAGGTGACACAGAAAGCCAAGACTTGGTTTCAAAATGAGTTAAAATGCCTCGTTGAAAGTCAGTTCAGGTTTCTAAGTGGGTTGATGTCCTTTGAAGATCTTGCTGGAGACATGAGCCAGCAGGACCCTCCTGAAGCTCAACAAAATGAAACCACAGAATCATCAAATCACAGGATAGGCTGGGTTGGAAGCGACCTTAAAAATCACCCTGAATATTGTGTTGAGTCTAAACTCAACCTAATGTAACAATCCTGGGTTTGAGAACAACAAAATAACTAAAAGTAGTTTTGAAGAGTATTTTTTGTTCCAGCCTGCTGGTGCTATGCCAGTGTGAATTCACATTTCCTTCCTCTATTTTCCCTTCTGTAAATCATCCCATTCTATCCCAAACTTCAGCACCCAGTGCTATTTTTCTGCCCAGTGAATCTGAGATTTGGGTACTAGAGGAGAAAAGATGAACTGATGGAAATCTTGTCTTGCTTAGCAAACACAAGGGCCTCTCACACCACGGCAGCCAAGATCTCCAGACTAAAAAATCACCCTTTTTTTTGCTCTGGCATCTTTCCAGCACATAACAAGATCTCTTGCCTACATCCATAATTATTTTTCCTTCTGGACAGATGGGTGAATTAAACACCAACATAAAGCTGGATTCACATTGTCAGAATTGTGGTGCTTATTAGAGAAGATTAAAATTCAGGATGGAAATAATGGATATTTTTTGTTTTCTGTGTGGGCCCAACTGGAGATTTGGGGGCTGGTTTGCAGGTGGGCCTGGATGTAACAGGAGCTGAAAGGCAGCACAGGTAAGGCTGACAGAACACCCGTAAGAGGCTTTGGCAGAGGCTGTTTCAGTTCAAGACACTCAGGTTGCACAATATTAGATGTATCCCAGAAACATTGATTTATTCAGAGAGCTAATCTCTGAATTAACAACCAAGGCTGATGCTAGAAAGATCAAATAACTCCAAAGCTACTGGGGAAGATGGAGCTGCACAAACTGCTGGAGACATCTGGTCCTGTTGCTGTGCCGGGCTCTTGTGCACTTGTGTCATCTACGGATTTTTTCACACCAGAACCTGCAAATCCCCACTCAGGTCCAAGTCAGAGCAGGTTTGTGCTGCTGTTGCAACTCTATAATTATAGACTCATAGTATGACAGAATCATTTCAGTTTTAAAAGCCTTCCAGGACTACCAAGGCCAACTGTTAAGCCAAGCCCATCACTAAATCATATCCCCCAGCATGAAAAGTGTCTGCCCACATCATCAGCCCCCAAAAGGAGGTGGGAAATTCTCATTTGCTCATAAACAGTGCATTTAAAAATTAAAATCAAACCAAAAAGATCCATTTTGCAGCTGACAGCCAAATCCAGCCCAGTTTGCACACCTCTTAAACACCACTCCAGATGATCAAGGTCTAAACACCTGCAATAAATAATTTGCGAGGCTTTACTTTTTACAGTTCCCTCTCCTCATCACTAACTGCCAGCTTCCCATCAGCCTTAATTACAGCCACTGAACGTTCAGGTAATATGCAATATTTATCAACCTGGCTGCAGTGACCCCTGGATGTTTTTTTCTGGGATATGACTCATTTTTTATAGCAGCAGAAACAAATAACGTGCCTTTGTCATGCTAAGAATATGTGAGGAAGCATTAAAAGGTGCAGAAGTAGCCAAACAATAAACACATTTATAAAATCTTCAAAGCTTGGTGCTAAAGTTGGGCAGTGCCCTCTTAGCCTTCCTTAAGGCCTTGCTGTGCTAAAGGGATCTCTCAAACACAGAGAGGGCAATATTTGTCTTAAATTGCCCTTTGTCTAATGGGCTACAGGAATTAATGAGCTCCAATCCCATCCTGTTTTGCTGCACCTCTCCAGGTGGTTTGTGCCAGAGGAGATCCCATGGATTCATCACTCCTACGTAGGGATATCCATATTTGGGATAAAATGCCTTTGTCAGATGGCAGTGGCTGCCACAAGGATGAGGGAATTAAGCTGTGCCCTCCATGGGAGTTCCTGGGTGATCCCTCAACTCCCTGAGCAGTTTCTGCACTCCAGGACCTGGCTGCTTCTTCATTAACAATTATTAACACTCATTAACACTCATTAACTCATCTTGCCCAGTGAACCCGAGGGCTAAATGCCTCCATTAATATCCCACAGTCCAATGGAAAATTAGGGAATATTCTCTAGATTATCCCATTGTTTCATCCTCTCCAGGTTCCACAGGAAATGCTCCTCGAGTTCTGCAGGGCCAGGACACCCTGAGGCAGGAGAGTGAACGTTTAATTTAAACCCACAGACTCCTCTGATGCCAACCCTGCCCCACCCAAACCCACCAGTCACCACCCTGTTTAATACACCCCCAGCTCATTTTCCCACAAAAGGCTCAAGGGAACTTAAAAGCATCCCAAAGAAGAAGAACTACCTGCCAGAGACCTTTAAGGATTATTCAAGAAGCAGTAATAAGCATTATTAATGATTCCTATATTTTTTAATATATCACAGCCATGACTTTTAATAGCCTTTATTAAAATGTTCCTGTTGTAGCAGTGGAGTTTTAGGTAGGTACTATATAAAAAAGAAAACGTTTATGATGTACACCAGGATAATTTTACATAAAAGCCGATCTTTTTCATATTAATTTATCTAGTAGCATTTATCCTCTTTATTCTTTCCTAGACTATTTTTTAACCTACCAGAGAACTTCATACTCACTGAAATTACCACTGTCTTACCTTTAAATCAGTTGGTTTAATTCATTATGTTCTATTATGGAGCAAGTTAGTGGGACTAATCGTATTTTCCAGTCAAAAGACAAATAGATTTACCCCAAAAAACGAAGGCCTGTGGGAAGGACATGTGTGAGCTGCTGGAGAATGGGCAAAAAAATAGAGAAGAATACTGGGATCACAGGAAAATCTCCTCAGAAGAGGTTTTGTGCCAAGCCTTGACCCAAAGCAGGCTGTAGAAGTAGGAGATAAGACACTATTTCTTTTTTGATTCTGCAAGAAAAAGAAGACTTTTATGTTCTCTGTGATAATCTTCAGTCAATCATTCAATCACTCACCAGCAGTCCTGGTTCTCCAGGGAGGTCCAGGGTGACTCCAGGTTGGTTAATGTGACAAACTCTGCAAGAAGGGCTGGAAGGAGGATCTGGGGAAACTACAGACCTGACCTCAGTACAGGAGAGGGTCAGAGAGTCATGGAATGGTTTGGTTTGGAAGGAACCTTAAAGCTCATCCAAGTCCCACCCCCTGCCATGGGCAGGGACACCTTCCACTAGCCCAGATTGCTCCAAGCCCTGTCCAACCTGGCCTTGGACACTTCCAGGGATGCGGCAGCCACAGCTTCTCTGGACAATCTGTGCCAGGGCCTCACCACCCTCACAGGGAGGAATTTCCCTCCAGGGCAGGGATGATCCCACACATTAAATAATGTGTTCTCTGGTGAAAACCTGTGATTTTCCACACAGACAGATCTGGAAGACAATGTAAATAATTCCATAAAAATAAAACATAATTCCATTTTCTCTCAGTGATACCTGATGAAAATTAGACATCTCAGTGATGTCTGATTGTGGTGCTCTCCCTCTGCAGGTTTAGCCCAGGTGACCTGGGAGGAGACAGGAGGTGAAGGAGGAGATAACAGTAAAGAAAAAGCCCTGTAGTAATTAGGATAACAAGATGTAAGTGTCTAATAAGGACATTCTTATTAGCTGGTGCTTTCTAATCATTTGGTATCGTGCAACAAATGTAATCAGAACTAGCTTTTGTGGTTGGAAACACAGGTTGGGTAAAGACATCCTCCTCAAATCCTCATTTCCATGTACATGATCAAATTTTGTGTCATTTTGAAGAATATATTGCACTGATATTATACCTTCACAGAGCAGAGTCCTTTCCCATCTGCAAAGTGTGACACTTGCTCTATTCTAATACTTAAATCAGGGGGAAAACATACCTGTCCAATGGAGTTTTGTTATTACTTCCTGAATTTTCTTTGCCTGGAGAAGTAAGATCTGTATCTTAAACCTCTATAAAAATTGTCTGTGACACAGAGTGTGACAGCCAAGCAGACACGGTTCATAAACATTTGTGATGTATTAAGGGAACCAATCTTCCCTCCAAACCTGCAGGTAACAGGGAAACAACTTTTTCAGCACTGAAATAAAAATGTGGGATTCTGCTGTTATTAACAGGGGTGGATTCTAATGTTTAAGATGATTGGTGAGCACATAAAAAGTAAGAGTAGTAGTTCAGCTGGATATGCCAATGATGGGGGTGCAAATAGACAGCTGGCAGAAAAGGGCAGATTGAGGACTGCATCCCATATTAAGGATTGAATCCCAGATTAAGGATTGTACCCCAGATAAGGATTGCATCCTAAGCATCGCTCTACTTCATCTATGAGAGAAACCACACTCACAGAATCTCCTAAATTGGAAGAGACCCACAAGGACCATCCAGTTCAACTCTGTCTTGGCCCTGTCCAAGACATCTCAGCAATCCCACCGTGTCCCTGAGAGCGTTGTCCAAATGCTCCATGAGCTCTGGCAGCCTTGGTGCTGTGCCCACTGCCCTGGGGAGCCTGTTCAGTGCCCAACCACCCTCTGGGGGAAGAACCTTTTCCTGAGATCCAACCTGACCCTGCCCTGGCGCAGCTCCACCCCAAAACTCTGCTTCTGAACTGATCACCTTCCCTCCTTAAAAGTTCAGCCCAACAATTCCAGGTCACCTGGCTGTTTCTGGGTCAGTGCTTAAGCACCAGCTCATCTGCTGCCAATGTAAATCCATGTGGGAGCCCTCGGGATTAGTTCCTGGCACATTCCATATCTCTCCTTTTGCATTAACCCCCTTTGCTCCCACAGTGTTGAGGAGCCTGGAGTGGTGCAGAGCTCCTGCTGCCACAGATATTACTCCTGCCTATCACAGCAGAAACCTGTCCCAGGGAATTCCTTATCTGTCACCCAGCTGGATCTGGAGCTCCACCGGGATGTGCTGTTATCAGTCCCAGAGCACAGGGCAGTGCCACCCTGGGAAAGGATTTATTGGATTGCTGGGATTTCATGATAAGGATAAAGCACTTCACCTGCTCAGGAGTGTCAGGGAGAGATGGAGAGTTGAACATGAGCTCCTTGCAAAGCAATTTGTCCTCAATTATCTTACACGTGTCGGTGTCACAGAAAGCCCCTGGATTTCCCAGGATTCATTTGCAATCTCCTGCAGGGAGGGCATGGAATGGTTAAACAGGCAGCTTTGGAGCCAGGAAATTATCAGGGCATCAATAAAAGCTCAAAGATCACCTCCAACTCATTGAACCTGTGGGTGCAAAGAGCCAAAGCACTATTTGGATTATATATATTTATATGTATATTTGGATTACTTGGAATAGCTGGAATAACCACAACATTTCAACCCTTTGTTTTTCCTCTTAATAAAAGAGATAGCAGTACACTAAACATATATATTTAAATTATATTTTAAAAAATTTTAGCAAAGTCTCATATTTTTTTGAGCAAACTATTTTTCTTGGTTGCCAACTGCTGATGATTGCCTGGCATCATCATTTCAACATATTATTTAACAAGAATTGTAAGTCCTAACAACGAAGGAACATTTCCTTATTGCAGCCCAAGTTATGATGGTAGAAGGAGGGAGCTGGGAGGGCTCAGCCTGGAGAAAAGGAGGCTCAGGGGGGACCTTCTCACTCTCTGCAACTCCCTGACAGGAGGAGGGAGCCAGGGGCTGTCGGGCTCTGCTCCCAGGGAACAAGGGGGAGGATTGAGAGAAAACAGCCTCAAGCTGTACCAGGGGAGGCTCAGGTTGGACACGAGGAGGAATTTCTTGCTGGAAAGGGTGTTCAGGCATTGGAAGGGGCTGCCCAGGGAGGTGGTGGAGTCCCCATCCCTGAAAGTGTCCAAGGAAGGACTGGACATGGCACTCAGTGCTCTGGTCTGGGTGACAGGGTGGGGATCAGGCACAGGTTGGACTGATGGTCTGGGAGAGCTTTTCCAACCTCAGTGACTCCATGATTCTGTAAAAGGGTCAAACCCCTCCACCACTAAAGCTCCTCTAACATTTAACTCCACAGTCATTACAGCAGCTTCCAAAAGGAATAGCCAAACCCAGCTGTACACAGTCCCAGGGAGAATCCACACAAGGCTGTGCCTCCCATCAAGAAACTCGAACAAAACTGAAATGAAATTTCAATAAAATTTTAAGTGTTCTGTATTTCCTGCACAGAAGTGATGGCAGAGTTTGGATCACTGTCTCTACATCTAAAAGCAAAAATCTGAATAATGCATGGAAGGCCGGAATGAAAGTTGTCTTCTTCAGGAGGAGATGGAGCTGCACTCCCACATTCCTTTCATTTCCTTGCCATTAGATTCATAACCAGCTCCTCACCAGCTCATGAATATTGGAGGAATATGACAGTGAAGTGTATTGTAATTGAAAGAATATTAATTACAGCTCATTCCATATTCTATGGTTCTCTGTAATATCAGCTGAAAAGGACTCATTATCCAAAGGCACAAAGTCATGCTTTATTCAGGCCACTGTTATCTTTGCCAGCAGATGGGAAGTTATTAATTTAAAGTGGTAAAACACTTCAAACTTGGATCCTTCATTGTTTCAAACAGTAAGAAAAGCTGGTACTCACTTAAGCCATAAAGATTTTACTTGATTAATTTTCTTTTCAGGGGGCAGGAACTGTGGATTCTTTGTGATTATAACTTTCCTCCTGACAAATCAATGCAGGGAGCAGGAGATGGAATTCTACCTCCAGCAGCCACTGGATGAAGGGATGATCAGAGCCCAACACAGTCCATTTGCTTTACATCTTCTGATACTCTTCATTCCAGCATATCAGTTTTTCCATTCCAGAGCCAGTGCACACTTCCTGCAAATCAACAGCACTGGAAAAGCTGTTTAGTTTAACTATTTTTATTCTCTTTGCCCATAAATCCCTATTTAAATGCTCTACAGTCATCCATTCAAACACATCAGCAAGTCCTGCATCACCTTCTTTTACAGATCCATAGTGATACACTTGGTAAGATTCCCTCTTCAACACATCTATGGCCTTTTGGAAGCCAAACTTCAACTCTTGGGGGCTGCTAATTTTAATTTTAAAATTTTAATCTGCTGTCATCGGTCACAAGAATCTCATGGCTTCATTCTGCTTTTTGGGATGTGATATAGACAAATATATTTGAACATTTTCAGTGATGAGGTGGTTGTTATCCATGAAAAATTGATAATGAGTAATGATTTTGAGCCTGTTCATCACACCCATTGAAATAATCAGTGTGAGAATGGTTTGATGATAATATTAGTATCTATTTAAGGTCCCTTCCAATCCAAACCATTCCATGATTTCATGACGTTTTTATGGCACAGTGAAGACATTCAGTACAAAATAAATATTGAAATTTTCCCACTTGTTGTTTACCACTTACGTTGACAAAACACCAGTTTGCCAAAGAAAACACGATAAATTAGTACAGATTAAACCCAGACTAAATACTCTATTTTCCTTCCATTTCCTGAAGGATTCCCAGTGTGCATCACTCATCCCAGCAGAAGGACCATATGGCAGCTCCATCATTTTTCCTAAAACACAGAGATTCTGCAATGATTTTCAGACCAAATGAAGCAAAAAAGCCTGAAACCATCCTGACAACCAGTAACGTCCCAGGAAATAAAATGGTCAAGAGCAAAGGAGGGTCAGGATTCTACTCCTTGCATGTGGAAAGTAGAACAGAGGAGGAGCAAATGAAACAAAACTGTTCCTTATTTACAAGGCAAGAAAGTGGAAAGCTGATGTGATTACTAATATTCTATACAGCCTTTACTCAGTGTTCTCCTCAGTTCATAGGTTTGTTGAAATACAAAGGACCCAAACATTTCTAATGCAGATGGCAGACGAATAAAATGCATCTTGTCCTACAGCCTCCCAAATGAAAATGTAAAAACCAATTTTTTTTTTAAGAATTTTATTAATTGAATTTTCTCCAAAGTACTTTTTTCAAACAAGGAGAAATAACTTTGTTGGACAAATTCTCCTGATCCTGAGGGATTCATTGATTCCCAAGGCACAAAGAGGGATTACAGACTTGAACATGCAGAATTCTTTGGGTTTTTTGCTATAAAAGGAGAATATATTAAAAAAAAAAAAAGAACAAACAGATTTTTGCAGCTAATGCACTGTTCATTACTCACATAAACTCTGCATCTCACAGGCCAACAGGGATGGGCAAACTTGCCCAACTTTAACATTTAACAAATAATATCACAACTTTTAGTGCTTCTACTACTTTTATATTCCTATTTGATATCAATAGAAATATAGGAATTTGTTGAAACTTGATATTAAATAAAAATCAGGGATTTTATTGACAATTGATTATTATCAAAGCCTTATTCTAACATTAAAATCAGTGTGAATCTGTTATCAAAATGCTGCATTTAACATTTAATCAGCATCAGAAATATATTTGATCACTGAGAAACCTTCCCTTGAACTACAGCAACGAGTGTTTTCCATAAGCTGCAAAATTCACTTCAATGCTAATTCTTGGAATGATCATGAATTAATGGACTATGAACTAATTGTTTGGTGGCTGTGAATAAATAATTCAGTGTACACCACCATCATCACAGGATTAACACAGTCTATTAAGTGCTATCAGGGCTGAAGGATCATGGAAACACAGAAACACTACAATATTTTTATTTATTCCCCCTCTTCTGCTACTCTAAGTTGTCCCCAACACCACCCAAATTTGTACTGACACATTTGAGACCATATACCTTATCCCACCAAACTCCAGGCACAATTTTCCTCATTGATTTCCCTCCAGTTTTGATTTGGGCCTTCTGCAAATCTTTTGGGCATCAGATAAACTTTGAGCAATCGTGTGAAGACAGAAAAATAGGAATATGACATGACCACATATTACTAATGTCATATCCCCACATTTCCATCCTTATGTCTCCAATTATACAGCCACAGAATCTTTAAGGTTGGAAAAGACCTTTAATGCCAAGTCCATTCATCAACCATCACCATGTTCACCACTAACCATGTCCCTAAGTGCCACATCCACACATTTTTTGAACACTTCCAGCCTGTTCCTTCCCCCTTTCCATGCAGAAATTTTTCCTAATATCTAATTTAATCCTCCCCTGGTGCCATTCGAGGCCATTACGACGAGTCCCACAGGAAAGGCTTTGTCAGATCCTGGCAGTTTTCTAAGTGACCAGCAAAAAATGAGCTCCAGCACACTCCTGGATAGAGCTGGTGGAAGTCTGGGTGGCAAACCCATGATCCAGGGATGGGTTTGAGTCAATGTAGAGCAAAACCCCAACCTACCAAACATCAAGTGAAACCAGCACGGCTGAGACTTGGTTTGGCAGCCACAGCTGCTCAAACCAAACGTGCCCTTTATTTCCTCCAGCTCACAGTCCTGGCTGTGTGCTACTTTATTAACTCCTGTCCCTCCTGGAGGTGACATTTCAGTGCAGTTCTCAGCTGAAAACACCAATGAGTCCTTCTGTCCAAGGGCTTGTCCACTTCCACATTGCAAACCCAACAGGTTTTACTGCATTCCCACTTTTATGGCAATTCATGCAATTTCCCTGAAATCACTGCACAGGTCTTTAATTTCTGCCTCGTTTCTGAGCACTGATTCGACCTGCTTCACTTCCTGACTCACCTGCAAATGTTTGCCTTCCAAATAACCTATTACTTGCATGAAGAAGGGTCAAAGTACTAAATCAGTGTTCAGAAATAATTGCCTTGTAGATGGTTTTGAAGTAATTTTTTAATTGAAGCGGAGAAACTGGGAAAGTGTCTTAAAAACCCATCAGGACTCTTATATTATATTATATAGGTATAATTACTACCCACTACAACATGGCCTGAGAGTAATAATCAACTCTCAAATTAGTGAAGTTAAAGTTTAATTAAATCTGATGAAAGGAAAGCTTAAAACTGGCTAACTTCGTAAAATCTGGATAATTTGTCTGTACATGGTACCTTGATGTGCTGATAGAGTGAGAGTTGGTGTTAATCATAATAATAAAGTTATAATAATAATTATGATAATAATAATATTAATAATAATAATGCTGTTTTGTCTGAGGACTAACAGACTCTGATCTCCCTAATAACAAGAAAGAGGAAACCAAAGGCATTCCATCACAGCCAAAATCCCCCTGATTTCAGCCTTCAGTGACAGGTTTCTACCTCAGAACTAAAGCATTTTGGGTTCCTTCGCTATATTCACCTGCTTAATGAATAACTGAGTATTCTTATTACCATATAGATATTTAATCCTTTTCAAATCTCCTTAAATCCTTAAACTCAGTAATGTTGATTTTGGTGACCTGCACGGGGTAACTATGGCTTAGAAAAGAAATTAGGGGGTTATTAATTTGAATTTGACAGGGGGCTCTTCATTTGTCTATTCAGCAAGAGCACCCAGAGGAGCTGCACTCTCCACTCTTTCCCTTCTTTGGAAATAAAAGCCCTCCAAAACTGGATTTTTATTTTTTTTTTCCTCATAGTAGTTCAATTCAGACCAGATTTTGGAAGATCCAGAAGCTATTTTGGGTCACCCAGCCCAGCTGCTGGCTGTGTTCCTACATGGTGTCTGTGCAATGCACATCCCCACAAGGCAGAGGGGGATGAATGCAAAGAGGTAACAGATGTGCCTCTTGGTTAGTCTTCTATGCCTTTGAATCCCTAAATTTAGAAGTACAGCTGACCCAGCTTTCACCACCAGCCACAAAAGAAAACCATCTTTAAGTTGGTGAGAACCAACATGTGCTCTAGGGCCCCGCAAAGCTGAAACCCGAACAGCCGCTATAATTGATTTCTTTTTCAATTTTGCCTCCATTTCTGTGGGTTTGGGTTTTTTTTCAAGTACTTGACTCCAGATCCCACCCTCAGAGACATCAATTTAAAGAAGTGCTGCAAACATTCCATCCTCTGCTCTTGGTTTACCTGAGGAACTCCCTGGTGAGAGGAGATGCTGGGGGTAGGTACCTTTGGAATGTGGATCCCCAGGAGAGGCCCCAGAAGAGAATAATTGACAGGTTGGAAAAGTAACTTAATGCAATTTACTCTCTGGTAGATTTTAATGGTTTAATAGCTGGAATATTGATATACTTCAGCACATTCAGCAAAGGATGGCAGAGTTGCAAAGTAAACCAGGAAAACAATAAAATAGGGAAACAATAAAATAGGAAAACAGCCCCAGGGAGGCCACTCCCCCCAGCTACACAGATCCCCATGGAATTCCCAGGATGGCCATGGTCAAGAGAAGCCTCCCTGAAGTTTTGTAGCTCATACCCATCCCAATCAGCCAAAACACACAACAAAAACACCTTATTTATGGTCAGTCCTTAATCATGAAAGGGTATTTTCAGGACATTGAATATCTCGTTCCTGCAAAGCCACTCTCAGCTTTCTTTGCAAATATAGTATTTCAGAAAAATTGATGAAAAGTTGTGTGTTCCTAGTCCTAAGCCAAGATTTGCCATCCTTTGCTGCTCCTACAAGAGCTGGGATCTCCCATCCCTCCCTGCAGAACCTGGGTGGGTGTAACAAGGCTCCCACCAAGCTTGTTGCACTTACTTTCCCCACTTTTAATAAAATTGCATCTGTCTCAAATCACACCCAGCAGTGAATGCACATCAACAGTCAATATGTAATTACTGCCAAAGAAAAGATCATTTTTATGATGCCAAAAAAAAGCCCCAAACAAAGCACCAAAGTGTGATTTTGAGACCAATTAAAGGGATAAAAAAACTTTATCATCAGGGCTTATTGTTTTTTAGTCCATTCTAATAAAATGCAGCAGCTTTAAATGGTTTGTTATGACAGAAAATATTGAGTGTGTGTTGGAAACTCACCTATGAGAGCTCAAACACCGTGTTTTGCTCCTCAATACACTTAAATTGGATTGATCAGAAAGAATAAAATTATCTTTGATCTTGAAACACTAGAAATTAGAGCAGAAAACCCAGTACAAGTATCTTCAATTATTTTTAAGGTGTGCTGAAACAGTGCAGGTGGCAATGGCAGTGTTTTGAAGAAGCTTTGGGGAACAAGGTCACTCACCTGGTGTGAGGTGGGATCATCAGGGGTCTCTGAACATCCCAGAGCTCAGCACAGGAGGTGGATTCCCACACTGCAGGAGTGGAATTCTCAGCATTCTCTACTGCATCCAAGTTTAGATCTTCACTGAAGCCTGTGGAGCATTTGGGGGGGTCTGGAAAATGTTGATCCTGTGGAAAACAACCTCCAGAGCAGGGGCTGAGAGCACTGAGGGGTTTAGCAAGAGGTTGCAGTGACATGAGGCAGCAGGACCTTCCCACCATGGTGGGGGTGTTCCATGGGCACCAAGGACCTTCCCAGTAACTACATCACTGCTCCACCATTACCTCTCCACCTCCAGACCCCGACATTCAAGGCTGAGATTTTTTCAAATCCTCTCCTTCTTTCCCTAAATTATGCTTAACCCTGCCATGCATTTCTTTCTCCAGTTTCATTCCTGTGCTTTCCATCACCTGACCAGGCATCCTATCCTCTTTTCCAAGTAATTTTTTACTTCCATCACTCTATTTCTTCCAGTCACTTTTAGCCTCCCCTCACTCATTCACCTTTTCCTTTCCTCCACTCACCAACAACTTCTGCATCAGACAAACCCACAGACTTGTGAAGCCTTTCCCATGACTTTTGACATGTGCAAGACCAAGAAACCCTTGGTCTATAGAAACAACCCCTTGTTTGTAAACTGCCCTGTAATCCAATGGGGTGGTTTGATCCAGTGACTTCATTGTTGTAGGGTGCCTGTCCCGAAAAAAATTAACCTACTCTGGAAAAAATTATTAATTTCAATGAAAACCTTCCTGAAGTCAATAAGCTCTCATTGGTAAATCATCACAACTTTTTTTCCTTAGCCTCTTTCTAGATACAATCCTGGACATCATAAAAGTTATTTAATGCATGGTGATTACAAAATCTGTGCACTGAGCTTGTATTTGAGGCTGGGTAACTGTTATTTTTTCATCTCAGCCTGATATAGGTTGAGCAATCCTTCCTCAGGCTTCTCCAAGCACTGCCCTGGATCTTCAGAGACAGAAAATCAATTGACTCCTCCCGTGCTTGGCTTCCCAATGAAGTCTCTCCATGCTGGGAGCACCACAAGTACATCTGGGCCATAGTTCCTGCACACACAAAGTAGCTACAGCCTTGGCAGGACAGGACTGGTGGGGGGTTTGGAGCCTGAAATCAGCCATTCCCTTTGAAGTTGATTTTAGCACTTCGAGATCTTCCCACTTCATGAAACAGCAATGTGAAAATTCTGGGAAATGCTGCCTTTTTCCTTTTGTTTTCTCCTGGTAAGACCAGAAATCAGGGTGATAATTTCTGCAAGGGGATTTTGTGTGGGATATTAGAAATAACACACCCCCCCAAAAAACCAAGCAAGCAACATGTACACAAATGGGCAGAAATTCACTCAAATTTGGTGCTGCTGAGCAGGTCTTTGGACAAGGAGGTTTGAAACCTTTATGGGAGTGACCAGGATGCTTCTGGACCTTTGATCTGACCCACTGAGTTGTTTTTAAATCACCAAAAATCACCACCAAACCCCAGGGTCTGCTCAGTTAATCAGAATCAGCAAGGGCACCACAACCGACCGTGGTCCAAGGGAACAGCATCCAGTGATTGCATTGGGGTACCCCAAGAATTGAGGATATTCATGTTAGTGGGGGAAAAAAAAAAAAAAAAAGGCACTTTCTTTGCTATAAAACTCCTGATCCTGCCCTGGAATGAAGCTCTTTTGATGCTGTGCTCAACATCTCACAGCGAACTGCTCATTGCAGCATCTCTGAGCAGCCCCAGCTGGGACATGAGCCAGATTTGCAGAGCTGTTCCACAACCATGGGAGCTTCCAAAAGCATCTGCTGGACTGGCACCCAGATTAGAGAAAGTGGTAAAACAAGGAGACCTAAAAAACCTCAAGCTGAGCAACTGAATTCATGGCCCCAGAAGACCATTTTGATCTTATCTCCTACATAATGACCTCTTGTTTCATGGCACCCCAGAGGAGCCTCCTAATCGTAGCACTTGGGGCTATGGAAAGAACCTGACAATTCTAAGAGAATTGGCCACAGAAAAATGCCCAAAATTCTGCTCCATATTATCCCATGTAATCAGTATTCTGAATGTATTCCTGAAATAGAAAAGCTCTTCAGAAAAACCACATTCGCTCATTATAATTCATTGAAAAATCTTTAATTTTGCTGTTACATCTGTCAGTACCAAATTATAACAAATTCTTCAAAAGGGGAGAAAATTATGGGAGATTTATATTCAGAAATGGTCCCTCTGAGGAGGTACCACATTTTCACAACACCTTTTTGGTGCTGCTCAGCACCACTTCATCCATCCGTGATGAAGCTCCAAGACAAGACTCAGTTACAGCCCTTTGAATAACAACTAATACTCATCTTCTCTCTCAGAAAAATTCCAAAATCTTGCCTTCCTAACCCCTAGAGAAGCAGCAGGAAGACAAACTCTTTCCTCCAATGCTCAATGAACAGTATTTTCCCAAGTCACAGCCACAATTCCACCTCTAAGCATGAAGAACCCCATAAATCTGTTCTTTTTATAGATTTATCTTAGGAAAATAACATAATTCTTTACATTAATAGCATCCAAACACCAGGCAGAAGATGAAAATGAAGCCATTAGCAATAAATTCACTACCCCAAGCTTATCTTTAAGAAACAGCCCACCAGCACTGCCCTATCCCTGAGAAAGCCTCACATAATCCTTTTACTGTGATGTTTTCCAAATTTTTCCCTCATTCCCACTGTCAGGATCCTGTATGTGTTTTAGGCAACTACCCTGGATGCTTGTCTTTGCAGATTGATGAAACTAATACCAGTAGTTTGGGAAATTCTGAAGTATATATTAAAAAATGTCCCAAACAATTCTACAGAGAAGCCAGGGCAATCAAAAATAATAAGAAATAAATAAATCATCCATCCCAGCAGGCTGGGCAGTGGTGAGGGCTGAGGGCAGGGGTGGAGGTCAGCACAGGAAGGGGTAGGACTGCAACTTTTTTTTTCACAAAAATTATCTGTGTCCAGGTTTCAGGTGCTTTTTTATCCATCTCCACTCCCGAGGTATCTTTATCATGGAGCCCCATGGACAGAGCTCAAAGGGAGAGTCAGTCCCATGAGAAGCAGCTGAGGGGGCTCAGCCTGGAGAAAAGCAGACTCAGGGGGGACCTTCTCAATCTCTGCTACTCCCTGACAGGAGGGTGGACCTGGGTGGAGGTCGGGCTTTGCTCCCAGGGAACAGGGGACAGGATGAGAGGAAATGACCTCAAGCTGTGCCAGGGGAGGCTCAGGTTGGACATGAGGAGGAATTTCTTGCTGGAAAGGTTGCTCAGGCATTGGAAGGGGCTGCCCAGGGAGGTGGTGGAGTCCTCATCCCTGAAAGTGTCCAAGGAAGGACTGGACATGGCACTTAGTGCTCTAATCTGGGGCATAAGGTGGGGATCAGGCACAGGTTGGACTGAAGGGCTGGGAGGGCTTTTCCAACCTCAGTGATTCTGGGATTCCATAAAAGTGATACCATCCAGGCTCACAGGCTGGGAACACAACAACCCTGGAGAAAAAGTCAGATTTTTTTTAACATTTGGCAGCTGAGGATCAATCTCTGGGAAATTAAACAAAATACATTCCTAATAACAGGAAATGGATTGAGAATAACATGTAAGGACTGCTTGTGGTGAAGTGATGAGATAATGAGCTCAAAGGTCATTGTACCTTCATGCTGTAGAAATACCTGTAGTTAGTAAAAGGGTAGCACTTCCCATACAGAATCTCAGACTGGTTTGGGTTGGAAGAGACCTCAAAGCCCATCCAGTCCCATCCCCTACCATGGGCAGGGACACCTTCCATTATCCCAGGTTGCTACAAGTCCTGTCCAACCTGGCCTTGGACACTTCCAGGGATGGAGCAGCCACAGCTGGGCATCAAAACCAGAGTTCACCTCTGCAGCATGAAAGCAAAAAAACCAAAACAATTTAAAGTACATTAAAATCATTTGATATTGTCCACTATAATTCCAGGCCTCTCATAGAGTTGGGCTCCCAGATGGGTCCAGAATTGATTACGAAGCACAAAAGATCAAGGACATGAGACTTCCTTGGTCTGAGACAGATGGTGGGAGGGGCTTTACCAGGGCTGGGGAGGCTGTGCAGTAGGACAGGGTATCACTGCCCAGTTCTGAGGTGTGATAATACAGAGTTTCATCTGATATTGTCAATCTTAGAGTGCCTTTCATTGCATCATATCAGCAGAACATACTTTTTCTTTTTTATTTTCGATGCAGATTCTGTTGCACAGTTCATGCTCTGCATAAACTCCTTTAAAAGTACATAAAGGAATCACTTATTTCTGTGATTCAACAAAGACGGCAATTGGCTGCAGCCTCTTAATCGAGAGATATCTCTGTTTGAGCTGAGCTGAATTATCATCCCTTTATTCACAGCTTTATGAAATATGTATAATTTGTAATATCCCATCACTTCTAAGTTACAGTGACTCCCAGAGCAAAATAATGTGCTATAAACCGGGTCCCTGAAACTAAATCTAATCCACTGTGTTCAGCCATCCTCTGGTTGTGATGGCTTCAATAAAATATTCCTGAAAAGAGCTGAGTGACAACTCGAGGTCACACAAGGTGCTTCCCAAAGCCATCGTGCTCATTTTGGTCCTTTACCAGGCAGCTTTTGGAGTTCAGGTTCTCCTGGGGTCCATTCAGAATCCCCCACCAGTGGCTAATTCCACTCCTCACAGCCTGGAAGGATTAACTGATTATCTGGGAAAATCAGTGGGAGCTTCTGATCTCCACCCCAAGAGCTCCTCCTTCTGAGGAGCAGGGATCTATCTCACGGAGGACACTTTTTCCTGCCACTCTGCCATGCTACATCTCCAGCAAAAAGCTGCTGGTTTGTCACTGCTGAATTACAGTATTTTGGTGACCAAACCAGCAGCAAAGAGCATCATTTTCCACACCTCTGCTGTGCAGGGACCATGTGTTGGGACGTGATTTTCCATTATGCCATAATTAAGGAGGCAATTTGTGCTTTTGTTCACATGCTTCGCTTACATGAGTCTTTGGTTTCACTGGGAAGTGATTTGGGGAAAACTTGTGCCTCAAATAATGTTCTTCCAGATAACAAATTAAGCTCCTAAATTAGCATGTCTCCACAGAAACAGCTGAAAGAGAAATATTAAATTAAAAAAGCAATTTTCTTCACGATGTGATGATTTAGCCAGGATTTCATTCTACCCTGTGAATCCCAGCCTGCTGCTTTTGCAGGTTATTATAATAAATATTTGAGAATCAGTGTTTTGATCTGTATTTCTCAAACCTTTTTGTTGACCTTTGTCAGAAATAATCACAGAAACATATCAAGCTGGAAGAGACCCATAAGGATCATCAAGTCCAGCTCCCTGTTGGAATACTATTTGATATAAGGAGTATTCAGACCCACCCACAGGATAATTTTTTGGCTGATAGAAGAGGATTTAATGACTAAATTTAATCAAGTCTCACCAAGTGATTTGCATTCTCTCATCCTAGAGAAAGAGGTTTAGGACAGAGTTCAAACACTTAATTGGAAATGTTACTATGTCCCACATTTTATAGCATTAGATATAAAACAGAGCAAAGGTCTGTCTTAGGGGGAAAAGCTGATTTTGGAAACCAGACTTGAAACTGTGGTGAGATCTTTGAAAAACATGTGGATGTGGCACTTAAGGACATGGTTTAGTGGTGAACATGGTGCCGGTTGATGGTTGGACTTGATGATCTTAAAGATTTTTTTCCAGCCTTAACTATTCTGTGATTCTATGAAAAACCTTTTAGGGTAGAAAACATTTCAAGTTCCCTCCATTTTTATTTCATTTGTAGTTATTTTGAATTACTCTTGGACCTTACACTGGCTCAGCACAGGGCTCTTACTTGCTCCTCAGCCTTCCCTCAGCATCTCTTCTGACTCCTGCTGCTTAATTCCAAACTCCAGCATCATCTTCCTGAAATTGCCTTGGCAGCTTGTCAAGGGTTTGATGGGTTTTTCCCCCTTTCATTTTCCTTTCCCTCATTTCAGGCTTTCCCCTTAATTTCTTTCACCTTAATTTTTCCGTTAAGCCAAGTGTAAATACTGAATTTAAGGGCAAAGTAAGGAACTGTTTTAAATTCGTGGTAAGGAGGAGAGAGCTCCAGGGGTGGGATGGAGGGACAGAGTGAGGGACACGCTGGGAAGAGCCAGAGGTGTGAGGAGAGCAGAGGTGAATGGTCAGATGTCACTGCCTGTGGGTTTCACAGAGAAATCACCCCTCTTTTACACTTTACAAGGGTAGAGCTGTAAAATCATGGAACATTGAATAATTTCAACAATTTTCTTGCTCTGGACACCTTAAACTGGAGCAATTTTCTCCATCACCTTTGCCTGCTGGAGGAGGGCAGGGCAGGGGAGCTGCTGCTACCCCCAAGGGAAATGTGGCAAAGGACAGATTGCAACAGAGTGGCTGGAAAATCAAACCTCTCCCTGGTCCCAGCATGGAAGAAACAGGAATTCATCCAGCAGCAATTCTGACATATCCAGAGCATGTCCAGGGGTGAGAAATCACCAAGCACTCACAGCAACACTCACACAGGGTTGATCTCACACTCCCAAAAAAGTATATATGAATGGAACCCAAACAACCTCCAGCAGCAGAAACCCCTTTGCACAGGCACAAATGCACCCTTGGGCAGGTGATGTGCCGCCCAGAGCCCTGTGAGGCACCTTTCAGCTTTTCATACTGCAGGATATCCCCAAAGCTCAGAAATGCCATTGCTTCTTGCTCCCTCTTTCCACCTATTTCACCACCCAGCCCCTCCCAGCTCCTTTACCTTCCCCTGTGTTTCCTCCCTCCCTTTTTCCTCTCTCTCTCCATCCCTCTCAGTTGAAGTCACTGCCCTGTTTTTCCCAATCCACAAATAAATACTGGCCTTCACAAGTTGCATTTTAAAAAGCAGAATTTTGTTATATACAACTCAATATTTTTTATCTTTTTTAATTTGCAACTCAATTTTCTGACCCTGATACATTCCCATGGATGTTCTTCTTCATAAAATATTTCCTGTAGAAGCTGTTTTCATTGTCTCATTCCCCCTGCAATATTTCTTATCAATTAGATAATAAATTACATCTCGGGGAGTGTTACTTCCTTGGAGTTCACACTCACAGTGACCCCTGAAGAATCCAACAGAAGTTAATCCATCCTGGGCAGTTCTGTTTGTTCCCTTCAGCTGGAAAACCAAGGGACTGGCACTGTTTAACACTAGAATTTCTGATATATGCCAAGGGAAAATGTGGAAAAGAGGGGAAATTGGGACCTTAATAGAGACTTCTTCAGAAAATCTGAGATTTGCCTCAAGATTAATCACAGTGTCTTCATAATGTTTTTCCTAAACCCCTCACTTTTCCTGTTGGTAGCCAAGTCACAAGGTCCTAAAGTGAAATAAAATGCATTTGTGGAGCAAGGTGATGTCAGCACAGCCGTGGTGAGAGGCTGGTGCTGCCCAGATTTCTCCCTGACTCCTTTTTCCTTTTCTTTCAGAGGATCCGTGGCCCCCGCCCTCACTGGGACGTACAGTCACTCAATTTATGCATCTGTACGTTTTTCCATCTTCCCCAGTTCCCTTCTCAGGGACTGTAAATCTCTGTGTAGTGAAGACCTTTATACAGTAAAATGTTCTCAAAAATAAAAGCTTTTGGCTACAGAAGTTTTTTCCCAACTTTTCAAGAGACAAGATGATCTGAAACTCCTTTTTCTTCCTCCTCCCCACTCTGTGGGAGAGAGTAACAGAATCCCAGAATCACTGAGATTGGAAAAACCCTCCCAGCCCTTCAGTCCAACCTGTACCCAATCCCCACCTTGTCACCCAGACCAGAGCACTGAGGGCCACATCGTCACTCCCTGCTCACCTCCAGGGATGGGGACTCCACCACCTCCCTGGGCAGCCCCTTCCAATGCCTGAACACCCTTTCCAGCAAGAAATTCCTCCTCATGTCCAACCTGAGCCTCCCCTGGCACAGCTTGAGGCCATTTCCTCTCATCCTGTCCCTTGTTCCCTGGGAGCAGAGCCCGACCTCCACCCAGGTCCACCCTCCTGTCAGGGAGTAGCAGAGATTGAGAAGACCCTCCCTGAGCCTCCTTTTCTCCAGGCTGAGCCCCCTCAGCTCCCTCAGCTGCTTCTCATATGACACAAAATCAGCCAAATCAGAGGGTTGCAGAATATAAATGGTTACACCACAGAAACCAAACTTCGAATATGCTGATGGCACCAAACAGACCAAACTCACCTGTCCTCATGCCCAGAGGACACAACAGGCTCTCACACAACACAGGGCACACCTGTCACCACACAGCAAACTTAACCTCTGCCCAGCAGACCCCAGGCCTTGGCCATAATATTCAGTGGTTTCCTAAGTCTGCACTAAACAGAGATGTGATGAAGCGCTGGGACACCTGACCTGTGGGTAAGAGCACAGGGCTCCACGTCACAGCCTTTCATCTTCATGAGTAGAAAAATCACCTCATTCAGAGAGAATAAAGGCCATTTTTCTTCTTAAAAAACAAAGCAACTGAACCCCCCCCCTTGACATATTCAAACATATTGCATTGTGCAGAAAATATCACTAAAAGAAAATGAGTTTAGCAGAAGCAATATTGAAAATTAATGAATGGCCATCAGAGCAACCGATGTAAAACATCACCTGGGGGAAGAAAAGCTTCATTGTCATTTTAGTGAGTTTATTCAGTTGTGGAACTGCTCAAGGGCCCATGAGAAATAGTTTTGATTGACCTCAGGGCATTTTTTTAATAAAAAGTTTTTGCCCTCAGAGCAATTCTGTATTCAGTGTCTCATGTCCCTCCTGACCAAGCCCTTCAGCACCAGCCAGACTCCAAGTCCAGGCGAACTTCCAGGAGCCTTTAGAACATCACTGTTGGGGTGGTGGGAGCTGGGGTGATACAGAAGAGCTGTGGCAACCTTCCAATACACCCATCAGAGATGGTCCTGCTCAAAATTTGCCTTGTGATGTCCTGAATTCTCTCCTGATGCCATGGACATGCAGGGAAAGTTCACAGCCCTGGCTGTCACCTGCCCTTCTCTGCTGGTTTAATATCTATGCCAAGAAAAAAATCCATCTAACCCCCCCCCAAAATACTTCAGTGGACATAGAACACCCTTCACAGTGAAGGAAAGAACCTGCACAAAAATCTCTCTGAGCAAACAAACAGCTCAGACTCCCCAGACAGGGCTGAGTCAGACTTTTGGTGATGGGTCTCCTGGGGGTTTTCACCATTCTGAAGGCCAAGTGCTTCATCCAGGTTTCCTTGGCACAGAATACACTCAAAAGAGGAAGGAAATCTCAGTGCTGACTCAGTTCGGTACTTGCTTTTCTGACTTTGCAACACAAGGCATTTGTAATTTATTGGGTTTGTTTAAAAAAATTCAGTGCAATTCCATCTTGGAGGTGAGATGTGCAGGTCCAAACCCACAGGAAGATGGATGTGAACACATCCACAAAACATCTCCACAGTCCTGATGTCTCCACATCCACAAACTCAGCACTAAATCCAGAACTTTCAGGTCCATCCCATGGACCAACCCAACTGTGTAGTCCCTAAAGCAGAGGAAGAGAAGTTGTTCTGAGGCTGAGAGATGGGATGGATCATCCTGGAGCAGAGAAGGCTCCAGTGAGACCTTAAAGCACCTTCCAGTGCCTAAAGGGGCTCCAAGAGAGCTGGAGAGGGGCTTTGAACAAGGGATGGAGAGACAGGACAAGGGGCAATGGCTTCCCACTGCCAGAGGACAGGGTTAGATGGGATATGGGGACAGAATTGTTGGCTGTGAGGGTGGTGAGACCTTGGCACAGGTTGCCCAGAGAAACTGTGGCTGCCCCATCCCTGGAAGTGTCCAAGGCCAGGTTGGACAGAGCTTGGAGCAACCTGGGCTAGTGGAAGGTGTCCCTGCTCATGGCAGGGGGTGGGACTGGATGAGGTTTAAGGTCCCTTCCAATCCAAACCATTCTGGGATTCTGGGATTCTCAGTAAAACTTGGTGATAGGATTACAGGGAGCTGCTGTGAGAGGCTCACCAACCCTGAATTCCAGCCACAGAGCACAGGGAATCCCTCCTGGGAATGGCAAAAACCCAGAGAAGAGGCTTTTTTTCTCTGCTGTCTCTGCTGCAGTTTGGTGCAGTGTTTTTCCTTCCCAGCCTTTGTTGTTTTCTCTTTGGGAGAGGGGAATGTGAGGAAGGAGAGGGAGCAAAGAACACAATTATTTTCTGTATTTCCTCTTACCTGTTATTGAGGCAACTGCAACTCAGTCCTGGGTGTGCACAGCACCTGGAGCAGAGATCCTTCTGTGAAATATGTAAAAAGCAGAGAAACAGCAAAGAGCATTAAAAAAAAAAAAAAATCAAAACCCCAAAAAACCAGGATGAAAAAATATGTAACAATTAAAAAGCAGGACATGTATTGTCCCTTTCAGAATCACGGTATCCAAAAAATTACCTGCCCATATCAAAATACCAATATTGTGTTACTTATAGAGGAAAATATTGGATCTCATTGCTGACAAAATTCCTCCTTTCCCCTCTCTGAGGGGGTAAATCAATGGCTTTCTGCTCATTCCCAACATGCTGTGACATTCACTGTCAGCTGGTGACATCCTGCCAAAGCCAACAAGCCACATGGACACATCCTTCTGCCTTTAAATCACAGAATATTTGGGTTGGAAGGGACATTTAAAGGTTACCCAGTCCAACCTCTGCCATGGGCAGTGACACCTTCCTCTGGATCATGTCCCACAATGAATTCCCAGATGCTGTTACCAAGAGCTTTGATTGTTTTGGATCATTATTTTGGAATTTATATTTACACAAAGCAGTGCAAATACAAGATAAGGAACACACAGAAATTGGAAGAGTCACAGGAAAGACAGACAGACTCATTTCCAGCTCTGCAATTAGTGAGAGCCAGGAACCACTGGCTGTGGCTTTGATCACCCTACAGAGATTCCTGAGCTCTGCAACTCCAACTTTTCACTCCCTGAGAAACTTCTGGGTTTCTTCCTTGTTTTAATCCACTTCCTGATGTTAGTCCATGAGCTGAGCCATCTGTCAGTGACAGAGAGAGGCAGTTTCTGTGTCAGTGCTGCAGGTTCACATCCCAGGTCACTAGAGTGTTCCTACGTGGGCAAATTAACTTGATTCAATTACTCCGAAACAGCCCCTTCCAAACACCCAGCCATTTACTTCTGGCACTCTACCACACAATTGCTCTTTCCTTCTGATTTGCATAGCTAAGGAATTTGGTTTTTTTTGGACTGAGATTTTAAAGCTTCATCATCGAGATGTTTTTCATACCCGCTTCAAAGCCCCTAGAAATGCCCAATGAGTAACTGCTGACAAGAACCTCACCTACAGTGACTTGAACAGCTCCACAGTGCAGTAATTTTTGGCACTGTGATTTTATTTCCTCTTTGGAAAAAATAGTGTCCCTCAGGTGGTCACAGGGTCAAGCCCTCAGGGCTGCACTTGAACACATTCATTCGTGGGGTTTAATATTGCTCTGGAACACATGGGTTCTGCTTCAGCACCTGGCTCAAGTTTAAGCGCAGTTTTAAGGCAGCCTGTGTGTGTTCTTCCTGAAACAACAGCATGACAAAAAGGTAGAAACAGCCAAGAAAGAAATGAGAGAGAAAAAAATACATTCCCAGGAAGAGGATTTTCCTTTCCATGTAGGACCAAAGAATTTTTAGTTCTGCTTTTCTTGAGCCATGAAGAGCTCAGAGGTTATGGATCCATGGAGCTTCCAGGTTATTGGGAAGGATCGTTCCCTGTGAGGGTGGTGAGGCCCTGCCACAGGTTGCCCAGAGAAGCTGTGGCTGTCCCGTCCCTGGAAGCGTCCAAGGCCAGCTTGGACAAGGCTTGGAGCAAACTGGGCTGGTGGAAGTTGTCCCTGCCCATGGCAGGGATGCAATAAAATTACCTTTAAGGTCCCTTCCAGTCCAAATAATTTTCTGATTTATGAAATGACAGATTTTAACCCGTTCCACCAGCTCCATCATGAAGATGACGGTTTGTGCACTCCAAACCATAGCTCAGACGGGGGCCTGTTCTCCTGTCTTGCTTCACCCAGTGAGATATTTAGAAAGAACATTCAATTCATGTTTCTCCAGCACTTTGAAGATGTGGATTTCTGTGCCAGTCTGAGCAGATAAGGTTGGTATTTTTTTATAGCTCAGAGTAAAATTAAAAGCAGAGTTAAAGGCAAAGGCAGAGAACACCTGGGAGAGAAATCACGGGAGGTTATTCCAGCAGAGGGGTTGTTATCTCTGCCTGCCCTCTCTGCTCAAAAGCTGCATTTGATCATATATTCTTCTGACTTATCTGCTGCATTCCTTGAATGCTAAAGGCAGAAAGAAACACAGGGTAAATATTAGAGGGTTCGTTTCGGATTGCTCTGATGCTGGAAGTCTGTAATTCCAGCTTTCTCAGGGAGGATTAATTATTAAGCATTGCAGAAAAAGTTAACACAGGTAACTCAGAAAGTGCTTATGAACAAACACTAGAAAACTATTTAAAACATACATCTTTGGTGTATTTTTGCCTACAAATCCCTGCTCAGGGCTCTCTGGCCTGGCTGCAGGATGACCCTCCTTGGCTGGCACTGTGGTCTTTCGATTACACTGGGGTTTTCAGATTTGGTAAAATCGACATTATCCTTTTCCTCCAACCTGATTTCAGCTGCTCCTCTCCTGACATTTCCCACTATTCAGCAGCCGTTTATTACCTCTGTTGTTTCACACCTTCATGAAACAGTTTATCAATTACAGTTGCAGCTGCAGCCCTTTGCCTGCCCCTCCTCAGAGGGATATCTTAATTAAATCACAGAATTGAGCAGAACAGGACATATTTCCATAACCTTTGTGCTCCACATGCATAACAAGCACACAGCTGATTTAGGGAGCCTTTTTTTCTTCCTCACAGAAAGACAAAAGCAAATTCCATTAATCCTTCATTATCTTCACTTGCAGTATTTTGGAGCAGGGAGCAATCTGAAATGAATTCGCTCCTCCCTGACCATCACTCACCAACTCTGCCAACTACACCTTGAGGTGAAGCTTTATTTCTTTGTTTCATATTAACGACAAGTATTTTTTAAACATTTTTCAAAAATTAACATTTTTACCCAGATTATTTTACATTTCCCTACTTTTTCCAGTGATATCAGAAGCAGATACATTTATATCTTTGTCCCCCTACACAAAAAGCTCCTAAAGAATCAAGGGACAGCATCACACCCAAAGGGAATTACATCCACATTCCCCAAATATTTGATAGACATCCCACGCTTTGTAGCTGTTTTCTAGGAAAGACCCTCAGGTTATAGATATCTTTTCTTCTTTTATTTCCATGAAGCCTTGCAAGTGCACAGATCATTGGGAGTTTGCAGCACTGACCTGGGAGGACACAGGAGATGGGATGGTAAGGACATGGAACAACCAAAAATGCCACTCAGGGAATATCACCTGAACAGCAGTTTGTCAGAGGTGTCACACCACAGGGGTTTGTGTGGCAGAGGTACAAGTTTAGAGCAAAAAAACCATGTAAAATAAATCCATAAAATTCCAGAATGGTTTGGGTTGGAAGGAACATTAAAGGCCATCCAGTCCCACTCACTGCCAAGGGCAGGAACACCTTCCACTAGCCCAGGTTGCTCCAAGCCCCGTCCAACCTCACCTGGGACACTTCCAGGGATGGGGCAGCCACAGCTTCTCTGGGCAACCTGTGCCAAGGCCTCACCACCCTCCCAGCCAACAATCCTTCCCAATATCCAATCTAAATCTGTCCTCTTTCAGCTTAAAGTCATTCCCCCTTGTCCTCACACTCCAGGCCCTTGTAAAAATAACACCATGCTTTTCTTTTTCAAGAAGACTTTAAAATGTGTATATAATTGTTCTATAAACTAGAAAGTGCAGCCAAACACCATCAGAGGTCAGGCTGGGCAGTGCTGAGCTCACCATGGTTTTCCATGAATTTCATTCAAAATATCTAAACAATATTTCCATTATCAAGTAAGGAAATATGAACAGTTGTGTATCCATTTCCTTGTGCCCTGTGAGCTTGATAACCCATATGAGCCAAGACTTTACAACACGTGCTCATCCCAAATCCTGGACCAGAATGGCAATGCTGGATTGTTCCTCTCATGGTCTCAGCCCAAACCCCTCCCAAAGCAGGAGGAGATGTTTTGGGGAGTGCCTGGGGCTGGGGGGACACTTTGTGATCCCTCATCACAGTGAGGGTTTTCTATGACTGTTTTCCTGGGAAATGTCACCAATTACTCCCCACTCACCTGAAGCCTCATTCCCTTCACTCCACCCAAGGCTGTCATTGGTATCAAGCTGGAAGGAGAACACAAACCACTGCACAGCTTTGCCCATGATGCTGAACAGTTACAGGTGAGCAGGGAGATGAGCAAAGGGACTCCCAAATGTAGTGCTGAGGTCCTCTTAAGAAAAGAATAACCCTCTATAAATAGAGAGTCATAATTAACTCCTGAAAAATATCATTATCAAGGCAGAGGCAGAGCTGGAACTTGGGAAACTTCTCTTTGCTCTTTCTCTGCCCATCAGGACAGGGGGATACTTCCTTCTACATCTCATCCCTTCATCTCAGCCAAAATTAAACCACAAAAAGATCAGGCAAAGAGTTTATCAGTTTCCTTTCTGCTAATGAGGTTTTATAATAAATTTCCTTCAGTTTGGGTAATTGGTCCTGTCTGTGGGGTGGATCATCAAATTTCCCACACACCTCCAAAGGTTCCTTGTCACAGCCTCAAGTCATATCTGTTAAAAAGTTAATCAAGCTGAAATGTCATGGAATTTAATAACTACCACAGGAGAGGTTTTAGGTTCAATATCCCACTAATTATGTTATTTTCCGACAGGAAACGTGTCTTCTGGTAATTGGATCAAACACTCTTTTCAGTTATCCTTGGCTATTTATTTTAATTTATCCCAATTTTGCCCCCTCCCCAGAATGGGAACAGCTCTAAAATTAAGCAGGGCCTTAAAGTTAATATGATTACATGCAGACCTGGCTTTGCTTCAGGTGTTTATGCTTCCTTGTTCCCCCCTCATCCTCCTTAAGCCTGAAACTTTCCTTCCTGGGTGGAATCTCTTACCTTTCAACACAACATCTTAGATAAAGCAGTAACAGCAGCCACTGACATTTATAAGGATTTATAATAAATATATTTGAATAAAATCAAAGCCTGAGCACAAAGACAGACAAACTGCAGCAGCTTCAAGGCAGGAGACACCACCAAATGTCACTTCCAGTGTTGTCACTATCACACAATAACAGACACAAAGGGGTTCTGGGTAGCTTTAAAGCACCAGAGAAATGTGTCACCATGAAGATGCTTTTATACAACCAGGTACTCACAGCAAGTGGCTTTGGGAATCTTCAGTGACTAAGTGTGGTGTTCAGAGCAGAGTCAGAACTGGCACCAGGCATGTGACAGAGAATCCCAGAATGGCCTAGCTTGGAAGTGACCTTAATAACCCTCTCATTCCACCCCCTGCCATGGGCAGAGACACCTTCCATTATCCCAGGTTTCTCCAAGCCTCGTCCAACTTGACCTTGGACACTTCCAGGGATGGGGCAGGCACAGCTTCTCTGAGCAACCTGTGCCAGGGCCTCTCTACCCTCACAGTGAAGAATTCCTTCCCAGTATCCCATCTAACCCTGCCCTCTGGCAGCATGAAGCCATTCCCCCTTGTCCAGGCCCTTGTAAATGGTCTCTCTCCATCTTTCCGTTCCTTCAGGTACTGGAAGGTCCCTTCCCCCCCAGGCAGGGGGTAGAATGAGATGGGCTTTGAGGTTCCTTGTGACCCAAACCATTCCATGATTCTGTGACATAACTCTATATATTAAGGCAGGCACTGGTAACTGCACTTACCTCGTGGACTTCAAGCTAAAGGACAATATTCTCCAGCTTTACCTCTCCCTCAGGACTTTCCCCAATTTCTTGTCGTTTCAGCTTTTCTATATTCTCCAACTTTTATCCAGAAGATCAAGAATGAACCAGCAGGAAGTTCATAAAGAGAAAAGGGGATTTAAATAAAGTGATGGACGACCCTCATCTGCAATTGAGAGTCAAGGGAAAGAGAAAAGCCTGGCTGAGCCTCTGCCAAACCCATCCACAGCCTTCCCTCAGCTCCAGGAGGGTTTTCCATCACCTCCTAAGTGCCCCATGCCAAAGGTTTGTTGGCTCCTTGCAAACTCTAATAAAGATTTACATCGGGGTGTAAAGCAAAAAAACTTTAGTCCCTGATTATTATTCCCTTTACATAGTCTCTGACAGGGGACTATAAATCCAACATTTACATGGGAAAAAATTGCTGAAAATGGAAACCAATGAAATCCCAAACACCTTCATAATCAGGACAGCTCCATGCCCAGGAATCCCAGGTGCATTTTTAAGAGAAAGGGTGAATCTTTATATTTGCAAGGAGAAAGTATTAAGACTATCACTGCTCTTCCTAAGAACATTTTAAACTGCAGACAAGGGGTTTTTTCAGGTACTTTTAGGCTCAGGTTTGGGTTAAGTTTCAAGGTTAAAAGTCTCATTATTCCTTGTTCCTTATGCTCAGCATAGACCTGCTCAGCTGATACCTACAGAAGTCCTGAAGAGCTTCCACATACAAGGCCAGGAACTGAAGCCAGGGAATTCTGCACCATTCTTCCCAGAGACCAAATTATTGCAAACCCATGTTCACTTGTTTAACTCAGCCTCTGGAATTTCCACAGGCTGAGGGAGACAGAAAAACACCTGAAACAAAAATAAAGTTGTTCCTTTTAACCCTTATGCAGAGGCTGAGGGAAATGTACTCGAGGAGGTGCTGCATGAGGGACCTTTCCCTTTGTGCCTTACTGGGATAACACTTTAACTCCGTGATAAAACCCAGAATATTCTCTAAGTGCCAAAGGAAAGGAGCTGCGTCAGTAGAGAGGAGAGGGACAGCAAGTCTGAGATCAAATTAACTGGAACACTGTTTCCTACAGTGTTATTTCCAATTTTTCCTGCATCAATTCACTAACTAAAGTGTGAATGAAGTGGTGATATGCTGTTTTCAGGGCTGAAGAATGGGGATGATGATCCCCAGCAGGACCCCAACACCAGTGTCCCTCAAGCCACCAAGGGCTGCACAACGGCATCACCCAGGAGCTCCTGGGCCCTCAAGCATGAAAGACCCACCAAGGGGTGAAGAGACACTGATTGGGTTTAGGGAAAAGACTTCATGAGTTTTAGGATGAGTTTTAAGCTGAGTTGTAAGAGGCCCCAGTAGATGTGACTTTATTTCAGCAGTTTTATTTATTAAGGACACTGTTCCACAGCGAGGCTGTGGAAGAACCACCAGCCTTGGGCTACAAACTCCTGCTGCACAGCCCAGAAATACCATGGAATCCTGGGATGATTTGGGTTGGAAGGGATCTTAAAGATTGTCTAGTCCAACCCCCTGACGTGGGCACGTGGGCAGGGACACTTCCCACTAGACCAGGCTGTTCCAAGCCCCATCCAATACAAAATGTCATGGAAGAGGCCAAGGGAGAAGGGCCAGGGTTGTCAAGGGGTGACTCAGAGACATCCAGACAATTATGAGCCACCAAATGAGATCTTTGTTCTCTAAAAGAAGAGACATTTAAACTCAAGTCTTAAATTCCAGCGGATTTTTGGCTGTGTCCTCTTCACTCCTCTGCACATTGATCATGTATATTTTATGAGCACCTCATTAGAATTTCAGGGAGGTTTTCTCCAGTCTGAAGTGAAATATTCCATGCTTGGTTTAGGTAGTGGTACAAAAATGGGAGGATTTAGACCATGATTTTAAGTTTGGAAACTGCATTTTTAATGGAATTGTTCTTAGATGAGTGACATTTGTTCTCACTCTTTTTTTAACTTTTATTTTCAGTTCTGAGATATTTTAATGCTTTTTTTAACATACAATAATATTGGTCTGCTGTGTCATTTTTTTCTCCTGCCTAATTCTGTCAGGAGGATTTACTTATTAGTGAACCTTTATTGGAATTATGGGTACTTTTAAAAATTGTTTTCTTCAATCCTTTATGAATATTTTCATGAAAATCTCTGGAAATATCTTGCAATGGTTCATTCCTATTTTAATGCACTAAAAGCAAAGAACATTTTTAAGGTTTAGTAATTTTTTAAATGGAGTATATATTAAAATTTTATTTATTCCATTCACACAACAAGAATTTCAAAGTACATTTTGCCCTCAAAATACAAAATGTGCTGTATGATCCTAATTCCTTCCTTCCCTGCCTGTTCATCTGAAATTCAAGGCCACGGAAAACCTCTGCTTGAGGCTTCCAGCACTTAACAGGGCTCTAAGAGCTGGAGAGGGACTTTGGACAAGGGATGGAGGGACAGGACAAGGCAGAATGGTTTCCCACTGCCAGAGGGCAGGGTTAGATGGGATATTGGGAAGAAATTGTTCCCTGTGAGAGGGGTGAGGGGCTGGAATGGAATTCCCAGAGAAACTGTGGCTTCCCCATCCCTGGAAGTGTCCAAGGTCAGATTGGATAGGGCTTGGAGCAACCTGGGATAGTGGGAGGCATCCCTGCCCATGGCAGGGGGTGGGACTGGATGAGGTTTAAGGTCCCTTCTGACCCAAAGCATCCTGTGATTCCATGATTCTATGACACCAGATTTCCAACAGTAGAAAGGGAAACTCAAATCCAACCTGACTGTGCAGGGATTTGTATCTCTGCACAAGCCCCAATGACCTTCACAGTTGCAGCTTGGCAGTGACTCCCAGACTCTAAATTTTCATACAATGAAGAGACAATCCCTTGTTACACAACTGAATTTCCATAATTTGCTTGATGTCTCAGCCTTTCCATGGTTTATATATGAAAAGAACATTTTTCCTTTAATAAACCCCAGAGTAATATCAATGTCCCTGAATTCTATGGAATTAGACTGATTTTTTCCCTCCCACTAATAAGCGGGAGAAGCAGCCCAGTTTTTTATGACACACTCAAGTTTAGATTTTAAATTTTAAACAACTGAAGACTGAATTAAATTTTGCATTTAGCAGAGATACAAATCCCATAACTGGTGGTATTAACTCTACAGAGCTTTGACTCTATTGCTTTAAAGAACCAAAAGACAATTATTGGCAAAAAGTCATTTTAGCTTTAGTGCTCCCTGGTTACTCAGGGCTGGGTTATAAAAGCAATTGGGATATTTTTATTATTTTGCTCTTACCTTGATGTCAAAGCTGCTGAAATTCTCTCCAGCCACACATCTCAGGATATAATGTTTAATATCTAACACAGACAGTAAACAAAATCATTTAAAGCTGTGAGATGATGCATCATTCTTCTGCTTCTCCCAGTGTTATAGTGAGATCTGCTTGCGATAGAAACCATTTAAATTAGAGGATGAAGTCACTGCTCTGACCCCCTGGAGCACCATAGAATTAGAGGAAAGTCAGATTCAGAGGAGCTTTGGAATGACAGGGCCATGGAGATGAATCAGAGAGATGGACTCATCTCTAATGGAGCCAGGCTGGCAGAGCTGAGAGGGTTCACCTGGAGAAGAGAAGGATTCAGGGAGACCTGAGAGCCCCTTCCTGTGCTAAGGGGGCTCCAAGAGAGCTGGAGAGGGACCTGGGACAAGGACCTGGAGGAAAAAAACAAGAGGGAATGGCTTCCCACTGCCAGAGGGCAGGGCTGGATGAGATATTGGCTGTGAGGGTGGTGAGACCCTGGCACAGGTTGCCCAGAGAAGCTGTGGCTGCCCCATCCCTGGAACTGTCCAAGGCCAGGTTGGATGAGGCTTGGAGCAGCCTCATCCAGTGTAAGGAAGGCCAGGAACTGCTGGTCTTCGCTGTTGGAATCCTACCAAGGTGGGAAGGAACCAACATCCAGTTTCTCTGGAATATCACAAGGACATGAGAATGGTTATTAAAACCATTGTTTCAGGGTTTTGCAGAGTGATCCTTCACCTCCTTCACCCACAGGGTTAAGATGTGTAAGGTGAATATTTTTCAAAGAATCTTTGTGATGTTTTTAATTGGATTGTTGAGAAATATTTTCCTCCAACTCCACATGCACCATTTCAAACCTAAACCAAATAAAAGCAATATTTGTGGAAGCAGGGCTTTTATCAAGCTGTTTAGTTGTTATATTTAGGCAAACATTGCCCTCAAAGTGTGTTACAGAACCTCTGACAACACACTTACATCATCTAACTCATCTAGGGGTAAAACCAAACCAATCTTCAAACTTCCACACTCATCCCAGGCCCCATCCTACCTGCTACAGGTAAAATTTTTTTCTTCCATAACAATCTTAAATGTTATTATTCAGCCCCAAATTTGAAGGACCTGAAGTTCTACTCCCCAGTCAGGCGTTGCCTTCAGAGGAGGAAACTCTTGGCCTGGGGTTCACAGCTTCATGAGGAGTTTTTGCAGGGACTGAGGCGCTGGAGCCCTTCCAAAGCCCACCCTCAGCTGTGGATGTTGGATATCTGGCCCCAGGACTTTTTAATTCCTCCCCAGTCTGGGTTAGCAATGGTGAAAAGAAGTTATTTAAAGCTTTGAAGCCTTTCTAAAAAATCTGCTCAGGGAAGGTTAGTTCTGTACAAATGAGGGTCACACATCCTCCTGTCATACACAGGGGGATTAATGTTCCTATTTTTAGATGGACATTGGAGTGAATATTTTCCTCCCCTGAAAAAAAAAGATCAATTTTTAATTTTCTTAGTATATTTTTACAGGGAAATTTAGTGTTCACAAGTCTTAAAACTCTTCTATCACTTTAAGTTGAGAGTGAATCACATTCAGCCCATATCAGCACTTTGGAGGAGCTGCCATGGTGGAGACTGAGACAATATTATCACTAATAATCACTACTAATGCTCTCTGAGAAAGCTCTAAATGAAGGGACGTAATGATGGATATAAACCCTCTGTCACAATAACATTTTGCAGCGCTGTGGGCAGGGGGATAAATTAAAAACACTCACTAAATTCTATTATCTGGCAGTTTATTCAGCAATTTGCAGCTTGCAAACTCAGCCTGCTTGTAATTCATTAGGATGAGCGCTGCAAAATAAAACCCAAAAAGTTCTTAATTTATAATTGTGTTTTAAAGGCCAAACCAAAAAAATCCTCATGGAAAACAAAGTGCCTCACCCCATTTCCCAATCAGATTTTCTTAAGCCTGAGGAAAACTTTGATCCAGGAAAGAATTTATGAAGGACTTGAAAACCTGTACTTGTCCCCTGTTCTGCAAGTAGTTTATAACAACCACTGAGAGCAGGAGCAGAGGTGTTTGCCAAGCCAGGTGTTCCCAGGAAATCAGAGATCTTGGAGAGGGAATTCGGACAAGGGGTGTAATGACAGGGCAAGGAGGAATGGCTTCCCACTGCCAGAGAACAGGGTTAGATGGGATATTGGGAAGGAATTCTTCCCTGTGAGGGTGGTGAGGCCCTGGCACAGGTTGCCCAGAGAAGCTGTGGCTGCCCCATCCCTGGAAGTGTCCAAGGCCAGGTTGGATTTGACTCTTTTACAACCTGCTTTGGTGGAAGCCAATATGGAAGTGAATAGGTGAGACCTACTGAAAAGGAAGAATTATGATGAGTCCAAACAGAACTTTTTTTAAATCTCACCTGCTGCTGCTCTGGTTTCTCACTGCTTTTCCTTGTTGCCTTTCCCATGATGATCCCAACAGACCCAATCCCACCTCCTCGGTCTCTCCCCCGGTTGCACCTTCCCTTTGGAGCCAGAACAAACCACAGACCTGAACTGAAAAAGTAGCTGAGAACTTGTTAACTGCTCCCTGCCAGTTACTAAACAATGAGCGCCAATGATCCCGAGGAATTCCCTTCCCTTTGTCCCACCACTCTCTGTGAATTGCCTGGATCTCGCTCTGCGGAGAAGCTGCTCCAACACTTTGTTGGAATTTGGTGGTGCACTGAGTGTTTCAATGATACATTCGTGGCACTAAAAGTCATGAATAAACAGTAAACCTGGTTTAACATTTTTGGGTCCATCCTGCCTGAGCAGTGGTATCATTTTGTGCTGTTTGTCTCTGGTTGCTCCCTCTCAATCCCTCAGGCTGAACGGAGCCGGTTTAAGTCACTTTTCCATGGGGCTTTACTTTCAGTTTGCACCTTGGCTCCCTGACCCCAAATTGATTGCTGGAGCAAATCAGACCCTATAATTGGAATAAGTGCCTACCTTGTTCATGATTTGGCAAATACTTCAGTTCACCAGCTGCCCAAATGAAATGTGTTTCAGCAAATCGCTGTCAAAGCCCTTCTCTGCCCAACGTCACAAAGCCCCGATACCAATGGGCATTAAAACCATCTCAGCTGATTTGTGTTCTAATTAAAGCACCAGGACTCAGCCTGGAGTTCACAAAACTCTGCCACAATTGTGCACAGGAATACAGAAATTCGCTAACAGCCTTGAATTCTATTTACTAATTAATCACAAAATGAGGTGTTCTCCCTTAATTAAGGTTGAGGAACTCCAGGAGCTAAACCAGTCAATTCACAATGGGCCATGGAGATGATCAGAGGGATGGAGCACCTCTCCTATGAGGAAAGGCTGAGAGAACTGGGATTGTTCTGTCTGGAGAAGAGAAGGCTCCAGGGAGACCTGAGAGCCCTTTTCAGTGCCCATAGGAGCTCCAAGGGAGCTGGAGAGGGACTTGGGACAGTGGATGGAGGGACAGGTCAAGGGGGAATGGCTTTAAGCTGAAAGAAGGTGGGGTTAGATGGGATATTGGGAAGGAATTCTTCCCTGTTAGGGTGGTGAGGCCTTGGCACAGGTTGCCCAGAGAAGCTGTGACTGCCCCACCCCTGGAAGCATCCAAGGCCAGGTTGGCTGGGGCTTGGAGCAACCTGGGATAGTGGAAGGTGTCCCTGACTGTGGCAGGGGGTGGAACAGGATGGCCTTAAAGGTCCCTTCCAGCCCAGACCATTCCAGAATCCTATGATTATTGGACAAAGACTGGATGGAAAGCAGGGCAGAATTCCATCAGGAATGGATGAGGAGATGAGGGTCAATGTCTTTGGCTCTGAAATGACAGGGTTGTGCTCTGAGGGCGGGTTACACAACCTGCAGTGCTCAGCAGGACAGGGAACACATTTGGGTTGGTCTTTCTCACTACAACACCTGCCTTCTTACCCAAATCCACCCAGGATCCACACTGACAATCGGCTCTGCCAGGAGCGGGGACTACTGAGGAACACCCGGAATCTGTAACCATCATACTCAAAGCCCCTGGTCCTTCTGCCTCTCCCTGTCCTGTGGGAGACCTGTGATGACATTTTTACTGTTGGATCAGTTTGAACTCACAGAAATGGCTGGTGGCCAAAGAATGGACCACACAAATTCTTTTCCTGCTGCAAACGCTCCAGGCTGCAAACACTCATTTTAAAGCCAAGGAATTGCAGGAAGTGTGTGATCTGCAGCCTGTTAGAGATACACACACTTGAGTAGCCCCGTGATAACGCCCTGGTTGCTTTTGTTTGTAAATACTTGCTGGTTTCCACAATCAACTAAACAGCAGGGAATGGCCCTGAGCCAATGAAAGCTTTGTAAAAAGCTGTATAAAGCTTGTTCTGTTGGGTTTTTTGGGGGTTTTTTTTGGGAGCGCGTGGAGCTGTACAACTTCACAAGTCAATGGGAAATATCCATCCCTGTCAGCATCCTCCTTCCTCAGGGTTCCAGATTCCTTGAAAGTATCAGGAATGTGCCAGAAAAATTCAGATTCAACATTTTCCAGTGTAATTTTGGTTCTTTGATCACACCACACGTGAAATACCAGTCAGACTCTGATCCTGGCAGGATCATTACCTGAGAGCACCAGCTCTTCCCTCAGATCCACCTCATTGTTCCCTTTGTGATCAATCACCTTACACAGGTCCAAATAGATTAATGCAGGTTGAGGGCAGAGCTCTTTCTGCACAGATTCACACTCTGCAGAGAAAGGGATTTGCAGATTTGTAGGCAGAAAAAAATTGTATGAAACAGTCTTTTCCTGTCACAGAAAAAGGAATTTTCACAGGAAAAAAAAAAATTCTAAGTGCATGACCCCAATTACCAGAGCTCTGGGAAACAAGAGCCTGAGAAAATCCAAATAAGCTTCTGATGTTTTGTTTATTCCCTGGGAGATTTGGAACAGCTTCACCCTCTCAGGAGCTCACACCTGGCTCTGTCCTGGCTCCAGCTCCACACCCCACTCCAGAAACACTCATCCATGGACAATTCCAGACTTTAGTCTAGGCTTTACCACTTCCAGCCCTCCTTTAGAAGAAGGGAAGGGCTCTCAAGAACACACAGTGTGTGGTCACATAATTACACACCAGGGAAGCAGAGGGGTTAAACCAACTTTCCCAAGCAAAGTATTACAACAAAATAAAGGAAAAGGTAAAGAAAACACTTACTTTTTTTTTGCTACAGCTGCTCTGGACAACCTGTGCCAGGGCCTCACCACCCTCACAGGGAAGAATTCCTTCCCAAAATCCCATCTAACCCTGCTCTCTGGAAGAGGTAAGTCATTTCCCTTTGTCCTGTCCCTCCAGGCCCTTGTCCAAAATCCCTCTCCAGCTCTCCTGGAGCCCCTTTAGGCCCTGGAAGGGGCTCTCAGGTCTCCCTGGAGCCTTCTCTTCTCCAGGTGAACACCCCCAGCTCTCCCAGCCTGGCTCCAGAGCAGAGGGACTCCAACCCTTGGAGGATCTTCGTGGCCTCCCCTGGACTCTCCCCAGCAGGTTTCCCACACTACATCTCACAGCAGCCCCAGGTTTGTGCTGTCTCCTGATACACGATATTATTTGGGACTCAGTCCCCTGGGATGCAGCTGGGAAGGCACCAATTGGCACAAACCAGAGCTGTGCCAGGGAGGGGGCTGGAATCAGGGTGGTGCCTGGGGCTGGAGCTGAAGATTCCCTCACAGTCCCACAGCAAACACCACCCTACAACGCTGAAACTGGAAATCCAATATTTGGGGATTATCTAGAAAACTTTTACTACAGGAATTCCAAGAGCTCCCATTTCCAAACCATGAAATATCCCAAAATGCTCATGTCAGGTCAGCTTTGCTTTAGCAATTCCATAAACAACCTGTCCTAAAAATACCCTGATAGGGAAAGGTCAAACAAAGCACAACCATCACACCCCTTGGGTCAATAACAATGAAATATAGAACAGCTCCAAAAACACCCCCAGCCCTGCTTGTCTTTTTCCATCATCACACCAACACAACATTGAGAAAACTGTCTGTGAAAAGACAGAGTAAAACACAGCCAGGAGTTCTGAGTTATGGAACCACAGGCAATCAAAAGGGTTCAGTGAACACATTTTCATTGAGCTAAAAGAAATAAGAGAATTTTTTAATATTATCACACTGCCTTGTAACTGCTGTAATTAAGATTTAAATTCAATTTAACAATGGCACATGAATGGCTGCCTGCCTGTGGGAGCCTGATCCCTCATGCTGATCACTGCCATGGACAGCAACCTGTGAGCAAAGCAGGCTCAGAAACTAAAATGCAGATTGGGGTTCTGATGGGATTTCTCACTCCTCTCTGAGACCTCTCGTGTTTCTCTGGGACCCCTCATGTTCCTCTGAGACCACTCATGCCCTTCTGGGGTCCGTCATGCTCCTCTGAGACCCCTCATGCTACTCTGAAACCCTTCATGCTTCCCTGAGATAGCTCACACTCCTCCGAGACACCTCACGCTCCTCTAAGATCCCTCATGCCTTTCTGACTCTCCTCATGCCCCTCTGAGACCCCTAATGCCCCTCTGGGACCCCTCACTCTCCTCTGGGACCCCTCACTCTCCCCTGAGACCCCTCACTCTCCTCTGTTCACTTCCCTGTACTCTACATGAATGATAAAGATCATTTATGTATGTCCATCCTTTACCTTGCAAGAAACTGCTCCAATTCCAGGGACCATTTCCCTCTCTCCAAGCACACACAGCAATAAATGAATACATTACAGGCATTACACCACTAATATCAATAAAATCTCCCAGAAGCATAGAACATAATTTCTGTAAGAAGTGCAATATTTGGAAGGGCCGTTTCTGCATCCTCGGAGGTCTTCAATTAAGGTGCTTGTTTCCTTCTCCTTCAGGCACTAATAAATCTCAGAGAGAAGCAAAGAAGCAGCAAATATCTTACACAAAGTACCTGTTTATCCAACAGCCAAACTGTAATTTTCCAGCCCCTCCACAAACCCATTTGTTGCTGTGCCCCATCCACAGCCACGTCCCCTCTCAGGAACTTTTCCTATCTCCATAGTAACAAATCCACTTCAAATGGGAGGAATGAATGGGGGGATGTATAGGAATGGGTGACAATATGGTCAAAATAAGGAGCAATTCCAAAGCTGGATGAGCACAGGTCCTTCTCTGTCAGGCAGACCTGGCTCGGGGATGTTCAGCAGGAACATACTTGGAGCATTCATCTCCAGGATCATTTCTTCACACTATTTTTCTCTGATTTAGTCATTGCAACAAGTATCTCTACTGCCCCCAGCACTCTGGAATAACAAATTAACTCATTGCCCACTTCCACAGCCCTCACATTTCAAATGCTTGTTGGGTAAACAGCAAGTTCTGCAGCAGAATTAATTACAGGCACCACATGTGGATGAAAATCCAGAACTAATCTTTGTGTATAATAACAGTGAAGTGGTAAAAATATTTCCATAAAACATGAGAACAAACTCTGCTTGTCCAGAAAAAGAAGAATTATCATAAATTACAACAAATCCCAAATACAGCTGCAGAAACAGAGCACGTGTTACCCAGCAAAGCAATAGGACAAGGAGAACTGGTTTTATATGGAAAAATTTAGATGAGATATGGGGAAGAATTCTTGGCTGTGAGGGTGGTGAGGCCCTGGCACAGGTTGCCCAGAGAAGGCTGTGGCTGCCCCATCCTTGCAAATGTCCAAGACCAGGTTGGAGCAAGCTGGGCTAGTGGAAGGTGTCCCTGTCCAACCAGTGAAACTGGATGATCTTGAAGATCCCTTCAGACTCAAACCAGGCCAGGATTCCATGATTTTCTCCAGCTTTTAGCACCAGCTTTGGGCTGTGGGGTCCCTGCACCTCAAGCTGGGCTGTCCCACAGATCAGAATATTTTTCCCTCTTTAAAAAAATGGCTCCAAGAAGAGAAATCACTTAAACACATAAAATAACTGTGTCTGCAGATCCTGACATGACTCTGCCTTCAATACTCAGTCAGCGACTCAGTTACGCTATTTCTTGATTTTTAAAACATTTTTAATTCTTAGTAAGAGCAAAAGAATGTGCTAAAAGCAGTGTCCAATCCTAAAACCAGGGATTCAGGAAATATTCTCAAAGAATCCTTTTCCAATCCCTTTTCTTCATGTTTAAGGGAAATTGAGGCGAAAAAGGAAGACACATTTTTATCTGCTACACAGGCAGCTGCTTTCTCCTGCAGAACAGGAGTATCTCAGGACCTGAAGTATTTTTGTTTAACATGGAAAAAACCATATTTTTCCCTGAGGGTATTAAAGTGACCAATCAGAGAATAGGCCCCAAAGACATTATCTTAAGAAATCCAAGGCTTTTTTTGAGCAGGGAGAGCAGGCAGGAGGGGATGAACCAAGGAGAAGGTGGAACCACCACCGAACCCAGTTATGGAGGTAGAAAAAAAGCACTAAAATTCCCTCCCAAAAATCAAATCAGCTCTTTCTTGGACAGTATTTCACCAGTAGCAGGAGTAAGGCAAATGCAACATCCCATCTCCCAAATGCAGTGGTAGGGCAGTGAGCACAGATGTTCTCCCTTGGGCTGGGAAGTGCTGGTAAATTCTCCCACCAGCCAAAACACAAGCCAGAAATCCAGCAGGTAAAATCAGGACTCTCTGCATTTACCACACAAGGTGTTTTATTCCAGGTATCAAAAGCAGGAGTTAAATTCAAAGGAGCCCTTCAGCTGAACTGCAATCACAGGGATCATAAAGCCTTTGTCACTCAGGAGATACACTTTAATATTGTCTGTCTCTTTGAACAGACACTTCCCCACTCAGGTTTGACTGAAGTAAGTCTCTAAGTGTCTGTCCAAAGGAAAGGAAACTGGTATTTTACATCTATTGAACCTGTCACTGCAAGAATCACTTACTCTTTGGGTTCTGATGGAAAACAATCCAAATGCAAAACCAGTTTTAAAGGGAAACATCAGCCCCCCATCCTGACATGCCCCACTCCTCCTGCCCCCAGTAGTCTGAGTGCCCTCCTTCTCGGGCCAACAGGGGGGTAGATGTGTTTTTTCCCTCATTCCCAAAGGAATAAATTCCTTACAAGTGTCCCCAGCCAGCGCCCAAGTGGGCCAGGAGAGAGTATCCAAACTCCTCCTGCTCTTCAAACCAGCTGCTATTTCCCTCAGGAGAAAATAAGCACAAAACAAACCCACAGCTCTGCCCCTTACTGCAAAAATAATCCACCTATTCTGTTCTCTCTGTTTTTCTGGAAGGTGACAGCGCCACCTCCCAACCCTTCATCATCTTCACTGCAGGGAAAGACTCTGATTTGGCCACCATGAAATTGTGTGAACTGACTGGATTTAAAAGTACAACTGTGTTGTATCTCATGAACAAAAATGTTTAGGATGAGTTAACAGCACCTTCTTCTTCTGCTTCAGTACAAGTTTTGAGTTGTTTTTACTTTTTTCTTGTTGTTGCTGTTTTATTTTTCTCTTTAAAAAAACCCTACACCTTGAGCAGTTCATTTATTTTGCTTTCCAGGAAGCCTCCCTGTGCAAAGGATGAAACATCACCTACAGTAATAACAAGGACTTTGTTGAATAACCCATCAGAATTCCTTCCTAAAGAGCCTTCCAGAAGAGGAATAAGCTCTTTGTTTGGATCCTGTGTACCAGGCAGGCTCTGACAGCTACAAAAGGAATTATTAAGGTTTTTAGAACATGTGAGTTGCAGAAACACTGTTTCTTCATAAAGGCAACTGAACTACCAATGCAACACATACCCCTTCAAATATCCAAAAAACCAGAAAAATTCAAAAGCCAAAAGAGCATCTTTGATACCACCTGAAATGTGAAATATTTGTAAGGAAACAAAGAGGAGAACATTTTAAAATCTTCCTTTATGCAGCTACAAGTGCCCAGGACAGTGTGTGTCTGCTCCTACATGAACCAGGGTTGGGGACTTTATACCTTATTCAGATGGAATATTCCCTGCAGTCATTGGGAACAACTTCCCACAGCAACAAACTGCCCACCAGGGGCTGGACTGGGAATCTCCAGGAGGGAAAACACGTGGACTCAACACAGTGGTCTACTCATAACATACAGAGGGAGCACTGAGCGCATGAGTGCAGTAATAAATATTTCTGTTTATGGCACTGAAGCTGCTCCACTTGGCTTTAAATGGTGGATTAAATGATACTTTCACTTCCTACAGCCCCAAACATTGAGTTATGAGCAGCTGAAGTTTTAGGAGTGGCCAGTTGTCAATGAACTTAAACATTGGCATCACCTTGTAGCTTATAGAAAGCAAGAGTTTCATCTTAAAATACAACAAAACAGTGCTTTAGCTTTGATTTTTTTAAAAAAAGTCAACCTGAGGCTTATTCACAGGCACCCCTGAACTGCAAGAATCAAAGCCTTTTGGAATTAGATTGAAGTGTGGAAACAGGTTTAATTACAATGTAATTAAGAGCTTGAGTTCACCAGAATAAATTAGAGAGGCTCTTATAGAACTATGGGATGGTGTGGGTGGAAGAGACCTTAAAGCCCATCCAGTCCCACCCCCTGCCATGGGCAGGGACACCTTCCACTATCCCAAGTTGCTCCAAGCCCTGCCCAGCCTGGCCTTGGACACTTCCAGGGATGGGGCAGCCACAGCTTCTCTGGGCAACCTGTGCCAGGTCCTCACTGCCCTCACAGGGAACAATTTCTCCCCAGTATCCCATCTAAATCTCCCCTCCTTCAGCTTTTGGATCATTCTGCATTTTTCTTGATAGCTGGACTATTATGCTGGTAATTCAAAAGCCTCAGAAGTACACACATATTCACAAAAAACCCTGAAAAAAACCCTTTTGCTGTTTCCTGACAAGCATTTGAAAAGTAGATGACATCTCCCTGTGCTCTAAGCCAGCTTTGCTAAGCCTTGTGGAACTTCCCTGATTTATACTGGCTGAGTACGTTCTTGTTCCTCCTTTGGGAATTCTCTCAGAAGTTGTAGCTTTCCAAAATTGCCTGTTGCTTGCAACAACCTAATCCCTGGCAGGTGCTGAGACCCTTCAGCTCCTGTTCCCATCACTGAGATCCAGCACAAGCCCTGTCAAAGCCAGAGACCAATGGCAGAAGAGCTGGTGTAGTTAAAATTGATTAGAAAACACCTATTGAATTGGTAAAGATGCCCAGCTAATCCTTCCCAAATTTATAAATACAGTTCTGGCTGAAGAGGGAATCTTCCTGTCATTGGTAATTGGACAACACACCCCGGGAAGGTTTGTTGGTTGTGCTTCATCCAACCCTCACCAGGAAGAGTGGTGGGGAAAGGCTGCAGGTAAATTCCAAAGGAAAATCCAAGGGCTAGACCAACTCTGAGCCAGGCTGAGAGAGTTCACGGTGTTCACCTGGAGAACAGATGGCTCCAGGGAGACCTGAGAGCCCTTTTCAGTGCCCAGAGGAGCTCCAAGAGAGCTGGAGAGGGATCTGGGACAAGGGATGGAGGGACAGGACAAGGGGGAATGGCTTCCCACTGCCAGAGGGAAGGGATAGATGGGATATTGGGAAGGAATTCTTCCCTGTGAGGGTGGTGAGGCCCTGGCACAGGTTGCCCAGAGAAGCTGTGGCTGCCCCATCCCTGGGAGTGTCCAAGGCCAAGTTGAATGGGGCTTGGAGCAACCTGGGGTAATAGAAGGTGTCTCTGCCCAGGGCAGGGAGTAGGACTGGATGGACTTAGAGATTCTTTCCAACACAAACCATTCCAGGATTCTGTGATTCTATGACAGGATTCCCACCAGATTTTTGTCCAACTCAACCCCCACCATGCCCGACCACACCCAGATGGCCCCACTCCTGCTGCCAGAGGGATGGAACACTCTGAAATCTGGTAGCAGCATAGAAATTAAATAAATATTAAATATTAAAACTATAAAGAAAATGTTTTGCTCATTTTCATTCACTTTGCAGTAACATTTTTTTTCACAACTGCTTTTCTGTTGTTTGGTTGGTTTTTTTTTTCCAAAAGTTTTTAATTTTATTACACAATAAAGAAACTCTTGTTTCTGTCAACCTTTCCATGCTGGTGACTAACATGCTCTGGGTGGAAAGCCAAGGCTCTTGCTGCAGATATAATTAATTCTCTCACTCCACTGAATTCTACTAAATAGATTTAAAGCACAGATGTAGATTTACCTCTGTAGATTTAAATCCACACAGATTTAAAGTCATTACCATATTCAGAACTTTAAAAGAAACTTGTGTTTGAGTAACACCCAAACCACTTCTGGTGAGGGGTTTTTTTTCAGAATAACAACATCAGGCAGTTTGAATTCTGAAGAAATGAAGTTAAAAGTTGACAAAAATTTTGCAGGGAAGAAGGAATTGATACATTCATTTCCTTTTATATCAGGCTTTTCTTGTTTTCCTAAATGCAGACTTTAAATAGAGTTATTTATTTGTGAGTGAAGCTTGTTTGAAGTCGTATCTCCTCCTGTTTGCCTCTGAAGTTATTAACCCAAGTAAAGGTCTATGATCTGCATGTGGTCCCTTCTTATTGGTATTTTTACCTTTTTTTCTTACCTTTTTACTCTGATCTTTCTACAGTGAGAGATTTTCAATGGTTTTCTCCTCCTGAATAAATAGAAAAGCCTCCTCCCTTCTTGTTATTGTTAATCCTGTGAATTTGAGATCAAAGACCTGGGTGGGTTGTTACCTTTCACCACCACCACCACCCCCCCCCCGCACCTACAGAAGGGCAACGTGTCATCTCCACCTAAACCAGGGAAAAAATAAATAAATGAGGAAGCTGCATTTAAAAAAAAAAAAAAAGGGGCGGGGGGAGGGGGGAGGGAAGGTCCCTGAAAGGTTTATCTCTTCCTTTCTCAATTCCCACAAAAGCTGTGTGTGCTGGACAAATCCCAGTGCCAGGCTCTTCATGGGGGAGAGCACTGGGAACAGTCACGGCTCCCAGGGCTAACTGGGACTCTCTGCCAGCTTGAGCATGAATGCCAACACCTTCAAGGCTGCTCTAATTCATTCTGCTATTCAGGGAACCTTGTGGGAATACATTCCCTCTGGAAGTTCAGTAAGGCGGGGCTGGATCAGGCTCCGCTCAGCACAAGCACCGTGTTATCCTTTGCATTGGGGTTGCTCCAGGGAAGCCCAGGGCTAGGATGTGCTCAGTGCTGTGGAAACACAGCCCTGGGAACCCTCTTCCAGCAAAGGATGAGGAGAAAATGGCCTGGGAGCAGTTGCCTGAGGGGTGTGGGGCCTGTGGCTCTGCAAAGATGCTCCTTCCAGCTCAACCTCCTCTGCTGAGAGGGAATCTCTGCTGAGCACTTGTGGCCACAAGCAGCAGCACAGCAGGGAAATGCAGAAAGCCAAGAAAATTGGGTTAGTTTTTTTGCTGAAAAGAAAAAAGAGAAACAAAAGGAACTACAGTTTCATACTTGGGCAGTGCCATAAATCAAGGACAGGTTGGACAGGGGTTGGAGCAACCTGGTCTGGTGGAAGGCATGAGGAAAGGGGGAACAGCTTTAAACTGACAGAGAGGAGCTTTAGATTAGAGATTAGTAAGGAATTTTTCCTTTTGAGGGTGGTGAGGTCCTGGCACAGGTTGCCCAGAGAAGGTGTGACTGCCCCATCCCTGGAAGTGTCCAAGGCCAGGTTGGATGGGGCTTGGAGCAACCTGGGATAGTGGAAGGTGTCCCTGCCCATGGCAAGGGTGGAACAAGGTTATTCCTTCCAACCCAAACTATTCTGTAATTCCATGATAAATTATAATTATTTGATGTTTACTTGAAGGAGGAAAAATCATCAAGGCAAACTGCCTCTCATTAGAGACCAGACTAAAACCATCACTGCCAAAAATTAAGCAAGATGTTATCTGAAAACCTTCAGACTCTCATCCAACATTGCAAACTGCAAGTCAGGCACCAGGAGGGAAATACTTTCTCCTTTGAATACCACAATCTAGCGGGATTCCTTTGTAGTCTACACTCTTCTCTAGGTCTTTTGAAGCTTAACTTTAGGCTGAGTTCAAGTGAATAGTTTTTATTTGTGATTCCTCACAGAATCTTTACTCTGGAGCTCACTGTTGCTTTGTTTGCTTGGGAAAGACGATAAAAAACTGGAGAGTGAAGAGAAATCACTCTCTAAATCAATGCCTGGCACATCCACAGTGAGTTGAGAAATGTCATTATTTATTAAAGATGTGAAAACCCCCCTTCCATTACACAGCTAAATTTTCACTTAAGCAAGAAAACTGCAGTCCTGAAATAGGAACTGCCAGTGTTGGAAGTAGCACAAATGGTGGGGTTTGAGACCATCAGGATTTTATAACACAAAAAGAGAGAATAAAGTCTGAAATATGGTCTTAAAAACTGTTCAATCCATGCAACAACAGCTTCCCCCAGGTGCCTGACAGCTTTAAAGATGCTTTTCTTGCAGCAAAAGGAGTAACACAGATATTTGTCATCTGGGGTCAGCGGCTATTTCATCCCCCAGTTCAGGTTTTCTGACTCATTCAGGAATCAAAGGTTTGTGACAGGCAGGAGGTGATGAAAGATTGTGTAGTGCTGACCCAACACAACCCAGCCCCTTCTCTGATGTGCTCAGCTTGTTCAGATATTACCCTTCCACAAGTACTTTCTTATTTCTATGGGTATAAATATACATCTATTCAGTCATATTTCATGCATATTAAAAAGATTCTCCATTCTCCTCCCAGCAAAATTAAGGTTCTGCAGTGGCTTCCCACTAGTTCTGGATAGGAAAATTCCTGTTTTAACTTAATTTACTTGATTTTAAAATTATTATTCTCATTTTGACTGAGAAATTCACATTTAGCTCAAAACAAAGAGTTTTGATTTTAGATTATGGGGTTTTCAAGTTGTAGCAATGTCCCTAACTGGGCAAAGAGCTGCTCTGGCAAAAGGGTTGGGTTCAAGTTTTATTTTTCTATGAAACAGCCCCTTTTTCTGTCTATATGTTTGGATGGGATATTGGGAAGGAATTCTTCCCTGTGAGGGTGGTGAGGCCCTGGCACAGGTTGCCCAGAGAAACTGTGGCTGCCCCATCCCTGGAAGTGTCCAAGGCCAGGTTCGGTGGGGCTTGGAGCAACCTAGGATGTGCAAGGTGTCCCTGGATGACTGGATGAGCTTTCAGGTCCCTCCAAACTCAATCCATTCCATGGTTCTATGATTTCATTCTGTCTGAGAATGGAATCCAGGGTTTTCCTACCTGGATTCCTCATCTCACTGAAGAACGATCTCTCACCAGGCAGTTGTAGTTCGCTCATCCAACAGCTCCTATCCTGCTTCCCACTGGCTCTCACTGGGATATCAGTGGGACATTTGGGTCTCAACAGCCCAGAAAAGCAGAGCTTTGGGAAGTATTTCATTCCTGTAAGGAGAGTGAAGAAAGCAGCCATGAGAACATGTTCCATAAACAGCAGCATCACCCTACACCCCACCATCCCAACTAATATTGTGGGGAAACAGTGTGAGCTATGCCTGGAAAATCCCTAAAAACAAGCAAGGAATTTATGAGGAGGAGCAGCATTTTGGTTAAAAGGCTGTGGGTTTCTGCATTTGGCTGGAACAGACTCCTAATGAGCTTCAAGGAGATTAATCCTCCCTATCCTGTGGATATTTTAACAGAGATACAGACTAAGGGCAGCTCTTCCTCGCAAGAAAACACCCCCTGCTGCTGATTGAGGAATATTAAGAAGCTTAAATAAATGTTTCTGCTTGTTGTACCCTGGAATCTCTGCAGCACATGGAGAACCACAGGAGGCACCACTGGCTCCAAAAAGCAAGAAACAACATTACAGTGCAAGGGAACCACTGTCATGAACAAGTTGTAACAATTTAATTCATTTATTGAAAGCTAAATTTTCCATGTTTTCAGCAAGTTCCTGTGCCCTTTGGGATAGACTGTGTAGCTCAAACCACCAGCTACGGCCCCTCCAGCAATAAAATGTTAATAGACTGAAACTTTTCAATTGCCTTGCTGTGAATGTGATGCAGTTTAATTTTATAAGGTGCCATCAATAATACATAAAAAATATTGTAAAACATAATGTGATTATTTTAATTCCTAGAAGCAGGACTAGGGAAACAGGGAATGAACTGCAACACTAAGCAGGTGCCAAACGCAATTACTTATTCCTGGTAAACTCCACCTACCCAGAGCTGGGCAGACCCTGCCTGTGCAAATACCTTGTTCCAACAAACACCTCCCTCCAGCTGTGGTGTCCAGAGAGGCTGTGAATTCCATCCCTGGAAGTGTCCAAGGCCAGGTTGGACAGGTCTTGGAGCAACTTGGTCTAGTAGAAGGTGTCTCTACCCCCAGCAGGAGGGGGAACTGGTTAAGCTTTTAGGTACCTTCCCACCCAAACTGTTCTGGGATTCTGTGGTAATTAAATCATAGTCCTACAAGACTCCCTCTGGTTTTGAAGGTTAATTAACTGTGCAGGAAATAGGTTTTTTAAGTCTGTCCTTCAACCAAAAACTGCTTTTAAGGCAGAAGATGATGCTTGAGGGAATATTTTTCCATTATCCACACAAGCTCTGATCTCTGGTCCAGTGATGGAATGGGAACACATGAGGGACTTGTCACTGGAGACAGGCACTGGTGTAAAGAGAAGAAGTTTCTAAAAGACATTTTCACCTCTGGATGGGTCTGATCCTTGGTGACAGAAGTGGGACAGCAGGGACCCGCAGTCAGCAGAGCTCTGAAAATTCATCCTGCATAACCACTGTCCTGCTTTCCCCATGACCACAATTCCCAGGGGTGAAATTAGCCTTCTTCAATTCAACCAGGTTGCATCAACCAGATGTGAGGGACCAGGTTGCACCAGATGTGGTGGTTGCAGTCAGACATCCTCTACCTCCTCCTGGGCCCATTTTGGGACCTATTGCAAAGTCTCATACTTAGTGAAAGGACATTAAATAATGTAAGGAAAGGGGAAAGATGAGGAGAAAGCTTTTAAGCAGCTTGGAATTTCATTGCAGGACAGATCCCTGTTAGAAAGTATCAATGTAGAATTTGACTCTCCTTCAGGTCCCTGGAATTGCGGGGAAGCCACTGAATGTTCAACTACAAACTGACTTTTGGTTTACTTACCTTTTCACTAAAAATGTAAATTATTGGGTATTTGTTTAATATATTCATATGTAATTGGCATAGAATCTTTATTTTGGCATCTGGTGTTCCAGCCCATGGCAGGGATGTGGGAACCTTGTGACATTTAAGGTCCCCTCCAACCTAAACCAGGCTGTGATTCTCTGACCTGTAAGAACCCAAACCCAAGCCCAAACCTGTTTGGTCATTCAAGTCCAACTTAAGCTATTTATTTATGATTTAATGTGATGAGAACTCACATCATAAAGCTCATACAACATGAGGTGAGAGATCATAAAACCGGAGAATATCCTGAGTTGGAAGGACCCACAAGAACCATCCAGCCCAACTCCTGGCCCTGCACAAACACCCCAACAATTCCACCCTGTGCCTGAGAGAGTTGTCCAAACACTTTTTGACTGTGATTTCTCATTGCAAAGCAGAGCTCAGAGAACCATTGAGCCACTCCAGCCCTCCCAGGGCAGTCAGGAGAGACATTTCTGTGTTGAGACAAGGCCAACACACCCTCCAGTTGTGTCCAGCAGCATAAACACATTTTGCCAGTGAGGTTCACTTTGCTGGCCAGATCAGCACTTTTCTCTGGTACAAACTTGCCCAAGTGCATTATTGACAAAAATAACAGACAACTGGGCAGCAAGAGGAGATCTGGGACAGGTCCTCTGGCAACACGAGCAGCCTCCCTGCACTGAAAGCAGTGAGTTCACTCTCAAAAGAATGGTCTGAAAAGGACCTGGCAAATGGTTTTATTTAAAAATAAAATCTGATACTCACACCTGCAGATCTTTCCAAGCCAATGTGTCCAACAAATGTGTTTTCCCAAAGGGGACATGGGGGTGCTCAGGCACCTGAGAGGAGCTGACAGGTGGAGACAAACCAGACCTAAAAAATCCCAAACATCAGTCTTGGACTTGAACCAGCCCTGGCTGCTGCAGATTTAAACACGTCACACACATTTTCATCCAGGAAAGCTTTTAGAAGAAGTACCTGAACTGAAACATTCCGAGAAGTGGATCCACAAATAAAGCTCTTCCCGCAAGCGGCTTCCCTCAGCATCTCACATGAAGAGGGAGCCGGGCAGATTTGTGGCTGATGGGCTGGGTTGTGACATCTGGAGTCAGATCAGAACCTGACATGAGAGATCCAATCTGACAGGATGCATCAGCTTAAGATGCAGTAACTGAAGGCTTAAAAATATGTTTTCCTCTTGGCTCTGCAGTTTTGACAAAAGCTCCTCTCCCACAAGTGGCCCATCAGTTGCTCCCCCCTCAGCTCTTGGCTGCCTTTCCCTGCGGGCTGGGCACACACCTGGATGGCTCTCCTCACACAAAATATGATACATTTTTTGACATTTCACACTGTAGGTTCCCACTTCAATATCCACATCACTGACTGTGTTTTCTTGTGGATAATACACTCAGATTAAATAACACCTGTGACAGTGACACATTGAAGGCCTCGGAGTGTGACGTGCCAGCTCTAATTCCACCCTGTGCCTGAGATTGTATCACTTGGGATGACAGGTTTTGACTTGAATAGGAGCCTCATCTCCATACCTTTGTCCAGGCTCCTTCCTGCAGTGATTCCACAAACCCTTGCCTCACAAAAGCACAGTGACTCAAATTACCTTCTCCATCCACAGCACACAAACCTTCATATGACACACAGAGCATCCTCTTAAAATTAAGCTTATTTTGTACCATCCCTCATGTGCAGCCACTTCCATTCTATCAATACGTGGGAGAGACATAACAGACACAGTTTACATCCCAAAGAGGCAGAGCTGCAAGCTAAATCCAAGAGATCTATAGGATAACTTGCAGTTAGTTAATCCCTTCTCATTATGGCAGAGCAGATCCCCAGTGACTTCCCCATTGGTCCGTCCAGGTGTGATTGCATCAAGAGAAAAGCAGCTGAGCCTAAAGAGAAAGTACAACCCAGGCAAAGGATTTAGATCAATTTGCTTATTAGCACCTGAATTTGGGTTGGGTATCACTTGGGATGACAGGCAGCACCACCTCTGCTCTGTGTGAGCAGTGACAGGACCAGGGAACAGCTGGAGCTGTGTCAGGGCAGGTTTAGGTTGGATTTCAGGAAAAGGCTCTTCCCCCAGAGGGTTGTGGGACACTGAACAGGTTTCTCAGGGCAGTGAGCACAGCACCAAGGCTACCAGAACTCAAGGAGTGTTTGGACAATGCTCTCAGGGACAGGGTGGGAGTGTTGGGGTGTCCTGGGCAGGGCCAGGGTTGGACTGATGGTCCTTGGGGATCCCTTCCAACTCAGGATACTATATAACTGTGATTCTGAGATCCCTTTTCCCCTTACAGAGCACCCACACGCAGCCCTTCATGTTGGCCCTGACCTTGGGAGACCCTTTTGGGGGCTGTTATTGATAATTCTCAATTCTCCATAGCTAATTTTGTCTTTGTTAGCATGGAAGTCACCAAAACAAAACATAAAGGCTGTTAGTGAGGATTTCTCTCCAATTTCTTGGTGCAGTTTCAAATATTAGAAGTTGAAGAGCAGTTGGTGGTGTCCTGTACCCTCCCTGAGGCAGAGGGTTTATAGAGAAAAAGCACCAGAAGAGAACAACACCAACATTGGTCTGTCCCTCCCTTCAGCTAACAAGGAGCCAGCACAGGAGACACTGCCCTGGAATGTTGTTGCTGCTCTGCTTTACAGTGCAATTGCCAAAATGTAAAAGAAACATGTTTTCTGCATGAGAAATGTGTTTCAAGCTCAGGCAAGGAAAAAAAGCTTCATTTTCTTCAAAGAATAGTTGGAAAATTGGGTATTTCTGAAAAATGAGCTCGGTGAATATCAACCAGCTGAGTCCCCAAAGATCAGCAGTTTCCCAAGAAAAACTCCACGGATCTTGCCAGGCACATAGTATGAATAATTCCTGAAATAATTACCAGGGGAAGTAAATAGGTGGCTCAACAATTTAAAGTATGAGCCTGGGAGGGACTAATTGCAAGGAAACAAATCTGAGCTGGGAGTCACTCCATGAAGTTCAGTGACACTGAATGCTGGAGTCCCCATCCCTGGAGGGGTTTAAAAGCTGTGTGGATGTGGCACTTGGAGACATGGGTAAGTGGTGGGTTGGCAGTGCTGGGGGAATGGTTGGATTTGATGGTCTTAGAGGGCTTTTCCAGTGACATCTCACTGAGCTCTGTCCATCCCATGGGGTCACAGATGGTGAGATGCCCTGGCAGCAGATCCCCAGGCCCCCCATCATCCAGCCCTGTCACTCCCCCAAGCAAAGCCTGGCCCTTTGGTTGTATTCACACAGTGATTTTGAGATGTTCATAGAAAGTTAAGTCATGCTCAAAATTCATGAGATCTAACACATCATTTGGCACTAAAGACAACTGGGCTGTGCCAGCACTTTGTCACCCTCAGAAGGGACCAAAGGAACAATTCTTCCACATAGGGCCAGGGGGAAGGGCGAAGGAGGAAGCAGCAAGGGCTGGGAAGGCTGCTATTTCCTGACCAGGAATCATAAGAGAAATTGCTTTTACATCAAAGATTGGCAGGGGTTATGAATAATTATGTAAAGCCTGGAAAAAACCCATGGTATAAATAAAATATTTCTTAAAAGGGTTAAAAATTGACAAGTGCTTTGTGAGAAGCACGTGGGAGTTGGGCTTTTCTGCTCCTCCAAGCAGTGGATCTGGCACTGCACTAAATCATCCTAAGAGATGCTGCAGAGGTGATAAAGGCCCAGGGTAAAGAGCTGTGTTCAGTGTTTCCCTCCCTCTGTGCCCCACAGGCCCTCACTGTCCCTGCCCTGCCCTCCCAGCAGGTTCTCACACACATGAGGCTTCTCTACCAGTACAGAAAGAGTGAGAAAACACCCCCTCAGCCACATCAGGTCCCTTACAGAGAATTAGTTACTCGGTATAGGGCTGAGGCAGCAGGGCTTGAATCACCTGGTCATGGTGTGAGTGCTCAAAAAGGCTTCTGTGACCTCTGGGGAACATCTCTCTCCAAAGCTCTGCACCTGCCAAAGGTCCCAGTTTGGAGACAAATCCAATGCACAAGGAATTTAGTCAGAACCTGCTCTGTGCACATCAACACTCATTTGTGCAGCTGAGATGGAGACATTTCCCAAACCTTTTCCCTTCTGTTTGCACAACCAAGGCTGGACCTTCAGCTCCAGCGCTCACTGACAACACAACCTTGGTCTATTGGTAATATTCCAGTTTTTTCCTTCACATTTATAGAATCACAGTGTGGTTTGGGTTGGAATGACCCTAAAGATCACCCAGTTCCATCCCCAGGGACACCTTCCACCAGACCAGGTTGCTCCAAGTCCCGTCCAACTAGGCCTTGGACACCTTCAGCTTCTCCTCCCACACAAGAAGTTTCAGGAAAATCAAATCTGTTTGCCAGAAAAATAATAATCATAATAACAACAATTTAATACTGAAACTTGAGGAATTCCTGTGAGATTTAGACGTTCAGACAAGGAATTCAAATATCTTCAGTCCAACAGATTACTTGGGCAATTGGTTCCTTACCTTGTGCTTGACCTTATGGTGCATGTCAGGGATGCCGTGCTGTGGTGATCGCACTGAGGTGCTGCCTGCAGTGTTTTAACATCCCTGTCCAGGGGGCAAACACCACCAAAGTACTCAACTCCTCTGAAAACATGGATTTGAATACATATATATGAACAAAATCCTCATGTGTCACCTTAGAAGTGTCATTAATAGAAAACCACACCAGCTTGTTCCAAACTGGTCTGTTCTGAACAATCCTGTGCTGTTCATATCCATGGTTTCACTTTTACAAAAGAAGTTTAAACCAAAATAATCTGACGAAAAGAAGTAATTTTGTTTGTTAAACTCTGTTTTCATGTCTACTTTATTCCAATCCACTGCCTGTTAACTCCACACAGACCTTGTTTTCCTTCTCTTTCAAACTCAGGATACACTTAAGTAATGCATATATATAAATATTACATTATAAATATATAGAAATAAAATTTTTATTATCACCTGGATGTAGTAATTTGTAATATGATGTATAATTCATATTTTATATAAATACATGTATATATAGTTCATATATAATTAATTTGTAATCTTACCATTCCTTTGTGCTGGTAGATCCAACTTATCCCAGGCTACCTGGGACAGATGTTAGTTAGGTATTAACTATAAACACATGGGTTAAAATTAAGAGAGGGGAAAATGAGCTTCTTAAATCCTCGGGAATGTCACTATGGGGAATATCTGCTTTTTTTTAAGTAGCCCAACTGCCTGACTCAGGAGTTCACATCAACACTTCATCCTTCCACACTTCATTACTCGCAGCCTTTGGACACTTAAAATATATATATATTTAATCTCTTCTACTCCAGCACTATCAGGAGCTCATTAAAGCTTCCAGCTCATTAGCCTGCAGGGCTCCGTGTCTGTAACAAAGCTATTACACAGAAATTGCTACTTCCACAAGTGCTCTGTGCTAATATTTCCCTTTCTGCGACAAAAAAAGCAGGGGGGTTTATTTACGTGGAGATCCGGAGAGATCTCTCTTCCATGGGATCCATTCCTGACTTATGAGACGGGAACAGCAACACAGTGTAAGGATGAGACAATGTCAGTCCTTGAATCCCAGCTCTCAGGTTGTTCCTCACTTTGGGTTTCTACCCTCAGGCCAACTCTATCCAGCTGCCCAGAGTTTAAATTGGAAGAGTAAATCCACGTATTTGGGAGACTTTTAAGCTGGTGTTCTGCATGGCCTTGCCTGAACTGCCTCATAAAGTAGAATAAGCTGAAATCTCCAAGGGCCTTCTTGGAGCTCATGTTTCAATAGTGGAGCCACTGCTGGGAATAATTTTGTCACAGCTTTTTGGGGCTTTTCTTTGTCAATATGACACACTTCCAACTTGGGATTTGAGGTAGGGGATTTTTTTCCCCCCATGTGAGGAGGAAGAGGTGAGCAGTCTCTCCTAAAAACAATCTGCACACCCTTGTAGAAGGCATTTCCAAAATTGAAAGTTTTGGGTTTTGTCCACTCTGATTTCACCTTCAAGTCCCCCAGAAATGTGTCCTGCTTCTGAGTAAAACAAAATAGACAGTGCAGAGCCAAGATGTGGTCCAGAAGGGGATTCCTGACTCAACAAGGGGTTAAATAGGAAAGACAGTGGCAATATCCCTGTTTTGTTTTGCTTCCCAGTCAATGCTCCATCCTTTGGGATCTTCAGTACATGTTTGCCTCTACAAATGCCCTCAGAGACTAAGCAGCACAGAAAAGCTGTTTGTTTACTGGGGCAGGGAGGCACAAACAAGGCTCAGGGTGCAAAACACCTACATTTATAGAAACTTTCTGAAATGAATTTGTTTTCCCTGAGATTCCCACTGCCATCTCTGGTAGCAGAATAACCTTACACCATGCAAGGAGTCCAATAAAGCCATTCACTTCTAATGCCTCCTTGGGCGCCTCCTTTGCCACTGCAAACCTGCAGAGGAGGAAACCAAGGAAAAATAATAACAAAAAACAAACAAACAAAAAATAAAAACTAAAACACACACAAATCACATATAAGTCTCAAAATTCACAGTATTTTGAGTTTATGACAAAGTGTGGGAATGCTTTCACTGCTTTCATATCCCAGAAGCACCTGAAAGTGCTCCAGGATCACCCTCATCATTGGCATATCCAGCTCCTGTGACAACCAGCCTTTGGCTGATTGGCAAAGAAAAATCTCTGCTTCTTGTCCCAGTGAATAATCTGGGTAATGAGAAAATTCAATTCCTCCTGAAGTTAAGGAATGAGATGTTGCATGACTTTAACAGTGGTTTAAAGAGTGTTTACGTGGCTGCCCAGCTCAGAGCCATAACTCAAATCGACTTCTTCTTTTAACTCCTTACCAAGTTTTTATAGCTTCAGTGGGTATTTATGAATCCCAGTGTTACTAATCAATAGTTCTTCCTCACTGAAAAACAGGATCAGCAAATTTAGCAACTTGAGGAACTCCTTCAAGCCCATGGTCTCACATCTGAACAGCACTGAATTGGATTTATCATGGCATCATGGGATGGTTTGGGTTGGAAGGGACCCCAGAGATCATCCAGCCCCTGCCATGGGCAGGGACACCTTCCACGAGCCCAGGTTGCTCCAAGCCCCATCCAACCTGGCCTTGGACACTTCCAGGGATGGGGCAGCCACAGCTTCTCTGGGCAACGTGTGCCAGGGTCTCACCATCTCACAGGGATATTTTCATCCCGATATCCCATGTAACCACCCCCCCACCACCACCACTTCATTCAGCAGATCCAGACTAAAACAGTGCTTGGGTTATCCATGACCTTGTGCCATGACTGCTCTGTCACCACTCAAATCCTAAGCAGTGAGATAAAGTTCATCCAATCTCATTTCTTGAACCCTTCAAGAAAACAGAAGGAACAGTTCGGCTCTGTGGCTTTGCCATGACATTGATCACTTGGGGCTGTCCCCACAAATCCCTCACAACACTGAGCTCTTACAAAGCAGGTTCTGAACACTCAGTGATTAATTCTCTAAGAGCCCAGGAGATCCTAAATAGATATTGGCTTCCCTATCTATGGAGAGTGAAACAGATAATGAGGATTAGGCCATCAGCTCCCCCAGGGGCCCAAGTGGCCCTGCTTTAGTCACTAATCCTTTATCATCTCTGCTCTCAGATCTAAGCTGGTGACAATATCTTAAGCCTCACTTTAAAAGGCAGGTACAGAGCTGTGGAACAGCTATTGCTGTCACTGGAGAAGGCACTACCTTCTCCTCTCAACAGCAAGAGCTGCTGTGGCCCAGTTTTGAAAAAAAGTTCTTCCCCCAGAGGGTGGTTGGGCACTGAACAGGCTCCCCAGGGCAGTGGTCACAGCCCCAAGGCTGCCAGAACTCAAGGAGTGTTTGGACAACGCTCTCAGGGACGGGGTGGGGTTGTTGGGGTGTCTGTGCAGGAGTTGGACTCTATGATCCTTGAGGGTCTCTTCCAACTCAGGAGATTCTATGACTCTCGGATTCTGTGGCTCAGGGCTGAAAGGCAGCTGCAGTCCAAGGAGGGCAGTAAAGGCATCTCCACACCTCAGGGCTGACAGAACTGCATCTTCCAGCACTCTTCGGTGATATATATCAAACACATCTCTGATGAAACACATGCTCTGATGAAACACATCCTCTGATGAAAACCGAGATGCAGCACTTTCCACACCCCTTGTGACTGTCTCCTCTGCTGCTGTCCACTCTGGAATGAGGGAGGACATTAAAATGTATTGGTTTTCCACTTTCTAAACAGCACCACACTGACCTTTTGAGGGGAAATGGGTGGATGTTGCACCTCTGGGCACCCAAAAAGCCAATGTTTAGTGCAATGGGATGACCAAGGCACGTCTCCTCTGCAAGTAGCAGGAGCTGCTGCCTGATGACACCTCTCCCTGGGAAGAGCAGCACCTCCCTCTTTCCTCTGTTCTTCTGCTAAAATCCCAGCCTGAGAAGTACTGGAGGCCTTCTTGGGAAGGCAGGAGTTATTGGTGGCCAGGGTTGTCTTCTCAAGCACTGTCATCTGGCCTTTCTCCTTGCACCATGATTTTGTTGAGGTTGAGTCCTTTAAGATTATTAAGTCCAGCCATCAACCAGCTCCACCACCACGTTCACCACTAAACCATGTACTTAAGTGCCACATCCACAAAATTTTTGAACACATCCAGGAATGATGGCTCCACCACTGCCCAAGGAAGACTGTCTAATGCTTGGCAACCATTTCTGTGAAGAAATTTTTCCTAAAATCCCATATAAACCTACCCTGGTGCAATCTGAGGCTGTCTCCTCTTGTCCTGTCACTTGCTCCCTGGGAGAAGCTGGTGGATGCCTGAAATAGGGCTGGTTTATAAAAGACATACCAAGAATTACTCAACCAAGACTTTCAGGGTTGGGATTTTATACACCAACAACATCTTTTTCTTTCTCAGATTGGCACAGCATTTGGCACAGCTGAACCTACCACCCCACATAAATCCCAGCGCACAAAGACCATTCACATCACAGTTTCTTCAGGATAATCCCCAGAAGAAGAGATAAATTGTATGAATTCTACTTGTGGGATCTAAACCAAATCCTTTTGATTAATCATAAGCTATTAATGGCAATAGTAATGAGCATGGCACTAAGCATTCCATAAAATATGTAAAGCCTGGATGGCTCTCAATAGATCTTGGCAAGTGCCTCGTTTAACCTTCACAGCTCATGAAAAACTGTTCGAAGTTCTTCGTCTCAGACATGAAAACTATTGATTGTTTACAGCTTTGCATGACCTTTTCTGACAAGTGGGGGAAATTATGAGATATTCAGTTGTAATTCAATCATGGAATATGCTCTAAATTATGGTGGGTTTCAAAATGCCCGTGTTATTTCTGCACATTCATTTTAGCTCTGAGTCTCATCTAAGTCTTTGGAGAAGATATGTAGGAAACTATTTCAAACTGCAGTGCTCTTGAGTGCTGATAAAAGTCGTTTATATGTCGGAGGCATCAGGTCTGAAAAGTTCCTCATAACTATAGCAAATAAAAGTAATTTTAAAAACATCAGTTAAATGAGACTTAGAACTTGTATCTATGTATATTTATACATCAGATTTTGTAGCACATGAGGAAAGATCCTTCTAGTGCAAAGACTTACCCAAACTCCCTAGAACTGTGGTTCAACCACCACAGTGCCTTGCTAATATAAAATCTTAGTCTGACAGCAACTATAATCATCCACCTCGACCCATTATCCTGAATTTGAGCCTCAAATGAAATCTTTCCTTCTCTGCTGATCAAACAACACACAGGCCTTCAGGAGTTAAAAAGACATGACAGCAATTTTTCTTCTCCTGTGGGTTCTCATTTATCTTCCTCCTAATCATGTTTTCAGTTTATTTTACTTTAAACCTTTCTCCTCATCAGAACTACACCTCCAATGACAGGGAATTATTGTCTCTTACTACAGACCTGTAATTACAAGCCATAAGCAACCACTGAAATTGATTTTGGGGAACACAATACTAAAGAAACACCTAGAAAGTGGGTTGTGTTAGAATACACAACTTGTTATGGATTATATCAGTGGGGGATGACTCTGTAGCTCCTGTACATGACAGAGGCCATAGAATGCCCATTCCCTGGGGGTCCTGTCACTGGTCACAGAGAGCAGAGATCCCTCATGAGGAAGCTGCAGACCCTGATGAGTTTCCCATTGGTCTACTCTGCTCCAGCTAACATTCCAAGTGCCCTCAGCTGCTCCTTGTGTGGCCCCTCCAGACCCTTCATCTCCGTAGCTCAGTGATTCTCCTCTTCAAGTCTGAGCCCCTTGCAGTGGTTGAGGTTTCTTCAATATTCAGAGGTTGAAACCCCTCCCAGCCCTGCCCTGTGGAAGGAGCAGCTGGATTTGAAGGCAGTACAAACTCAAACAACCTCTTTACAGCAAAACTGAACTTTCCAGTTCAAGTGAATGTTTCCACTGAGACTGGTAATGTTTTGACCTTTCCATAAATCAGCCCTGAATTATGCAGTAGGATGTTCAGGAATCTCAGTGCCTGGAATGGGCAGGAATGACAGGGACCAATTACTGTTCAACTATCAGCTGTGAAAAACCTGTCTGTATTCAGGATTTTTAAAAGACCAAAGCCATTACAGTTTTACAGCAGGGCCATTTAGTGTCCATTACAGAAAAAACATTCAGTCCTGTTTTTAGGTATAAACAGTAGATTTATCACATTCACACCCAAATCTGTGGAGGGGAACATGGAAACTCAGACAGCCCAGAAGATACTGCTCATCACCACCACTTCTTGTGAAAGGCAAAGCTCTGATGAGTCACTTGGATGTCTCAAATCCCAACTTTTACTATTATTTATGTCCCACTGTATATCTATATTTTATCATTTCTGTTTTGGTTTGAGCATTCAAGTAATTTGTGGAAAGACAAAGTTTAATTCAATAGGTGTTGGTTTGGAAAGAGTCCCAGAATATCTGCCAAAATAAAACCTGCTTCCTCCCTGCAAAGGCAGGATGAGTTTCCTTCACTGAAATGGGCACACTAAAAGCTTTTTACATGTTGTAAATTGTTAAATCTTATTAGTTGCAAACAGAATCACAGAATCACATTGAATCAGAGATGGCCCAACAGGGCATCCCCTAATGAACAGTGACAGTTCTGCTGTGCCAGAAGCCCAGCCCAGCACCCTCCCAGGCAGCTGCTCTGCCAGAGCCCACAAAAAAACAACTGGTTGGAGCAGCAGAAGACAAAAGTGAATGCTAATTATTAATTAGTAGAGCTCCAGGCAATTGTGTAACTATCAATGGGAAGCTCAGACAGAGACATGCCAAGCCAGGCAGGGAGGGAGGCAGAGTGACAGGATGTGGGGCCGGGCCTGACACCAGCATTGCTCCAGTCCTGGGGGAAATTACACCTTTCATGTCCATTTACATCTGATGGAACAGGGAAGTACAATAAAGAAGAGTAATGATCCAGTCCCACTAAAGGAGCTCAACGTGACCTGCCTCCTGCTCCCAGGCATCCCTTCCACCATCAGTTAAAGTCTCTGGCACAGATGAAGTACAGCAACATCAAAAATTGATGTCTTGAAAACCAGGAATCTATTTGCTTTCTTTCAGTTCACTTCTTCACTTCAAACCTGGGGCAGAGAACAGGCTTTCCAGTCCATCCATCTAAGCTCAAGCCCCTGCCTCTCCTGGAACCCTCAGCTGGATTCAACCTGTGTTTTTATCAACAGTACCAGTTCAAAACTGGCTACGCTGGTCCAAGTCTACTACAAGGTTTAACTCCAATATTTGTAACAATTTAAACCATATTTGATGTATATGGTCAGGGAATGATGGTGGAATGAGAGCAGGGGTTTGGGAAGGTCCTCAGCCATCACTGCTGCTTCTCAATCTTCCCTCCCTCCCAACAAATCCACATTTTATTACACACAGTTGAACTTAGTGCATTGATCATCATCTCTGTATCCAAATTTAATCACACAGAGGTTATCAGAGATCTTGTTTGTTACTTTTTGGGGGTATTTCTTTTGTTATTGTTATTTGTGGTTTTTTAAACATTTGAACAATTTAAGTAGTTTCTTTTCTAGAATATCAAAACCTGCCAAGATCATCAGTGTCTTCAGCTGAATAAAATAACATTATAAACCCTGGTAATCATAGAACCATAAAATTACAGAATGAGTTGTAAGGGATCTCAAAGCCCATCCAGACCCATCCCCTGCCACTGGCAGGGACACCTTCCACTATCCCAAGTTGCTCCAAGCCCTGTCCAACCTGGCCTTGGACACTTGCAGGGATGGGGCAGCCACAGTTTCTCTGGGCAACCTGTGCCAGGGCATCCCCACCCTCATACTAAAAAACTGTCCCCTAAAACTGATGTACTTCTATCAAAATTGTCATAAAAACTAATTTGAGTTAAATATGACCACAACAAGATGGCATTGCCAAACTTGCACAGATTTCTAGGAAAGTAGAAAGAAAAAAAGGAATTCACACAATTAAATGGAAATTGAAAAGAAAGCTGTAAAATTTAAGACTCAGTTTTGAACGTTATGAATATAAATGTTCCCTTTTCGACATGTTGAGTGTATGATTGAAGTTACAGCAACATTGTTTCCATGGGTGCAATGTAGCACTGAACAGAATGTTTTTACAAGGAGATTGCATCGTAAAATTGCAGAATTGGATCCAGGCATAAATAAAAAAATCTCAAATATCCAACATCTTTTCCCTACCTTTTTTACAATATTTCATCATTCCATAGCCAAACTCATTTGCAAATGCAGGAGCTGAGATAAACCAAAAAGTTATTATGGAATTGAATTAAAATAATATTATAAGTTTTGTATTTCACAGCACATTTTAAAGCTGTTTTCTGAGATCAGGGAGAGTCACAGATTAAGACACGTGTGGGGATTTTGAGAGATGGTCTGTTCTACTGAGGACTTTCTCCAATGTCAGCAATCCCACCATAAAAGGTCATGGAAGTCACACCAGATGTTAAGAGAAGCACAGTGAGCTGTTAATCCACTAATATTACCAATTAATTCTTGTACCTACAACAAGTTTGATGCAGTGCTGTAACTCTCCAACACTCCTTTCACACATAATTTTAAGGAAGGTTCCTCCTCTATGTCCCCAGACTTGCCAAATAAATATAGTGCCCAATTCCTCAGGAGAAAAGACCAAAGACAAAAGGGTTTACAGGGTACAACACACCCTTCTTTGAGTTCAGACACAGTAGCATGTGAGGAACTTATCACCTCTTCCTTTGCCCAGGGACTCTAGTGAGTCTTGTTTAATTCAATTAATGCATTATACAAGTTACATTACTTCATATAAAACAACTCCAAATAGTTTGGGTTCTCTGATGTTTCACGCACTTCCACTATCAGAGCATATTTTTTTAGGTAGATGAGAAATTAATACTCCACCATTTGTTTCTTGTCAGCATGAATTTTTTCACTCAACTTTCATTTTGCTAAATAACATCTTCCCCATGGCTCAGTCCCACTGTTCTCTGATCCAGAACAGTTAAAATTCACTGTTGCAGTTGGTTTATGCTCCACATACCTTGACACATCCTTAAAGTCAAAGCATTCCAAGTATCTCTGAAAATGACACAGCCTGCCTGCCAAAATTCCCACAGTTGGTTCTCCTTTCCCAAACAAATCATCACAGAACAGCCCCTCCAGAGCAAGCATTGCACCCTTACTGAGCTAACCAACAAAACCAGTTCTGCAGCTGTCTGACCATGGCTAGGAAAAGGATTTTCAAGTACTTCTTAGTCATTATTCCCCCGAGACTTAAACTCTTTATGTTAAAGAGGAACATTTAATATGAAGGGTTAAGCTGTACAGTCATAAAATCTATAGCACAGCAGCAAGAAAGTTGATTGTTTCCTACTGATACTTCTCAATTCAAGTCTTAAGGCTTTAGTAAATTTCAAAAATTTAAAACACTAAACTCACCACCTTATTTTCTAAGAAATAACCTATTTCTACACAAGATGGGCTCAGAAAATGAGATGTGCTCTCCCTCTAGAGTTGTAGCTGAAGCCTATAACTGGTAGTGAGTGGAGTTATTCTGCTGGTGCTATTGGCAGCTATTCTTATTCATTCAAAAAGAGAAGTGGCCTTTAAAATCAATTTTTGCATCAAGTGCTGTCACCAACGTGTTCTTCAGCCTTGACCACGAGTCTAAGTGTGCCCAGGTACATTGTAACATGTTTATTGAATTTCTCAAGCAAACTACTCACATAAGTCCATATTTATATTGCCTCAGAATTCATTATCTTTAGGCACATCTTTCTCTTCACTTTTGCCATTGTGATATAACCAAGAAATTTCACCCTGAAGTGTTCAATTAAACCCCTCAGTGCTCTGAAAAGCTACAGGATCAGGATCATTCTTTTGAACAACACAGGAATAAAAAGCATTTGCTTTGTGCTCGTTTAAATACATAAAGTGAGAGCAGGAAAAAAAAATTAATAAAGTCTCCGAGAGAAACAGCTCTCCAGCTCTCCAGTAAGAGCCATCTGCTCTCTGTGCCCTGTGGAAAACTCAACTCCTCTCAGCTTGTCAGGAAATGGGAAGTAACCTTTGAGCTCCCAGAGCCAAGAGCCACGTCCTGCCCTGATCCTGGCACTCTGAAATGTCAGGGATAATCTCATTTCCATTTTGATGAATAATGTACAGAACAGCAAGTGGATGCACAGGAATTCTGCTGTGGGAACTGGCAGGCTGGGTGGGAATAGAGGCATGAGAAAGAGAGATGACTGGGGGGGTCAAGGAGCCTGAGGCCTCTCCACACTACAGGTATTTTACCATTTTTATGTTAGAAGAAAATGGGCTGAAATAACTAATTTGAGAGTAAATCCATTTGCTTTTCTAGTCCTTGCAGCTTCACTGCAGCTCTGTGAAGAGGAGGGAGTGTGGTGTTGAGGGGCAGCTCACAAGCCAAGGTGACGTTGGTGACATGGAGCTGTGGGCACTGACTGTCAGTCACAGCCCTGCAGGGCTCCAACTCCATGGGGAGCCTTCACTCCACATCCCTCTCAACCGCAGACTCAGAGCAAGGATAAATCCTTGCTTATGCACACCCAAAAATCACGTATAAATAACAAAGCACAGCACTGAAGGCCACACGTCCCTTTGCTTGCAGGAGGTTGTGCTGGAAGTCCTCAGTGAGATTGTGGGGTGGTTTCTGCAATTATACACTGGGGAAAGAAAAATAAAATTGGAAAGAAAGCCACAGAGAGAAAATACTAGAAGAACAGGTATCATGTCTGTAATTTCTGGTGTCTAAAGTGCAGGTATAATCACAGAATCAGAGAGTCATTTAGGTTGGAAAAGTCCTCCAAGATTATTTAGTCCCAATCTTCCCCAGCACTGCCAAGCCCACCACTAACCCATGTCCCCAAGTGCCACATCCACATAGCTTTTAAAGCCCCTCCAGGGCTGGGAATCCACCACTGCCCTGAGCAGTTGTGCCAGGGCTGGACAGCCCATTCCATGAAGGAATTTCCCTAATATCCAACCTAAACCTCCCCTGGCACAACTCGAGGCCATTCCCTCTTGTCCTGTCACTTGTTCCCTGGGAGCAGAGCTCGAGCTCCACCTGTCTCCACCCTCCCAGTCACTTCTTGTCTCTGTTTTTCGTTTGTTTACACCTATTCTGCTCAATCCAAGAATAAAAACACAGCAACAGGCCAGGGTTGGTTACAGGTGATGTTCTGGAGCACAGGCTGGGAATTCTGCCCAGAAATGCTGTGCCTGAAATCTGTTTTCCCAATAATACGCTCAAGCCCAAGCAGAGGGTCCTCGGCTCTTAGAAACATCACCACTCCCAGCAATCTGAGGTTGGAGCTCTCATGGTCGAGGCAAACAAATCTTTCATTATTTTAACTCCCACTTTAGGCCTCAAAGAATTTTTTGGCAATGAGTTTTGCGTTGTGTTGGATGAGAAAATATTTGTCTTTCATCGGATCCAAAGCCAAATGTGAAAACAACAGAGAGGCTGAAGAGGATGGAGGCTGAGTTTGTACCACCATGTGCTCACTGCTCCCCTCTGGCTCCCAGCCAGCTCCTAACGAGCTGCTTTGGGGAGCAGCAGTCTGGAAAGCAGCATAAAGCTCCAGGATAATCAATGTTTAGAACACATTCCCTTTTCAACACATGGATGTAAGAGCAGGTCAGGAATAAAGTCTATTAAAGCTGTTTAATGGACACTGGAAGACGCAGTTACCCAAATCACTCAGGAAGCCAGTGGTAAATCCAAGAAAACTCCTAAATACACTTCTATGGATAATGTCATATTCACTGGGTGGTTTCCTATGTCACAGGAAAGGGACATAAGCTTGTGTTATCCTGCCTGAGATACTCCCCACATTATTTGGGAATATTCCAGGCAGAAGCACAGAACTACATTTTCTAAAGAAGTTCTTAAGTGATCCATTTACTTAAGGAGGGTGCAAAGCTCTTCATTTGTAACACAGGCATAGATTTAATGATGAAATGGATTTCCTTCAGAAGTTTCTAAAGGTTTCTAAAAGGCTTTGAGCATTAAAGAGAATTGGAGATAAGGTTGGAATTTTGCCTGGTGATTTTAGCTGGTTTCTCTCCCATTCCCCTATCCCAGGCACAGGATGGTAATTAGAACATATTACCTAGCCTCTGGAAAATACATGTAATTATGTGAGAGTCTAAAGAAGGAGCTCAGCACGTCTCAATTTCATACAACTGAGCTCCTAAAAACATAGCAAGTGCTGGAATATTAAAGAAAAACCTGAAGTAACAAAGCTAAGATTTAATTTACCCCTGACTAATGTGGGCTTGCAGTGACCTTTCAAACCACCCTGTCAGGAGTTTCTATATAGAAAGTGAACCCTGTAAAAACAAGGAAGAGAAACATTATGTTGGCCAGTCTCTACAGCAATAATTGAGACAAAATAAATGTTCATTTGAAGGAAAGGCAATTTGGCTCAACATTATCAAAGCCCCACCATTTTCTACCATCCTAAAAGCTTTTCTAACTAAAAAAGGCTCTTAAACTGTCATGTGCTGAATATAAACCATCTCCATCAGAATCACTAATCCATCATGAAAGAGTTGCCCTGGTAAAAGGGTCTCTCAGGGCTGTTGCTAAAAACTTAATGATTCAATTATTTTGTATCTTTTTAATGAAGTCACTTCAAGACATGGAATTTATATCACCTGTGGAATATCTTGCTGTATTTTTTATGAATTAAGGGCTTATTCAGGTCTGAGATTGGCCCTTTTGTGCAGTTATTTACAATTCAGCCTTAATTACACATCCTGCAAGCTCAGCTGTCAAACTGACGTTATATAAGGCACTTAAAAAGAAACAGATTATTTCATACAGGAATTTGAAGCTGTGACAAAAATCAAGAGAATAAAATATAAATTTCTCCTTCTGAGCACATTTTCCTTCCCCTATAAATTTTCCTCAAAGCATCAGGACGCAGAGAAGGGCTCTCTTTAATTTATGTCACTATGTTATTTCTGTTACACAGTGAAATAAAGACTAAAAGTCCACTTGATCTGTGTGTTATAACACAAGATTTCAAAAGAAGCATTGAAATGCCAAGTGAAATGTTAGTTTTCCACCAAAAAATTGTCTTTTTTAGACTGATAATAAGTTTTTTAATTAAAAAGTTAGAGAGAAATTCATATAAAACCAACAGACCTCATCTTCATTTTCTATGTTTTTATGCAGCAACTTAATTCAAAACTCTCTGCTGGAATAAATGTTTTAAAGTGGGGGAAAAAATTTAGGTCATTCAAAATGCAGCCCTATAATATCAGGTGTTTTCAGTTCCACATTTTAAAAGCAACCAGTAGAATAATTGTTTTCGCATTTGTTAAACCAAGGCAGCTGGTGACTCATTTTCCTCTGATCAGAACATGGTCAGCAATGATATACCTTAATATCAGGGGACAGAAAACTTCCAAATAAGCTGGAGGACTGCACAGCTAAAGAAGAGAAGGCAAAAAAGGGGTATAGAGAGAGGATTTGTGTTGATTTTTCAGCTACTTTGGAATTCATAACACACTTGACCTGCTAGAATGTGCATATTAAAATTGTATTAAGGCAGGTAAGGAAAAAAAACTACCCAAAATGCCAGAGTTATGAGAGGAAACATTGAATATCCTGTAATGGCCACTAAAAAGTCAATCAAATGGTTTTAATGCTGAACTGGATCATTATGGAGGTTTATTAACGACCTGGGGGATTTATGCATTAAATCCAATTCAGATTCAAGAAAAGCTTCCATGAAGGGAGATTTCTGTAGATCCCTTCCCACAGACCATGGAAGGGATCCCATGAAGGCACCTGAACTACACTAATTTAATGGGATCTCTCCAGAAAAAGAACATGGCACAGCACAGGACACGTTTTAATGGCTGCAGCACAAACCACAGCACTGAGCAAGAGGGACACAAGGCTGTCTCTAAGATCCTACTTGGGAAACACACTTCAAAGCAATTTCAGTTTCAACACAGGAGAGGAAAACAATCCTGAAGTTGAGGATCTGAGGGATGTATGGACAACCCCCACTGAGGCACTGCAAATTAAAAGGAGGATCGAAGTCCATTTCTCTGACAATAGGACACAGGGATGGAGAATATTCATTCCAGCTTTAATTTTTTTATTTACTATGCTCTGAATAACCAGTTCAGAACAAAGATAATCTATGGAGATTCGTCCTACAAACATTAGAGAATCATGGACTGGTTTGGGTTGGAACTGACCTTAAAGCTCATCCCACTGCACCCCCTGCCATGGGCAGAGACACCTTCCACTTAGCCCAGATTGCTCCAAGCCCTGTCCAGCCTGGCCTTGAGGGACTAATGAGAGTAATTACTTATGTAATGCAAATATCCCTGTGGTATTAATGTGTTGGGTGATCTCCTGTGATGCCTCGAAGAGGCAGGTGCTGCTGAAGCAGCTTTTTCCCATATATTAGAGGAGTCAAACTGTATTTTTCAAGATTAACAATAACTGTGTGCAACTGGTGCTGATGTGAGACTAGAGGGCTGCAAGGCTAATGCTTCCTGACTGAATCAGGCTTCAAACACAGGATGGAGCAGAATTTCAGCTGATGAAGCCTCCAAATGTGTAACCAAACACAGCAGTTTTCATGGTCCAGAGAGTCCCCCCAAGTGAGTGGTGTCAAGTTTTGTGTCACTGCTCTTTGCTCTGGCTGCCATGAGCACCAGTGATGGTTGGTTATGAAAGGCAGGGTAGGGGTTTTACAAATTCCAGAATCACTGAGGTTGGAAAAGCCCTCCCAGACCATCAAGTCCACCCTGTGCCCAATCCCCACCTTGTTACCCAGCCCAGAGCACTGAGTGCCATGTCCAGTCCTTCCTTGGACACTTTCAGGGATGGGGACTCCACCACCTCACTGGGCCTGAACACCCCCCTCCAATGCCTGAACACCCTTTCCAGCAAGAAATTCCTCCTCGTGTCCAACCTGATCTTCCCCTGGCACATCTTGGTGCCATTTCCTCTCATCCTATCCTTTGTTCTCTGGGAGCAGAGCCCGACCCCCACCCCAGGCTCTGCTTGTCAGGGAGTTGCAAGAGCCAGAAGGTCCCCCCTGAGCCTCCTTTTCTCCAGGCGGAGCCCTTCCAGCTCCCTCCGCTGCTCCTGCTGCTCCAGACCCTTCCCTGGACATGCTCCAGCCTCTCAATGTCTCTCCTGTCAGGAGGGTCCCAGAACTGCCCCCAGCACTGGAGGTGCCCCAGCAGTGCCAGCACAGGGACAATCACTGCCCTGGGCCTGTGACACACCATGGCTGGCACTGGGGCCATTGGCCTCTTGCCCACCTGGGCACACCTGGGCTTGTGTCCAGCCACTGTCACCAGCATCCCCAAGGCCCTTTGCTCTAGACAGTTCTCCAGCCCATGGCACTGGGAGCAATTTGTCCCTCACCCCCTGAGGACCTGCAGCCTCTGCACAGGTGAACATACATCCTGTCTGCAGAGCCACGTTTGGATTTACAGGTGCTCACCCAACCTCACCTTTCCCTGCATTCCCAGCCCTTATCAGATGGATTTGGCCTTCTGGGATGGATTAGAGACCCAGAACATGCCAGGCTCCATGAGGAGGATGCCAGGCAGTGGCTTGGAGATGCCTCTGCCAGAGCTGAGACATTGAGACAGTGAATTATCTGTGCAGAGGAATGGACCTGATGGATAATTAGATTACCCAAGGGGTCAGACCATTAACACATCACACTGCACTTCACAGGCTGCCCAGAAAAATGAATCCTGATCCCTGACTAGTTGGGCAGAGCTTTAAAGAAAATCAGATGTGCCATAATATTAATTATGTGAGCGTGAGCAACCCTGCAGCACAAAGCCAGGGTGAGGGGGGGTTTGCTTTGTGCTGTGTTTTCAGCTGGCAGAGGTGACACATCTCCTCACAAATTAGTTCTTCATCCAACTCTAAGGAAAATTAAGAGTCAGAAAAGGATCTTTACTTTGGAACTTTCTAATCTTTGTTCCTCTGTTTCATCTTGTGCGATCTGCTCACAAGCTCCTGCCACAGACACTCCAACCCAAGAGCAACAAGAGCCCAAGTTGGCTAAAAAAACAGGCAAAAAACACCCAAGAAGGGGTTTACATTCTCCTTAAATCTGCATTTCTTTAGCATAGAATCACAGCAGGGTTTGGGCTTGGAGGGACCTTAGAGCCCACCTTGTTCCACCTTCTGCCATGGGGCAGGGACACCTTCCAATGGTTGCTCCAAGCCCCTGAAAACCTAAGTTATTCCCATATACTCCCATACCCCATGAACTTCACCAGACATGTAAATCCCAGGTGCTGGAAATGTGAACAAAAACATCCCAAAAGCAAAAAAACCCAGTATTTCTCAAACTTTAGTCACTCAGCAAGGTCAAATTCTGGTTTTGGCGATGTGATGTCACTTGGAAATAACAAAGTTTGACATAAAAATGTGAGGATTCATTTCCTAACCCCAAAATCACACATGGCACCCAACATAGTAAATTAAAACAAGGAGCATCAAAAATGCAAACAAAACAAACAAACAAACAAACAAACAAAAACTGAGAATTTGACAAATGTGTGCTGAAAATACAAAAATATAGCACATATAAAAATACATATAAAATATATAAATCCTCTGAGTTTAATATATACATATATAGTATAAAAATAATAATATCTTTAAATGCACTCATGGCTGAACAATCAAGGAGGCAGCAACTCCTGAAAACTCAGGACTGAATACTCACTGTTCCACATTTTAAAAGCAACCAATAATTATGGTTGCATGATCAAAGCTTTTAGTGCTGAATTTTCAAAGCAATTTGTAACCATTAAGCAAATGTTTCAGCTCCTGGGCAAGGCAAACATTGCTGTGCATCCTCAATGAAGAGTTAAATTGGGGTAAAAAGAGAAAAATTAAACTTTTCCATGGTTATGCAAAGAATTTCTATCATCTGAAACAGAGCATAAAGCTCCAGTCCCTGCTCTTCTCCCTTAAAAAGGAAGATGTAGAAGTTTCCACGCCCTTTGTAATTTTTTTTGCTGTAAAATTTGCATTATTTTATTTAGCAGGAGAAAAGTCACACTTTGAAATATCAGCACCAGTCCAGAAACCCATTTATGAGCAGCAATTACTGGAAGTTATTGATTTGAAGCTTCAAGGGAGATGGATTAAGTTTGGGTTTGGATTTAAAAAAAAAAATAAACCCAAGAAATAATTATATTAGACATTGCATGTCATATTAATGCTAGTAAAGTTGTTGGAGGGGTTTTTCTGTTGCTGGGTTGTACAGAAGGGTGAATATCAGAACAGTGCTGACCCCCAGGGTGTGCTTGGCTCTCCAAATATCACCTGACAGAATTCCCAAGGTTCCTAATCACCCAGAAGCAATGTGAACTTGCATATATAGTTAAAGAAAAATAATTAAAAACTCTTAGGAGCAGCATCCAACCTTTAGATAGAAAAATTCCTATTGATCCAATGTTAAACTCAAGGTGAGAAATGGCAGAAGGATTTACAGGGGAACTGAGGTTTGGCTTCAGTCCTTGTGTTGTTGAGAGCAAAACAAAGCTGCTTAATCCACAAACCATTGGTTCAGATCAAGGATCTGCAGTTTCCTACCTGAATCCAAGTCCAAAGAACACCAGGAGCCAGGATGTGCCTGCAGGTCTGTGGCCAAAGCTTTGGGAACCCCAGTCCTTTGCTCGTTAGGTTTCAGGTCCCACGGTGTTCCTGCCTTTGGGGAGGATAAAATGTGGGGATTTGGGGACCTTTGTCCAGGATCATTGGCAGAAGTTGCTGGTACCTGAGGTGGGTCCAGGGCTCCAATCTCCCTGTGCAGAAAACACTCCCAGAGGTTCTGGTACAGCCTTGCTCACTCCTAATGAGTGAGTTTACCTGCAGGAGAGGATTTAGTGATGATTCCTTGGCAGTAAGACATAAAATCACAGAATTATAGACTCATTTAGATTGAAAAATTCCTCTCAGACTGTCCAGTCCAACCATTCCCTCAGCACTGCCAAGGCTGCCACTAACCCATGTCCCCAGGTGCCACATCTAGGCACCTTTTAAATCCCTCCAGGGATGGGGACTCCACCACTGGGCAATCCTTTCCAGGATTGAAATATTTCTTAATATCCATCTAAATGGATACCTTAAAGTCTGTGTTTGCTGAACTTTCAGCAATAACAACTCAAAAAACCGCCAAGTTTTGAAATCAGGGCTGTAGGGGGAGGATATGCCCAAATGGATCTGCTGTACACCTAAAGCTGGCTCTGAATAACTCCCTGTCATATTAAATTCTGTCATAAATTATTTTTGCCTGAGAAGAACCACATCCAAATTCAAGGGAAATGTTCTTAGCAGCTGTGGATAACCACAGGAGGAAAACTCCGAAGGTGTAAAGAACAATGCTCAGTGCTACAAAGTCTGCTCCCACAAAGAAAAAGGGAGGAAAAGGGATGTGAACACCTTAGGCAGTCCCTGGGCTGGCAATCCTACCACAGTCACCTGGAAGCCACTTCCAGCATCTCCATCCATTTATCTGTGAGGATTTTTATCCTTTTGCTGGGTTCATGCAGCAGGTCATGCACTACATCACGAGCAGTGACTGAAGTGTAGGTTACTATAGCAAATAACTAAATAACACCTAAGACTTGAGGGGTGCAGTGCTCAAACATCACTGAAGTGTGAAGAAGGTGGAGAAATCTGGCTTCTTTAGATGACACTTCACATGTGAACACATCCATGCTCTGGAAAAGCAGTGGGAAGTAAAAAATCCCCTCTTTTAAAACACTCAGATTTCAAGGAATCACAGAATACGACACTGATTTGGGTTGGGAGGGACCTTAAAGCTCGTCCAGTTCCACCCCCTATCATGGGCAGCAACACCTTCCACTAGACCAGGATGCTCCAACCATTCCAGGTTAAGTTGAGTATGAATTTTGTAGCAGAAATATTCAATTTTTCATCAAGCATGCAAAAAAAAAGAAAAAAGATTAGTTGCTTAATAGGTGCCCTTTTATGATGAGAATTGTAAATGAGTTTTAGACTCGCTCCATTATCTGCTCAGTATAGTTTTATTTGTAGCAATGCTTCTTCCAGCACTCAAACAGGAGGGGCAACACTGAGAAAAATGAACTTGTTTCGAATTTAATTGCCCAGGAAAGCAGAACAAAGTAAATTGCTGAGACTAATGGGGGCTTTTGATGAATTCAGAGCATGGACCTTCTGCAGTGATGGCAGGAGTGGGAGAGAGTGGGTTGTGCAGTGGCTTGGAGGGGTTTGCTGGGGCAGGATATCCAACATTCCAAGTGGGACATCAGAATTCCCCAGCCATGAAACTGCACCATGTTGGGAAAATTTGTTGGCAAAATTAACCTGCTGTAATAAAGAGGCAAGAGAAACCAACATGGTGGGAAACCAGCACTAAAACTGTGGGGTAGGAGAAGGGAAAAGCAGAAAATGGCCCTTCCAGAGAAGTTCATCTTTGATGGTAAATCATTATCAAAAAAAATGGAACTACAGGAATCTTCTCTTTGTGAATACACAAGTTTTTTTCTGCATCAAGTAACATGGAATAATACATAAATACTTCCAAAAACCTGTCCTGCCCTATAGTACAACACAAATGGTTTATGTTAGGCGTTTTTTTTTTGTTTTGTTTTTGGTTTTTTTTAACATCCTTTATAGCTTGGTTTGATTCTTTTTGAATTTGTTTTTCTGGTATTTAAGTTTTTTTTACTGATGAAGCAGATACAGCAGGTGATCACNTTTGATTCTTTTTGAATTTGTTTTTCTGGTATTTTGGTTTTTTTTTGCTAACGAAGCAGATACAGCAGGTGATCAGATCCCCCAGCCCTGAGCTCCTGCAGCATTCCCAGTCTCCAGACAACACAAATTGATTCTTTTCACCTCCAAAACACCCCAAAACACATCCCCAGGTGCCTCCCAAGGGTGATGGAGACAGCAGGGTCCCCCTTGCTCACCTCTATGTGCCTCCAGATGAGCTGCCATGGGAGCAATACCACTCAGCCCCATCTTATTTAGGAATGGAGCACGTGGAATATGCAATTCCACAGCCTTTGAAATACACCCATTAACAGCATTTGTCTGTATTTATTTAACATTTCCCCAGCCACAGCCAATTTCCAGGATCCATCACTCAAGGCAGCTGATAAAAGGTGCAGTAACCAGGTGTGACAAGTAACAACATAATAATAAATGATGGAACAGTTCTGGGAATTGTAAAGCCCAAATCCCAACAAAAGCATTGTTTCTGGATCACATGGTTCACAGGCATCATCCACTATTTATACACTGGGTGGCAAAATAAATATTGCAACAAACACGTTTCCTTTCTGTGCCGGAAAACTTTGTTCTCATGGCCATTCCTGGAGGTTTTATTCCTCGTTTTTCAAGGAAGCTGTAAAAAAGTCCTCTCAAATGAGCAACGAGACTCATCTCACTGGCCCATTTTGGGTCACACCATGATTGTTCTCACTATGAAACACTTTGACTCCATAAAACTTTACAGCCAGGTGCACTTGTTTGGTTTCTAACATAAAATATATAATGTAATGAGGGGGAGGGGGATGGCAGTAAGAAGCTGAAATGACTGTAGGATTTTTTGCACTTTTCCCTGGAATTATTCCCACTCTGCAAAACAAAGCAAGTCTTGCCATCTGCCTACAAATCCCGCTTCCTTTCCACTTTTGATACTCCAAAGCCACAGACTTCGCTGCTGGGCTTCATAAATCTCAAATTTCAACAGAAATCACAAGTATCAGAAGGATTAAACAATGGCAGGAGAGACCACTGTGGATGGGTTCACCTCCAAAGCTGGGGTGGGCTGGCCATTATCCACCTGCTTCCAAAACAGCCCTTGGCACACAGATGCCCAGGGGCAGGTGACATTCCCTACATATGAAGAATCTTTTTCCTCTCAGTGCAGAATTGTTCTCTATTTTTCATGGAATCATGGGATGGCTTGGGTTGGAAGGGATCTTAAAGCCCATCCAGTCCCACCTCCTGCCATGGGCAGGGACACCTTCCACGAGCCCAGGTTGCTCCAAGCCCAGTTCAGCCTGGCCTTGGACACTTCCAGGGATGGGGCAGCCACAGCTTCTCTGAGCAACCTGGGCCAGGGTCTCACTGCCCTCACAGGGAAGGATTCTTTCACAGAATCCAATGTAAATCTTCCTCCTTTCAGAAGAAATAAAGTGCCCCTTCCCTGCTCACACCTGGAACACAGACTGGGAGGAGGGAAAAAAGAGAGTATGGAAAGGAGAGAAAATTACATGGAGCTGCTTGGGAAAGTGCCCTAAAATGGCCTGGAAAACAAGATTCCCTTTTTTTTGAGAGAGAGAGGAGGGATAGCTGCAGCTAATATATGGTCGAGGAAATTGCCTGGAGTTAATTACTTTACCTGTTTAGTGCTGTAATCAGCCTGAGCTGTTTTCTAGACAAGCTGTTAAATACAACAAAACAAATTGCTACGATGATTGGAGAAATTAGAATATCAAAAGATGCACCAAAGTGTCCTGCAAACAGCACAGGAAAGAACTGGCTACGTGACCTCTGCCCAAACCCCTCATTTGTAGGGCTCAAAGGCTCTCCTCCCCAAGGAACAATGTCTTTATATTAACATGAAATTCCACCTGGACATGGTATTTTGTCTACATTTGGAAAGCAATAAGAAATTGGGGTGGATTGTTTGCCTTTGATTGCCAAGGTTATTTTGTCAGGAATTTCATTTCCTTCATATGTCAGGATTTTGGGCATGTCTTGGAACGAACTGATGCTAAAACCAAACCCCCTCCTCTGACTTTTGGCAGGGTCCTTTCACTCTGTGTTCTTAACTTCTCCACAAACCATTATTCTTTGCAGGTTTACAAGATAAAAAACCACAAAAAACCAAACAAACAAAATCCACAAACAAACAAAAAACCAACACCAAATTATTCCATTATTGTTTTTCCTGTTTCTTCAATATCAGGTATTAATCTTTCCTGTGGGTTTTTGTCATCTCCCTCAACACAGAGTGTCTCTGGATGAAGGGAGAGCTCAGAGTCTTATGAAATGCCTTTGGCCTGGCAAAAATTTCTAATTACTTTTAAAATATCCCACCTGATCACTGGATTCTGTCAGAACTCCTCTTTACCTCCCCATCAGCCTTTCTCTGCTCCGCCTTCCATCATGAATGATCTGTGCTGGAAGGAACCTCAAAACCCATCCAGTTTCAACCACTGCCATGGGCAGGGACACCTTCCACTAGCCCAGGTTGCTCCAAGCCCCAGCCAACCTGGCCTTGGACACTTCCAGAGATGTGGAAGCCACAGCTTCTCTGGGCAACCTGTGCCACCACCTCACCACCCTCACAGGGAAGAATTTCTTCCCAATATCCCATCTAGCCCTGCCCTCTGGGAGTGGGAAGCCATTCCCCCTTGCCCTGTCCCTCCATCCCTTGTCCAAAGTCCCTCTCCAAGCTTCTTGTAACCTACAACCATTCCTGGTCCCCAAAAGTGCCTTTGTCCCTTTCCCACTCTGGAATTAGTAATGTTAATTTTATCCCTTAGATGGTGGAGAGGAGCCACTTTAAGCTGAACTAATTCCAGTCTGGGTAGTGCAGCAACTTCAGGGAAAGAAAATCCTACAGCCAAGAACTAGCAAGTATTATCCAGGTTTTCAGAGAAGTGTTTTCATGATTATATCTGAATAAGAGAGTCCAGGGTGCACATTTAGTTCTGGATGCTGGAATTTCTGCTCCATAACCCTAAATATTATCATTTATTAAAGATAAAAATAAATAAGGCACTAAAAAAACACCCCCTAAACACCCCCTAAACACCCCCTAAACACACCCAGTAATTTTCAAAACATTTTGCTCTGCCATCAGCTAAAACTCTGACTTCTTTATCCCCCTTTCTGATATTAATTTACTATTAAAAAACAAAACAAAATGAAGAAAAATAATTTTTAAAGCCTGACACCTCTCCCTCTGCACCCCAATGGCACTTTTTCCCCTGTTGTATTGTTGAATTCCACTTGCAATTATTACCCTTATTTCATATTTTAATGTAATTACGTTTAGCCTTTGCTCTAATAAATTCTTAAGCCAGGCATTCAGAGCAGAAATTCAAATATCCTGAGCCTGCTAAACAGAAAATGCTGAAAGAAAGGTGATGTTGCTTAAATAGCTTTGCTCCAAAATCAATACAGAATACATTCATAAATTAACAATCACTCCAGATTAAAACATTTATTGCTGGAGGAACCTTGCATAATTAAACTCTGGGAATGAATAACAAATTAAAATTTAATTCTAATTTTTTGGTTCTTTTTTAAGCCTTTGGTTAAAAAATTAACTTGGTTACCTGCCTTTTTTTCTGCTGGAGATTATGTGCCTTAGTCGGTCATGAGTCCAAACACTGCAGGTTTTAAAAGGTCAGGCTCCAGTTAAAAGATCTTAACTGGATTTGTGCCAAAAATTGAAGATTCACAGGTCAAGGAAACCGGTATAGTATAAAAAGAAGAAAGGAAATTAAAAACCCAAAGCAAATATTGCATTTGTAATGCCCAAAGGGAAAATTCAGATTAATCAATGTGTTTAAATCGTACTTACACTTGAGTTTGGGAATTGCCACGTTCAGCACTCCTGGGTGTTCCCAGCCCAGGCTGGGTTTTAACCTGTGCCTTCCTTTGCTGATGTCACTCATGGAGCAGGAGGAGCTGAGAGGTGGTGAGGCCCTGGCACAGGTTGCCCAGAGAAGCTGTGGCTGCTCCATCCCTGGAAGTGTCCAAGGCCAGGTTGGATGGGGCTTGGAGCAACCTGGGCTAGTGGAAGGTGTCCCTGCCCATGGCAGGGGGTGGGACAAGATGAACTTTAAGGTCCTTTCCCACCCAAATCAATCTGGGATTCTGTGATTCCATGATCACTGTTTGCTCCTTGGAAATTGGGAAGTGCTACAACTCTAGCCTAGGATCTAATTATTTTTCTTTTTGTCATATCCCGTTCTGGTTTCCTCCCTCTGCCAAAACCCTTCCTGGATGTCCAGCATGAGGTGTCACTGATTAATCCACGGATATGGAGATTAAGAGGGACAAGAATTACACCAGGCACATGTTTGTTCTGCCCACTCAGTTGCTGTTCCATGGTACTTTTGCCTTTTTATTTGCATCCTGAGCAGTGCCAATTGCTGCTTTTCCAGGTAAAAACTTGATTTGTTTCAAATAACAAAATAGATTAAGATCACCGAATCATTAAAGCTGGAAAGGACCCCCAAGATCATCAAGCCCAACCTTTGAACAAGTTCACCATGCCCACTAAACCAAATTAGCTTCTCTAAAATAATCAAAGAATTTCTTGCAAATATCTCGGCTGTTCTGCTGAATTCCTTGGATAAATTATAACCAAAGCACCTTCTCTTTAAACACCAGGCTTTAACTATATCTATTAGCAGTCATGCAGTGATGAAAGGAACAATGAACAGCCACACAGAGATAAATCTGAAGAAATTAGTCCCTTCAGTAGAGCTGTAATGCAGGAATTTATCCTTTTAGGAAATATATGGTAGTTATCAGTATAGTTTTTGCTACTCTGGGCAGGATTGATCTGGGTGCAGAAAAATGGAAAAAACACTCTTGTTCAGTTTTGGGAAGGTATCAGGAAAGGACAAAAATGTCTGTATCATGAAGGTCACATTAAAGAGCATCATTAGTAGCTCACTTGGCCTTTGCTTCATAGGTCAATTCTGTGAATCGAATTTCCTTCAGCATTAAATAGTTTTGTTCACTGGAGTTAAAAATATCTTTTCACCAGAAAAGTAAAAAGAAGCGAAGGAAGCCAGTCCTTTTCTCACAGGTGCAGGAAGGTGACAAAGATTCACAACTGATTTTGGGGCTCTTCTCACCATGTGAAAGGATGATTTTAGGGAAGGGAAGGTCAGAGAGAAATAACTTGCTCCAGACCAGCAGGTATGGGGGGAGTCTGACCCAGTGAACAAGGGATAATCCCATTTGTTTCCCTAGTTCCCAATTGCTATTGATGGCAGAGCTGAGAATGGTTTGGAGACATCCCAAACCACCCCCCACATGGGTGGGGGTCTCTCCAGCTCTCTTCTTTGCCCAAGCAAAAGGAAATAAGTAGGAATAATTTGAGCATAAGTGAAAAATAAGATTGGAAGTCTCCTCAAAGAGATTTAACCATAACTCCTTACTCTGCTGCAACTCAACCTGTTCTGTTCCTACTTATCCCCATGGCAGCAATGAACCCAAGTGAAACCCTCATGGCATTTCTGCACTTATTAAATTAGATGAGCTTTTCAAAGATTCATATATTTTGAAGCCAATGGTCTGTTTGAGCTCATGCATCACACAGACTCTAAGTTTTACCAGTGATTCCCACATGCAGAACATAAGTTAGAACTGAAGGGAGGTAAGGACAAATTTTAAAGAAAGAAGTCAAAGTTCTCCATGAAAAGGTCTGTTATTTCATATAGGTGAATGATATAATTCACAGAATAAATACACAAAGAACTTAGATGGTACCAAAATACTGCTCAGGTTGTGGTTTTTGTTACACAGTGATTTTTGTCCATTGTACTATTTGACAGGACAAGGGGAATGGACTTAAACTGAAGGAGGGCCGGGTTAGAAGGGATATTGGGAAGAAATCCTTCCCTGTGAGGGTGGGGAGGCCCTGGCACAGGTTGCCCAGAGAAGCTGTGGCTGCCCCATCCCTGGAAGTATCCAAGACCAGGTTGGAGAGGGCTTGGAGCAACCTGGGATAGTGGAAGGTGTCTGTGTCCATGGCAGGGAAGGTGGAACTGGATGGATTTTGATGTCTCTTCCAACCCAACCCATTCTGGGATCCTCTGATTAAAAGCACAGTGCAAACACAGCCCTGGAGAAGGAATCCTGCCTGTCCTGCCCAACTGCTTCTTTTCCTCTAACTTATTTGGCTAAGTATCTTTTATGGAAAACCAAAAGGTAATTATTGAAGAAAAATTATTGAAGTAGAAAACAACTAAACAGGGAAGCTGCAAAACCAGAAAATAGTGTTCTTTTAATCCCAGAATCATTAAGGTTAGAAAAACCTCTGAGACCATCAAGTCCAACTGTTCCCCCAGCACTGCTACCATGTCCCCAGTGTACAGTTTTGCTGGACATTTTCCAGCCCTTAAGCAGGAATGAATAGACTCTTCATGCACATGAGAAGGAACATATTTCATCTCTAAGCATTCACCCTTCTGAAACCAACCATCCCACGAGCCAACATTATTCAGCATGTGCTGAAATGGATGGAATTATAGTGAGAATGTGACTTGCAAAGGCACAGGAGGATCATCACTCCTATTGTTGGAGGGTTAGGGTGGATCTCAGGAAAAGGTTCTTCCCCCAGAGGGTAGTTGGGCACTGAACAGGCTCCCCAGGGCAGTGGGCACAGCACCAAGGCTGCCAAAGTTCAAGGAGTGCTTGGACAACACTGTCAGGGACAGGGTGGAATTGTTGGGGTGTCCTGGGCAGGGTCAGGAGTTGGACTGGATGATCCTTGTGGGGCCCTTCCAGCTCAGGGTGTTCCATGACTCTGTGATTAATGAAAACAATGAAAACAAACAAACAAACATACAAAACAAAAAAACCCACCTCAACTATTGCCACTAAAACCCCACCTGAAAGGGTCTTGAGAAAGGGGGGAGAAGGGCAGTTCCTCTCTGGATGAGATACAGATACAGGAACATCCAGGAAAACCACTCCAGGTACCATTTCAGTGTACTTGGAACATAAGGAGACTCAATTCCCTAAAAGCCTCCAGTGAAATAGGGAGATGGACTCAAAAATACCTAAATTAGACCCATCAAAGCAGACTGAGAACCCTTTTTTCTTTCCTTTTTTTTGTGTCTTGGGTGTGAAATGGGAAATTTTTTGGGACAAGGACAGTCCTTGAGGTCTCCTTTATATAGTGGGGCTGGATCACAAGATGTCCATCATTACTTATTTAGATTGTGCTGAGGCAGAGTGGGCTTTTAGCACTTATCCCTCCCCAAGAAAAATACAGCAATTTTTGAGGGACATTTCTTGGAACAGGAGGAGAAAGAGAATCACATAAAAGAAAAGAGAAAGAGAAGAGGGGGGAGAAGGGAAGGGAGAAGGGAAGGGAGAAGGGAAGGGAGAAGAGGAAGGGAGAAGAGGAAGGGAGAAGAGGAAGGGAGAAGAGGAAGGGAGAAGGGAAGGGAGAAGGGAAGGGAAGATAATTATCCAGAGCAAAAACGAGTTGGAAAACCTAAACGGAGACATGGATGTTGTTATCCTGCACTTAACAGCTTCATTATAGAATAAATCACTGAACCTCCGCTCTCCCCAGGCTGGTGGAGACCATGATAAGCACTGCTCCATAAATCCTTAGGGATTAAAAGCCACCTGAAATCTGGGTGTGCTATTTGCTTGATTAGGTTATTTATGTCACTGTTCTCATCATCAGTTTATTCAAGCAGTGAACTAAAGTGCTGGTCAGTAAAAGCAGGTGCAGGTGAGTGGTTACACTGGAACTACACAAATCTCTCCAAAAAATGAGCAGTATTCCACATGCGTGTGAGGGACAGAAATGTGGGGGATAAAAAAGGCTTCCCTGGCCAGCATAAGGAATTAATCACCACAGAAAAGGTGTCTCAGTCACACAGTGACAGAGTGTGGTCCAAGATATCTCTGCTGAAGGGACCCATGGCCCCCTCAGGATGCCCCATCCCACAGGAGAAACACTGAGTTTGAAACTAAGCTCCTAAAATTCACATATATTCTATTCTTGCAATAGAATAATGGTGCTGAAATCAACTGGAAATAACACAGTAACTTTCCAAATCCAAGAGAATAAGTTGAAGCTTTTCTTTACACTGAATGTGCTTTATCATAAACTGGGTGGCTGCGTTTTCACAGGGACAAATAGACTTTGCTCAATTGAGCTGACATGGGAGGTTTTATAGAGATAATAAAGGGAACTGTGAAGAAAAATAAAAGATAGAACCTTGCTGAAATCAATCAAAAAGCGTAGAAGAGGCCTAAAGAAAAGCCAAGCCCACCAATCCAGAGTTTGAAAGAAGGCAGAAAAATATAATTCAATTCTGCAATCAGAGATCACTGAACAATCCAAAAGCCATAAAAACAGGGGCTGAAATATTAAAATAGATAAATCTGAAATAACTCCAAAGACAATGAGCTCTGTAAAGACAACACAAGTGAAAAGTAATTACTGAACAGTTTATGAATGAATTCCATGGGTCTCAATAGTTGGATTTTTTTCAGGAACATTTTTTTCTGAAGAAATGAAAAGTACAAAAAGAAAGAGGCAGTGAAATAACAAGAACATTATTTTGGGTTTAAAAAGACTGTTGTCAGCATGTGAATGGGAGAGGTACCTGATGGAAAGGAGTTTTAAGAATGCAAAGGGAAAGGGAAAGGACAAGTTAAGTTAAAAGTCATACTGGGAATTAATGAGAATTAAGAGGTGGATAATTACTCACCTTTACTTTAGAAGATTACAAAATCCTGACATGCAGAAAAACTTACAGAAATGGGAAAATTGAAGATTTTTTTATAGAGGACACTTAATTTCTTCTTCCTGTGTGTTCCTGTACTATTGGCATAAATCTGGCTTTCTTTGTCTTTCAGGCTCTCTTCAGTATTTCCTATTCCTTCCCCTCGAGGGTGTTTTGCCTGGAGAAGAGAAGGCTCCAGGAAAACCTTAGAGCCCCTTCTGGTGCCTAAAGAGTCTCTAAGAGAGCTGGAGAGGGACTTTGGACAAGGGATGGAGGGACAGGACAAGGAAGAATGGCTTCCCACTCTCAGGGGGCGGGGCTAGATGGGATATTGGGAAGAAATTCTTCCCTGTGAGGGTGGTGAGGTGGTGGCACAGGTTGCCCAGAGAAGCTGTGGCTTCCACATCTCTGGAAGTGTCCAAGGCCAGGTTGGCTGGGGCTTGGAGCAACCTGGGCTAGTGGAAGGTGTCCCTGCCCGTGGCAGGAGGTGGAACAAGACGAATTTTAAGGTTCCTTCTAGCACAAACAATTCCATGATTCTCTGTATCTCACTCAAGTGTTATGACATCAGGGCATGGAATGATCACAGATTCCCAGAATCACCAAGGTTGGGAAAACCCTCCCAGCCCATGGAGTCCAACCTGTGACCCATCACCATCTTGTCACCCATCCCAGAGCACTGAGTGCCACGTCCACTCGTTCCTTGGACACCTCCAGGGATGGGGACTCCACCACCTCCCTGGGCTGTCCAATCCAACCTGTCAAGCTACACGTGTGAGTCAAAGAAAGCTTTTATCCCTTCAGACAACTCACAGAGCCCCTGATAAAGTCCCAGCCCCAAAGACAAGGTTGTCCATTCCACAGGAGGTCAGCAACCTCCATCCTCATACCTTGTGAGCCCCCTCCTCAGCCCTTTCTACATTTCCAAGCCCATCCCATGGTCTTGACATCCTTCCATCCCAGCCCCTGTTCCACGGGAAAGTGAGGCAGGAAATTTTTAATTCCATAATTAGATGTCAGAACAAGAATGAAAACTTACAGCAAAAATTCCAGCCCAAATGACATCAGATTGGGCTAAAGAACACGGGGTTGGAAGGGAAAAATCCCATGAATATGCAGCCAGTGACTTACCAGTAATGGTGCAGAAGTCCTGCTCAGAGACAAGTGTCATGGACAAAACCCCCTTGCTTTCCAGTGTTGTTTCATGATATTGAGTCTCTGGAAGGCTGTTAAAATACAAAACACACATTTCATTCATGACAAAAAATCCAGCCAGTTGGTCTGAACTGTTGGGATCAAAAAAAATCACCTTTTCCAGGCAAGAACACCAGGCTGTATCTTATGAGCTTAAAAGCAACTCCTAAAGCAGAAACTTTTTGCATTTAGAGTAATGAAAACCTTGCTACTTAAGGCAATTCTCAGTTGTTAAATTTAATTTCCCATCAATAAATATAATTATCTAATTCAATTTCTGGTTCTTAATAAAAATGGGTTCCAACATCATTATAGCCCCAATCTCTAATATCTGAGGCTCGGCAGGATTATGGGCTGTGCAAATACAATTTCTGCAAGCAGATGGATTTCAGATGGATTTCACATGCAGATGGAGAAACACAAATTGTTATTAGCAGTTTCAAACACCTACAACCTTAAAAAAAGCTAACCAATAAAATTATTGGTTGGGGTTTTTTTTTGTGTCACACTGAGGACAAAGCCAAATCCGTGGCTGTGCTTTCTTTAATTTGACAAGGCTTAGTTTGTTCCCTTTCAGGAATTTAATTATCTAAAATATATCCCCACCAGAAAAATTAAGAGTGTCCTCGAAGTTATTTGACACTCTGCAAACACTGAAGCTTTTTCTTGGAAGGGAAAATTACTGCTCTGAATAATTGTGCAGATCTTAATGAACCCACTTGACCACAGCTCTGACAGTTGAGATGATTTTTCATAATATATTTGTATGTCAAAATGTTATTATGCAAAATGGCCTCAAGTTGTGTCAGAGGAGGTTTAGACTGGATAATAGGAAAAATTTCTTCCTGGAAAGGGTTGTCAAGCATTGAAAAGGTTGCCTAGGGAAATAGTGGAGTTCCCATGCCTGGACAAGAAATATGTGGATGCAGCACTTGAGGACATGGTTGGTGGTGAACATGGTGTGATGCTGGTTAATGGGTGGATTTGGTGATCTTAGAGGGCTTTTCCAACTTGATTCTGTGATTCCATGAAAAGCATCCTTTATGCATCCCTGCTGACACATATGATCATGTCCTGCAGCACAGCAAGTCCATTATGGTTCTTCTTGCCACCAGATGATGCTGCACTGCTTTGCACAGCTCAAAATCAGAGAATCACAGAATGGCCTGGCTGGGAAGGGACCCTAAAGCTCATCCAGTCCCACCCCCTGCCATGGGCAGGGACACCTTCCACTAGTCCAGGTTGCTCCAAGCCCCGTCCAACCTGGCCTTGGACCCCTCCAGGGATGGAGCAGCCACAGTTTCTCTGGGTAACTTGGGCCAGGGCCTCACCACCCTCACAGGGAAAAATTTCTTCCCAATATCGCATCTATCCCTGCCCTCTGGCAATGGGAAGCCATTCCTCCTTGTCCTGTCCCTCTATCCCTTGTCCAAAGTCCCTCTCCAGCTCTCTTGGAGCCCCTTTATGCCCTGGAAGGGGTTCTAAGGTTTTCCTGGAGCCTTCTCTTCTCTAGGCTGAACAATCCCAACTCTCTCAGCCTTTCCTCCCAGCAGAGCTGCTCCATCCCTCTGATCATCTTGGTGCCTCCTCTGGACTCGCTCCAGCAGCTCCATGTCCTTCCTGTGCTGGGCCCCAGAGCTGGAGGCAGCTCTGCAGGTGGGGTCTCACCTGAGGGGGCAGAGGGGCAGAATCCCCCCTCCCCTGCTGCCCACGCTGCTTGTGACATATGGACAAAGATCCCTCCTTGGCCCGTATTTCTCCCCTGGATCTCAGTTCCAAACCTGTGCAGAATATCCAAGTTAACCCTCCAGGAATCAAATTTGAACATCAGCTTGGGAATTACACAGAAACTCAGGAAAAGAATGATTGAAAGGCTTTTAACTAGAAATAAGTTAAAAATCCGTCCCTGCCAGTGGCTGCCACTTCCAATCCCAGCCATTCCTGTGAACCAGGAAAGAAGTAGAAAAGGGAAAAAAAGGGAATGAACAGGCCTTAAAAAAACTAAAAAAGAGAAAACTACACAGAATACAAATCAGAGCTGAACCACAGCTGGTGTGAAGCTCTTAATTGTTTTTAAGGGAAGCAAATCCCCACGGGCTTGGAAGATGGGCCAGCTTGAGGTTTGGAGTCATTTACCAAGTATATTGTTCTGAAGTGCCTTTAGGCAAAAACCCTTCTCTGTTTGCTTTTCTCTTTTCTTAATATTATTTAGCTGTGGGGAGTATCATTCCAGCCAGCCTTCCACTCAAATTTGTCTCTGTTTTTGTGGCAATTAGGCAGCTCTGATAGGGTGGGGGAGGATGATCCCAGCAAGCCAGGGACCTGATGGCATTGGGCTGAGCTGGAACAGCCACTGCACGTTGTCCAGCACACCATGAAACTTCAACTGCAGCACCCTGCAACTTCCCAGGCTCTGGTTTCATGTCCTGGGAGTGCATATTCCAGATAAGCAAAAATAGCATTTCCTCCTTTTCCATCACAGGGAGACACTGGAGGCAAATGTGGAGCTCCACGGGGAGTTCCAGAAGTAAGGAAAAGCATAAATGCATATTTTGGCATGCAAATTCTAAAGAGAATTTCCTTTTTATCTCATTTCTCTCTGCACAAACATGGATCCCTTCATACACTCCCTGTTCCCAGTCACTGGACCCATGTCCCAGGTTTTCACTCGAAAAATCAGATCCCTGCAGTAGAAGCTCCAGATTCAGCATCAACCACAGCCCCCATAAAAATGGTAAAAATGACCCCCAAAATCCCAGAAAGCTAGAAAAACAAGGTAGCAGACCCTCCTGGGGGAGTTTGGGAATGCAGTAGAATTATTTTATCCTTCAGACACTCTGAACACCCAGGACTGATTTCTAGAGATCAAGAGCCAAGAGAAAACTGCAAGAACTTGTGATCCTGTGTGATTTTCTCACTGAAGTTGCATTATTGGCACCTTCTGCCTTCACTATTTAGTGGTTGGGACGACCCCTGAAATAAACATGAGTTTTACAGGAGAGCAGGGCATTTTTCCTGGATTTATTTCTGAAATTATAGAAACATAGAACCATTAAGACCTTTAAGATATCAAGTCCAACCATCAACCAGCACCACCACCGTGTTCACCACTAAGCCACATCTCCAAGTGCCACATCCACATGTTTTTTGAACACTTCCATGAGGAAAGTTTTACTTTACTTTACAACCTAAAAGTCCCCTGGTACAACCTGAGGTAGTTTCATCTTGTCCTGTCAATTGTTACCTGGGAGAATCTTGTGTGCCTGGGAATCAAACTGAATTCTTTCAATGTCAGCAGTTGAGCTTCAAATGGTGAAGCAGTTCCTGAGATACCACCATGGTTCATGAGAGAATAGGTTAAAACCTGGCATTTTATAGAGAAATAACCACAAAACTGGTTATATATTGATGCCTTAAAGTTTGGAATTTTTTAACTTTATAGATTTTAAAAGTAGTTATATGTAGAGCTTTGTGTAGTAGAATACAGGCTTTTGCCTGTATATATAATAACCAGTTTTAGAGAAATAACCACAAAACTCCATAAATACTTTGGCTAAAAGTCCTGTAACCCCAAGGAGAAGAACAAATTGCACTTCTTCTCTGCTTCAAAGGATCCTGTTCAAAGCTCCTGATGCCATTCCCCAGACTGCCAAGATTCCCCAAAACCAGCCCTGACACCTCTCCTATTCCTTCACAAGGTCTTTCACTATATGTAGATGAGGTACTAATTTGCTCTCTCTGGACAGAAAAGAAAGTTCAAATAATTATTCATTTGTGATCACTCTCCAATTAACGGGAAGAGTGTAGAGACAACCCTCAGTGTCCTATTGACCAGGATTAGTAGAAAATACAGTGAAAACTGGGAGTGAACACCTGCATAGCAATGACCCAATGGTTTTAGAAAGGGAAAAATCTCCTTTGCAAACCTGCAGCTGCCAACAGGCTCGTGGAAAAGGCTGATCCAAGTAATGGGCTCTGCAGGGATGACCAGGAGAATTCTTCCTAAAGACCTCCATCAGAGAAAGGCTTTTGAGGAAACCAAGGAATGGTTGAACATGATGAAGGAAGGAACAAGCTGCCCATTCTCACCATCCATGTCCACCTCTGCAGGGAGCTGGGAATCTGCTGCTGATGGAAAGAGGGATTGGAAAAATCATTTCTTGTTGGGAATGTCCACCCCTGGAAGCATCCGAGGCTGGATTGGACGGGGCAACCAACCAAACCAGTCTGGAATTCCACGATTATAAAACAAAGTCATCTCAGATGTGCATCAACATGTGGAGTGACTTCTCTGGAGTGACTATTTGAAGGAGCACAGAAGCACAATAGCACAGTCCCACCACAGTTGATCAGTCAGAGCTGTGCTTCAAATGCTGCTCTTTGCTCACTGTTCCTAAGAAAACACTTAAAAACTAAAACAAAACTGCTGGGAAAATCATGGATTTTCCTGCTGGCTCGGTAGGGAATCCCACATTGTGCGTACACAGAATTTTTTCTCTCTTTTTTGTCACCAGCTCTCATTATTGATGGGGTCTCAGTGCCAGCTGGGCTCATAAATACACATTGAACAAAATAAGCAATGCTTGGAGTTTTTAGAAGCAGGGACATCCCCTCCCCCCTTACCTTCAGCCAGCCTTCATATAAAGAGAAAAACCAGTGGCTCAGTTTGCTGTGTGTCCATCAATTGCTGACTTTGAGCTGTTCCAAGATCAATTGGACAATCTTCATGCAAAAGCCTTCCTTGACAAGTTCTTAATTTACCCAACACTCACTTTTATCTTGTGCTAGCCTGACAGGACCTTGTTTATTTGGCACAAGGGACTATTTTTCACAGGAAAGTTGATGGACTTCTTTGCTTTTTTCTTTTTCGTCTTTTATTTTTCTTTGTCTTTTTCTTTTCCATAATTTATTCTTCAAAGAAAATGCTACTGACAACCAAGAAATCTGTGTGAACTCTGACAAAGTCACACATACACCTCCTCAGCCACTCTGCAGAGCCCATAATAAATGAGGTGCTTCACTCAGACTGAACAGAGAGTTTGGAAACTGTGCGGAAATAACTGAAAATGAAGTGATTTATTTTTTAAATGCAACCGAGTCTGGCTCGACTGATATTGTAGAAATATTACTCTCTGAACTTTCTTACTCTACGTAAGTTCTTATTCATAACACTCCTTAGTTGGTATTAGCTCAGAAAATTTAAACATCTGCCTAATTAGGTTTAGCTTCAGCTCTGTTGTGAGTTTACCTGTTTCTAGTGAAAATACTCAATTATTCTGTTCAGAAGTGAATGAGACAAAGAACAAGACTGTGATTTCATCAGCCTGGGAGCACATTTTTACCAGTCACATATCTGTGAAGTGACAGACATTAAATAACCTTACACATTTCATTCCCCAGTGGGGGGATGGGGGGGAGGAAACCTTAGATCTTTAGGGCTGGTGGATTTGGGGAGTCTTATAATTCTTGTGTCTTGTGGTGTATCACTGACTCCACCTGGGCTTTTATAATGTGTCTCTTCTCCCATTTACCCTCTCTAAACAAGACAATCTCATTCCTCACGATCCCAAAGGAAGGTATTTCTAAGGTTTACTTAGGACAAGGTTAGCTTAGGATGGCAATTAAAATGGTGAGTCAGGAAATGCCATTGCAGCCACAAAAACTCTCAAACACTGCTGAGCCTCAGCAACCTGCAAATTCATGGGTTGATGGAGATCATCGTACCAGCATCTCAGTGTGTTTTAATAGCCATTGATGAGCTTATTCTCCAGAACTTTTATTAATTACCTCTTTATTCTTCCACTTCAGACATCCTTTAGTAGTTCCATAAGTTAATTAAAAACCTCAAATTACTTTTCTTTTGGGGGATCGTGGGTCTTGTATTCTATTTTTTCCTCAGGAATTTCACTGCCCAAAGCACAGTATTCCTGTAAGATTCTGTTTTTAAGGTTTCTGAGAGACAGAAATTGTCATTCCCAACCCACCTTCTCGCATCCAACTCTGGGGTCCAACATCAGAAAGACATGGAGCTGCTGGAGTGAGTCCAGAGGAGACCATGGAGATGCTCCAAAGGCTGAAGCCCCTCTGCTCTGGAGACAGGCTGGGAGAGCTGGGGGTGTTCACCTGGAGAAGAGAAGACTCCAAGCAGACCTTGGAGCCCCTTCCAGTCAAACTCCAGCCATAAATACCTGAACTCATCTTCTTCTTTATGCAACATTTCACCACTGACCTTTTGTTTCTTCTAAAAAGAGCAAACTCCAGTTGCAATTCTCTGTGGGAGCCAGCCAGGTTATTTCAGAGCTGCCTCTGGATATGATAAGTCTGTATATGCAAATGTTTAAGTGTCCAGAATCTGCCAGTTCCATAAATCAAACACAAAGGAACACCAGAAAAACAGAAAACAAGAGCAACAAATGTTCTTTCCAATAACTTCTGCAGTTTTCAGAGGGTTTCCAAGACCCAGTTTGTCCCATGAGCATTCAGAGAATTCCTGGTATTTACCATAATATCTCAGACTGGTATTTTATCTCACCTAATTTCCTGTCTATAACTTGGCAGAAGGTACAAGAAAGCCCTCACTGAACTGTCCCTAAAGAATCTGGGCACAGAAATGCCCATCAGAAAAGTTTGTACCTATTTACAATAGTTACTGTGAACTCTCTCATGTACAAGGACTGTTCTGCACGACAGACCCACATGTTGTCAGCTCATATAAATGATTTTGGCATGAACTGGATTCTATAAAATTTATGACAGAGTCACAGAGTGGTTTGGGACTCCAGTTCCCAGAATTTAAATCTCATTTTCTGTGGATATTTTATCGCAGCAAGGACAAGCAAAACAATGCAATTTGGTCCAAAGCCTGGGAGTGCAGCATGGAAAACACAATAGCATCTGATTTACTCACACAGTCTTAGAAATGTTTTTCACTGCAGCCTTGGCAGACAAACTGGGAGCTCAAACCAAGATCTCCAGCGGAGCTGTAGAAATAATTGATTTTTCAGTTCAGTAGCCAAATTGGAAAAGTAAATAGTTTGAAATTACCTACAATGGTTTTTTGTTGTTTTTCTCATTGAAGTGAAACACAGGCTGAGGAGAAGCTGCTCCTCATTCCCTCAGCAGCCAGGCCAGAGGGTTTTCCAGCCAACATGTTGGTGAGCAGGATTGAACACCTTGAGTCTTCAGTCCCTCTAAAAGGAAGGCTCTTATCATCATCAGGCATTTGGAACAAGGTTGGTCTTGTTCTCTCACTGCTCCTTTCCATAGGTTTCATCACCTGTGAGAGGACAGAATGAGGTGTCCTCCCAAATCCCAGGTGACTGAACTGTTCCTGGCACTCAGTGCTTTGTGCCAAGTGATTTATGGCAGGTAGGAGAACTGCTGAATGCAGATAGAAGGCCTGGGATTCCCCTGGGAATGCAGGGAAAGTTCCAAATCCCTGTTTGCTGAACATCTCTATCCCAAATGACAACGTGGATTTCTCTTGGAGCCAAGGCCAACAATGGATCCCTACAAAAAGGGTAAGAACAGGGAAAACCCCTCCTCGTGTCTCTCTCCAATACTCTCCCAAACTCCAGCAATGACCAAGTACAGTTACAGCTTATTTAGTAGCCTTGGATGGATAATTTCCCAGTGTTTTGGCTGCTTCAGGATGCCTTACCCAGTAATTAACCATCAGCTCAGAGGGCACCCTTCCCTTCTGAACTTCCCTTCCCTTCTGAACATGGAGTCCAGGCACTGGGAAAAAACCCAAACCAAACTAAACCCCACAGAGCAAAACAGCATAGAAAAACAGCAAAAACAAACCTCACAAAGAAAACCCCAACAAAACAAAACCAAAAAAAAACACCAAAAATTTGACCAAGATTTCTGATTAATTTCAGGAAAGCAACAGCTCCGTTTTCCAGGTTTTGGATGGAAGAGCAGACAACACAGCAGTTTAAATTGTACCTGTGCAGGTGGGGCTGCACCATACAATCATGAATTTTTAAGGCTGGAAAAGCCCTCCCAGCCCATCGAGTCCAACCTGTGCCCAATCCCCACCTTGTCACTCAGACACTGAATGTCATGTCCAGTGGTTCCTTGGACACCTCCAGGGACGGGGACTCCTCTGGAAGGGAATTCTGCACAGACTGCAGTCCTGGCACTTGTGTGAGCTTCAGCATCCCAGGAACAACTCCAGAGCTGGGCACCAACACAGAGCAAGTGCATTTTATACCCACAGATTCTGGAAAACACAGCAGGAAGGAGCTGTTAACAGGGAATGTGTTTTTCTGCTCAGTCAGTCGGACAGAGAGCTGAAGTGAGGGCTCTCAGTTGAATCCACCCACAACATTTAATTGTAAATAGTAAATTACTAAAAACTACTGAAAAAATTATCTCTGTTTCAAGTCAGAAATGCAAAATATATCAGTTCTTCTTTCTATTTATATAGGAAGATAATAATAACCTTATAAAGATAATAAGAAAGGCTTTACAAAACACTTGGATGTGCTCATTTGAGTATTTCTTCAAACTAATCAAGTTCAAAATCCCAAGTTTCCTTTTATAAACAAGGCCATAAAATACCTTAAAAATCTCCCAGGAAATTCATGAAAATTTATTCAGTCTGGGACGAGAGAGTAAATCTCTGTTATGCTTATGGATCCTTCCCAAATACATGTACATGTTAATTAATCCCATTAATTTTACACGATTGCTTGCTTGTTTGTTCCTGGATTGTTGCTCCAAAGAAAGCAGCTTCCTGCAATGGAAATTAAACTTCAAAGGAAGTTTTTTTACCAAACAACACTAAAACCAACACTGAGAAACACAAAATATTTCTTGTTGCTTGGAAAGCTCATTTTATTTTTCTCATCTATATAATACTATGCAGGATATTAAATAATTATTAACTTTATTATGGGTCTACTGAGGGAGCTACACTTGTGTTTGAGGTTGACATAACAATCAGATAAGCTTCTTATAACTCAAGATTCTTACTTTTTCCAGCTGGAAGTTGCATAGCAAGTCTATAATTGCAGGCTCCCAAAATTTAAAAAAAAAAAATTCAGTGTTATACTCAGGAGGAAAAACAATAATCGCTATGAATTCCTCAATTTTTGTTATAAATCACTTTATTTATAAGGTGATGATCACTTAAAAGTTGGACTTTGTGGTCTTGAAGGACTTTTCCAATCTAAATGATTCTGGGATTACTTACTTTAAAAGCTGAGTTTAAGCTTAAGATTTATTAGTCCTTAACATTAATCACTTTTTCTATCTGTAAACATCCGCCATCGTCTGGGTTTTACAAAAAAACGTTCAGCTCCAAACTAAAAACAGTGTCTCCAACATGGACAAATCCTGATGACTCAGCTGGAAATCCATGTGTTTCCTCAAGCTCCCTGACATTCCAAAGGATCCTGACCAAAGGCAAAGCAAATTTTAGAAAGTAATATATGAGATTATAGGAGGAATTTGCATCTGTTGTTGTACCTTGCAGGTCAAGTTTCTGAATCTCTGGTCATATCTTGACCTGGTTTGATTCCATTGACATTATATTTTATCTTAATCCTTATCAACGCTCAAAAATTCAGACCAATTAAAATATCCTCAAGGAAAAAGGGATGTTTAGTTCCACAATTTCTCCCCCTTTTTCTTTACCTGTCAACTTTCTCAGCCTCAGTTCACTCATTGCTCCTTATTTCCATTTCCTTCAGAAGCAAATAATCCAGAATTTTTGGACAACTAAATAATTAATTGTGATTCATAAACGTGTTTTCACATGTTCCACCACCCTGCCATGGTCAGGGACACCTTCCATAGACCAGGTTGCTCTAAACCCTGTCTGACTTGTCTTTGAAGAGTTCCAAGGATGGGGTGTTCAAAATTTTCCTTGGATTTCTCAATATTTCCACAAAAATCCATGCAAAACCCATCACCCATCACGGTTTAGTGAGGCAGACTTTAAAATCGTGCTGGTGTCTAAATTACTGACAGCACAGGGAAGAAAAAACAACAACTTATTTCAGTGTAGGGATTTAAATTGTCAAAAGAACTCCTTGTGTCTTCATAAAGGTAACATAAATCATGGCAAGAGCCATTATACATCCAAAACAACTCATTCTCCAGGTTGTCTTTTTCCAGGCTGCCTCCAGAACCTGTCTATGACTACAAGAAGAAAATCACAATATACAATCTGTTATGAAACCAAGTTGCATTTAAAACGACTGTAATTTGATATTTGCCTTTAAAAAAAAAAAAAAGAAGTTAACAAGAAAACCATGCAAATGCTTTGCTTTTGTTTTGTTCCTGCTAAATATGCTGGAAGTGTCTGACAAATCTCAATAATGAGCTAAAATCTGCAGGTATAATGCAAGGGAAACTTGTTTGAGGCTATGGGGAAGTAGCAGCATCTCAGAGCAGAGAAAACATGGAAGAATGGAGGTGGGAGAAGCAGTAAGGCTGTCACTGTCACCTGGAATTAGGGGCTGCGAGTCACTAAGTGTGTTTTCCTCTGAATCCAAGGGTATATAATGATTTTTTGTGGGGGAGAAAAAAAAAAAATGATCAGGAATGGTTTAAGTCACAGGACTTGTGACTTTTATGCCTTGTCATGCAATGGTATCGCTCCAAGGGAACCAGATCAGAGAGTCAGAGAATGGTCTGGGTTGGGAGGGACCTTAAAGCTCATCTCATTCCACCCTCTGCCATGGGCAGGGACACCTTCCACTAGACCAGGTTGATCCAACACCCGTCCAACCTGGCCTTGGATACTTCCAGGGATGGGGCAGCCACAGCTTCTCTGGAAAACTTGTGCCAAGGCCTCCCCACTCTCACAGCCAAGAATTCCTTCCTAATATCCCATCTAACCCTGCCCACTGGCAGTAGGAAGCCATCTCCCTTGTCCTGTCACTATCCCCACTACTGTCTAAGGGGAGGTGTCCCTACCCACGGCAGGGAGTTAGAACTGGATATTCCTTAATGTCCTTCCCAGCCCAAACCAGTCCATGATTCTCTGATCTCAATTTCTTAGCTTGGGCCCTTGTAATCCCAGACTTTCAATTTTTCATCCTTTTGTTGCATGGTACATTTTGGAGAGAGCTCTTCCATCACCACTTCAGACATTTAAATCAGTGGAAGGCAGGAGTTTTGGGCATGATCCCTCCAGGAAGCAGGTCCAGCCTTCCCCAGACTCTGTGCCCAGGCACACAGTTTTTAGCCAAGTCCCTGTTAACGAGACATTTCAAGACAAACTTTTTATAACCAATAGTTTTGCCTGTTCTGGCTCCTTGGGCTGCTGTGGGCTGCCAAATCCCATGACAGATGTTCCCAGCAGCTGTGGGATCATCAGACCCCTGTCTTGGCACCAAGTCCCGAGGGGTTGTGGCTGAGGTGGAAAGATGCCCAGAGGGCTTCCCACGCCTCCATATCCCACAAGGAGATGCTCCAGGGCTTCGTCTGCTCCAAGCCTATACAGAGAAGCACTGAAGAACCTTGCTCTGAATGCTTCATCCTGCATAAATCCACACTCATTAATAGGGATGGAATGCACGACGTGGGACAGACCCTCAGCCAAGGGAGAGGGGTTACACCTTCCACTGAACCTTAGGAAACAGAGGATTTGTGCCATGGGTGTGGAAGCAAGCAAGAGAGACCCAGGAAATTATTGGCAGACACGAATTAAATGCCTGCTTGATAGAGTTGGAGAATCTGAAATCACTTAAATGCCAGCTCTGAGTGCCCAAGCCAGGCTTTCCTTCAAGGGGAGGGGAGCTGCCTTTGGTGCTGTGAAGGGAAAAGGAGCCATAAAATAAAACTGAGACTACACTGAAGGAGAAAGTAATTGATGAGAGCCTGAAGAGACTGAAGAAGGGAGCCTGATTGCATAGCTGTGTTATTTGGGAAGGGTGTGGGGAAGGTCCCCTCGAGATGGGTGGGAGGCTGATACCCACCATGGACCCCAACACTGAACCCATATCTTTCCATGGATGGTGCTCTCACCATCAGGAAATTGCAGAATAACAGAACATGAGCAGATATTTTTATATGTTAACATAGAATATCCTGAGTTGGAAGGGAGCCACCAGGATAATTTTATATCTTCAAATACAATTTAAAACAAAAAGAAAATTAGTGTCAACTGAGAGCAAACCCAAGATTCAAAGCCTTGAAGGTTTCCATGACACACCCCTTTCAGGTCTCCTGCTTTCCTGGGTGCAGAGAGAGAGCAACCCAGTGTAGGTCCAGGATTGATCCACACAGGAGCTGGACTCCAGGATCCCTATGAGTCCCTTCCAACTCAGAATGTTTTATGAGTATTCCTGCCTTGCACAGCCAACTTCACACACCACTCATGGCTGTTGACTCTCCAATCCCACTTCCTAAGTGCATTTTTGTAGCATTTAGGTGTCCAAGGTACCTTTTCTTGGCTCTTCCCTTTCCTTTGCCAGAAAAGTCATTGTTTCTCTCAATCTGCACAAAGACAAAGGAAACAACAAAATTAAAATGAAACTCTCAGAATCATAAAATATCAAGAGCTGGAAGGGACTCCCAAGGATCATCAAAGGATCCTGGCCCTGCACAGGATAACCTCAAGAATCCCACCGTGTTCCTGAGAGCGCTGTCCAAATTCAGCACAGTCTTTTCCACGGTGAATTAATACAATATTTGGAAGACCAAATCTCAGTCCTACCCAATTTCAGTTCTTGGAGTCTTTGTCTCCCTTGTCGCAAGTCCAGGCCTTGGAAATCATGTGAAATTCCCAATTCCTACTTCCAGCCTCACTTTAAACCCTTCAAACAACTGCTACTCTCCATTTCCAGTTCTTCGCCCAAGGCTGCTAAAGCATCATACGGGGAATTTTGGAGCCCCATTTGAAACAAATTGTTTTAATTAAAATAGTAATTTCCAGCCCCAAGAGATGTAAACTATTAAAGAGCTGCCAGGAGGGAGATCCACTAATGGAGAGCAGTGAGCAATTACAGCCAATCTGCTGCAGGTTTGCTGGAAAAAACAGGCTGAAATACCAGAGCAGCCCTTGCCAAGGGGTTATTTATCACCACAGACAACGTTAACCAGGCACAGGTTTCTCCTCCCATAAAGGCTCAGCGAGGGCACTTCATTTTCTCCTGTGTCATTGAGTCATTGTGATATAAGAGGAGTGATCAGCGATGGGAAATGGAGGGAACAAATCTCTTCTCCATTAAAAGGCCCTTCAGCCCCTGAAACTCTGTGTGTAGAGAACAAGGGGGGGCTGATGAAAATGTTTCCCCTGTTAAAGTGAACCCTCTGTCTCACACAACCCAACTCCTTTGCTCCCACACACACACACAGTATTTCAGGAATATTCTTCTGGGGTGTACCACAATTCAGGAATATTCAGAAACACCAACCAAGTTCATGGGTTCTTTTTCCCATGAAAATGGATGGTATCCAATCCAAAGTTAAATTCTTCGGGGTTTCCCCAGAAAGGTAAATGTGAGGCAAAGGAAGAAAGAGAGGCTTTTTTTTTAGTTATTAAATGTTATGATTTTTTTCACAAATTGGAGATGGAAGGAAAACAACAAGAACCACTGCCAACTATCAAGAACCACCAACAATAACAACTTAAACAATTTATTCAAGAGCCACCTACCTTTTTCCAAAATTAACCTTCATTGCTTTTATTTCTTATTCTGGACTATACACAAACTCACTGCAAGGACAAACCTTGGAAAACAAAAATGATTTGTTGCTCCAAAGGTCCACATTTCTAATCAACACTTCTTTCACCTTTCAGAGCTGAAGCTATGTCATAAATGCAGCCTGAAGGAGTTTTACTTCTATTCCAACCTATGGAATGTTTCCTATTACAAAGAAATGTTGGTTTGGGTTTAGAGTTTCAGGTATCCTGCTGTATCAGGTATCACAGAGCCAATGCCTGAAGGGAATATGCCAGAGATTGGCATCTAAAAATAAATATATTTGCATTTTTCTATCCGATCTGGAAATTTATTTCCAGAAGTATAAAATTGTAGAATCTCAGACTGATTTGGGTGGGAAGGGAGTTCCAAGACCATCCAGTCCCACCCCCTGCCATGGCAGGGACACCTTCCACTAGCCCAGGTTGCTCCAAGCACTGTCCAACCTGGCCTTGACAATTCCAAGGATGGGGCAGTCACACCTTCTCTGGGCAACCTGTGCCAGGGTCTCACCACCCTCACAGGGAAAAATTCCATCCCAATATCCATCTAAATCTACCCTTTTTTAACCATATTTCAGCATTTCATGGACTTACCACATTCAACTTATTAGAAGAAAAGCATCCTCCTCTGGAGACCAAGAGAACAAGTTTTCACTTTTATATGTCAGCATCTCTTCTGATATAATACAGAATTACCTATTTTAGGGGGGAAAAAATAAAAGTAATTTTTGCTATGTGGATTGTTACTGTGGAGAACAACTCAGTTTAAGAGTGAAAAGAAAAACAGGGGAGCAAACTTTGGGGTGGGGAGGGCACTTACAACTTTTCCAAAATAAAATCTCCTGTTATTTTCAGTAAATAGCATCCAGTTTTCCCTTGGGTTTCTGTTCAGGAACTACAGAGCATCTGCCTCTGCCACCCACAGCCCCAGCAGAGACACAATTCCTCCAAGGAATTCATATTAGCAGTGTGACCTGCTGGAGACACAGGGGGATGAAAAGTAGGATTCTTTCATATAATTCCCTTCTTGCTTGATTCAAACCTCATTAAATCAAGAGCAATATGAACCGTCCATTTCAGCAGGTGTTGTGTGAGGCCCTTTTCTCAGCAATGGGACTGGAATTGTTTATTAATCCCATTATTTATTAGTCCCACTGTCACCTGACTCTTCAGGTGATGAACACCAGACAACACTATATTTCACTTGTGGCTACACTGTAATAATTAAATAATATTAAGGAGAATTACCAGGGATGGAATTACCAGCAAATCAAGCCTCTTAAATTCCACTGAAGGATGTTTAAGCAGACATTCCACAAGGGCAAACAGATAAATTAAGGTTCCCCTCAGCAATCTCTGTGACAACGGGAGAATACTAAACAGGGAGCATGAGAGACGTGTTGTAGCAAAATGTTTTGCCTTATTTTTAATTTAAATGTAGTTATAGAGATGAAGAGCCTGGAGGCATCAACCATTGCCAATCAAAGCTTACATGATTAAGTCTTCTAAGTGTAGTGAAATCACCACTGCCCAGGACTGCTCAAGTCATCAGAGGATGAATTTTTCACGTGCAAAGTCTTTTTTTTTCCTTCCCCTTTTTTTTTTTTTTTTTAAGTATTTTCAAAAAACATGATATCTCTTTGGTAAAGGAACCCTTTGAAGAGGCCCAAATAGCCTTTGAAGTGAAAATAGGGAAGTAATTTCATATTCAGACACCCATTTTACCTCCCCCTTCCTAAAAATCAAGGCATCCAACTCAGTGAAAAATTTATTTAATGAAATAGGCAGACTGGGCTCATGACATCAGAAGCTTTCAAGGCAACAAAATGGCCCTAAAATGGAAGTGGAAATGTCTTTGGGTGTAAATCAAAAGACATTGAATCCAAATACTGGTTAATTATTTCAGATTAAGAGCTATGAAATGTAAGTCAAAATGCTGCAATGTATAAAGTGCATTAATGGGCTGGTAAATATGCTGTTGTTTCGAGTTGTTGGCCCAAAAGATTTATTAAACCTCGGTATAAATGTTCCTTTTCCAAGTCACAAAGGCCATTAAGAACTCCTGGAAGTGGTAGATGCCACACAGTCCATTGGCAGTTGGATCTTAACGCTCTTCTCTTCCTCCTTCCATCCTCAGAAATGTATTTCTCTCCTTTAATATTTCCTCAGAGCCTCCTATGTCACTGGTTTGCCCATGTATGTCTTTTCTCAGCCTCAGAAAGAACGAGAGTGGCTGATGCTACGCAGAAACCAGAAGTTTTAAGATAGTTCTCAGTGGAATGATGAAAAATCCCACAGGTTCCAGAAAGCAATTGGTAAATACAGGCTTCTACTTCCATAAAATGCAATTTATTAAATACAAATGTGTACCAATGGGAAGTGTTTTACTGCTGCAAATTCAAGGCTGCTCGAAGCACACTCTGAAGTCAATAACCCAGCAGTAAAAGCAGCAGCACACAAATATATGTCTCCTCCTATTCTACAAGCCAGCATTTTCTTCTACATGAGATTCCTGTCAAAAAAACAGCTTCAAATTTTTACCTGAGCTTTCCAGTTGAAGAAATTGTGACCCATTTTTTATTTTTAATTATTTTTTTTAATAACTCCTCTCCACTTTAATCCCTTTTCATGGATATTGGATGTTTAGGAAGAGGGAAATAGTCTTCTTGAATAAAAAGGGCAAATAAATCATGTAACAGGAAAGCTCATAAATCTGTATTTATATTGGATGTAAAAGTAAACTTACCAAAGGTGATTTACTGACTCTAATAATGAATGTGACTATTAGGCCCTTAGATTTTATTAGTGTGGTAAAAGAACTTATTTTATGTTCAAATATTTAAATATTCACTGAAAGCAAACATAAAAATATTGCAAATATTAAGCACTCAATTACCTCAAGTTAGGTAAAAAAATCATTGAAAAATAATTTCCTGTCTGCAGAATAAGATATTGCAAAAATTTGAAGTTCCTGATTGCCAGGGAATCCAGTGAATTTGATGGATTTATTTGGAGCCTAAATGAGGAAATATTTGCATTTCTCATGGGAATGGGCAGGAAGAAGTTGGCATTTGCAGTGCTGACCACAGGGCAGGGCTGGGGATTCCTAAGGAATCATGGAATCATTAAGGCTGGGAAAGACTTTAACAAGTCCAGTCAGCACAGCCAAGGCCACCACTAACCCATGTCCCCGAGTGCCACATCCACATGGCTTTTAAACCCCTCCAGGGATGGGGAGTCCACCCCTGACCTGGGCAGCTGTGCCAGGGCTTAACCCCTCTTCCAGTGGGAAAATTCTTCCTAATATCCAACATGAACCTTCCCAGGAGCAACTTGACCTAAGCCTTCCTAAAATGAGTAGAAACTGAGACTTGCTGGTGCCTTGGGGTAATGCTGGGGAGAGGCAAGGTGAAGAGTTCTTACCTCACTCAGTAATCGTGAATTTGCTCTTTCCTGGTGGATGCCAGGATGAGAAGGACATGGAACTGTTGGAGCAAGTCCAGAGGAGGCCACAAGGCTGATAAGAGGACTGGAGCATCTGCCCTATGGAGACAGGCTGGGAGAGCTGGGAATGTTTAACCTGGAGAAGAGAAGGTTGAATGGAAACCTCCAGTGTCTGAAGGGGCTACAGGGAAGCAGCAGAGGGATGTTCATCAGGAACTGCAGTGGTGGGACAAGGAATATAGGTACAAACTGAAAGAGGGAAAAATTAGGCTGGATATTGAGAAGGAATTCTTGGCTGTGAGGGTGGTGAGGCCCTGGCACAGGTTGCCCATCCCTGCAAGTGGCCAAGGCCACATTTGCTTGGGCTTGGAGCAACCTGGGCTAGTGGAAAGTGTCCCTGCCCATGGCAGGGGGTGGGACTGGATGGATTTTAAGGTCCCTTCCAACTCAAATCATTCCATGATGGTGGAAGATAAGGGTGGACTACAGACACCATGAGCTGCTCCAGGGAGGGCATTAAAAACAAAATAAACAAAAATATCCCTAAATGTTCCTGCAGCCACAAGATACAAGTTCAGACAAGATGCTGAAAAATAAAGCAGAAAACCCTACAAATATCATCATTTCATGTCTCCCACGATCAGACCATACAACGAACAGGACACAAAAAACTTTCTCTTCCTCTGGTTGCAGAGCTCTGGTGATTTTGAGCCTTTTGAGTTTAGCTCAGTCCAAAAATAACATTAATGACAATAAAACTTCAGCTCTTCACTCTCAGCACAGGAGGATGGGAGAGAATTTGTGTTAGTTTTATGTTATTTGAGTTGATCACTCTCTGCCTACTTACCTTAAACAGCCAGCTGTGCTGCTGCTTTATTTTTCAGAGCTTCAATAAAGAAAATGCTGCAATTTTGTAAATTATAGTCCTGCAATCGATAGCTCTATTTTCAATGTGCTTAAATCAAATCAAATACTTACCTGAACAGCAAACCAGGCAAAAACCTGAAGGGACAAAATTCAGAGGGAAACATTAGCTATGATTTAACTTGATTGCAAAATGCACTTCCCAAAAGATGATACAAGGGTACAACAGGGTTTTTACAGCCCTTCCCAAGGAGTTATTATTGAAATCAATCAATTCACCAACTGAGAGGGAAGATTTCCATACCCAGAACACCTGAGAGCTCCCATCATTTCCCCATATTTGGGGATATCACAGAATGGTTTGGGTTGGGAGGAACTTTAAAGATCACCCAGTCCCAGTCCCCACCATGGGCAGGAACATCTCCCACTAGACCACGTTGCTCCAAACTCTGTCCAACCTGGCCTTGAACACTTCCAACAATATTAAGCTTTGAAATATGACTTCAGAAGCCTAAAAGTAATTCCCAGCAAACGTCACAATGAGTGAGGTGGGCAATAGGCTCCTCCCCAGCTTGTTACTTTACTTAAGATGCAACTGGGTCACAGACTGGTCGCTTGGGGTATCTGAAATAAACCTTAGATTTTATGTTCACCTTTTTATGAAGTGACATGAGAAACTTAACTCAGATTAATGCCTGTTTATGCATTTTAATTGTATATTTAAGTGTGTTTTGTGGCTACATCAGAAACATCAGTGGCATATTAACTTACATTAGCTTTAACAAAAAAAACCACCCACACACAACATTGGCAATTATTCTGCAATTATATGCAAATTACCTTCCCTACTAATTGCTCTGACAGATGACTAATAGCTCCTCTAAATAGGGGGGGAGGTTTTACCCAGGAGTTTTCTCAATTATTTTGCTTGACCACCTTTCCTTCCAGCACCGAAATATGAAGCAGAAATGCCCAGTTTATCCTCTGCTGGGTTTTTTTCCAACCCAAATCAATGTGTTCTTTCCCCAACTCCTGTGTCTGTGCATTCCCCAGCTCAGGGACCCTCACCAGGGAACAGCTTCTGCCTCTGGCAGAGCTCCTGAGTCTCTAAAATCTTTTTCAGATTTGCTCCTGAAGCATCTGCGGTCAAACTTCAGCAGGTTTTTAAGCAAATGCAAGCTGAGTAGGAAAGCTCGATGTGTCTTTCTCTACTCAGAGTTCTTTTCCAACCTTAATGATTCCATGATTCCATGACTAGGATGCCCCACAGCCCTCACAGAGACTGTAGGAGCAGAGCAAAGTCTTGATAAAACCTCCACACCTACTCCAGGTGCAAATGATCTCAGTCCAAGCACAGATAAATAAACATCTCTTTGTGTTTGGGCTGTAAATCTCCTTTAATTTGAAGACTCTGTACTGTGCCATGAGGAAAGGGAACAGTCTGGTATCTGTGGGGGGTCCTGGACACTGATTGGTGATTACTGAAGACAACTGGCTGTAGAAATGATGACACCAGAGGAAAATGCTGCTTATTCAGCTGACGAATGTACGTGAAATACAAACTCGCCCTACTGACAGGTTTACCAAAGATAGGCCTAGAATGGGACAAACTCGTTTCATTGGATCATAGAGTTGTCAAGGTTGGAAAAGACCTCCAAGATTGAGTCCAAACTCTGATTGATCCACACCTTGTCACCCAGCCCAGAGCACTGAGTTCAGGATGTTACAATTCTGTGATTTTCTGCTGTCCTTCCCAGAGCCCCCTCCCCTGGGTACTTCCCCACAGGCCCCTACAAACAGGAATTTGATGTACTCACTGTAATACAACCCCATATGTTCCACACAGTCTCACTGTGAAAACACTTCCCAGGCTTGTTTGCAAACACTCGAATGCTGCAAAACAAATGCCACCTCCTGCATGCAGATGAGAGCATTGCCTGGGAGATGGTGACCTTTGTTTTCCACACAGACCCCCCAGCTGGTGCCAGGATTATCTATACATCCCAAGGTGTGTCTCATCTGAAATGCAAAGTGTTCCTTTACTGCATCTCCGCTTGGCTGGGAATCAAAGGAGTTTGTTTCCCTGTCCCTGAGAGCTCTTTGCTTGACTTTCATATCTTTAGAGGTGATTTACAACTTCTTCATTCACAGCAGGGAGAGAGAACCAGAAATTCTGTGCTGTGGATGGCAGTCACTGTCCTCAACAGTTGTTTCTTCATGGAATCGTGAAATAGTTTGGGTTGGAAAGAACCTCAAAGCTCATCCAGTCCCACCCCCTGCCAAGGGCAGAGACATCTTCCACTATCCCAGGTTGCTTCAAGCCCTGTCCAACCTGGCCTTGGACACTTCCAGGGACAGGGTAACCACAGCTTCTCTGGGCAACCTGTGCCAGGGCCTCACCACCCTCACAGCCAACAATTTCTTCCCAATATCCCATTTTACCCTCCCCTCTGGCAGTGGGAAACCATTTCCCCTTATCCTGTCACTCCAGGCCCTTGTAAATAGTCTCTCTCCACTTTTCCTGTCAGCTCCTTCAGGTCCTGAAAGGCCATAATCAGGTCACCCCAAAGCTTCTCTTTTCCAGGTTGAACAATCTCAATTCTCTTAGCCTTTCCTCATGGCAGAGGAACTCCATCCCTCTAATCAAGATGTTGGAAGCAAAATAAATCCAAAGCATTAATGAGGAAATCAGAAGGTTTGAAGGAATCAGCTGCAGGACATTCAGATTTCACATGAAGAGCAGTAGATCTGAAGGAACATCACAGAGTAAATAGCAGTGAAGGATCATTACAGGACAGTTAATTTAATGTTACATTACAGTACATCTAATTTGACTACTGTAAATCTCCTTCTGTGCCTCCTTTTAGCTATTTAATAAAAACCAAGCAAAAAGTTGTATATTGCTCTACATGTTCCTACAGCTCCTGGAAATCCAAGTGCCACTGCAGTGTTTCATTCAAACATGACAAAAATCCAGTTTCTTCACCAAAGCAGGAATGATCCCTGTCAACGCTACTGCAGCCACTGAAAACTCAGTATTTCTGCTTCTTATGACACAGAAATTTTATTATATTCATATTCTAGCAAAAAAAAAAAACCCTCTTCTTAAAGACATTCAACTCCATGAATCCAGCCTTGTTCAGACATGACTGACACCTTCAGTGATTGAGGCCACACAAATAATAGACATAAATAGGAGCTTAATTCCATGGAAAAGTTGTCTAGAAACAGTTTTTGATAACTCTAATGTTTTCTAGAGCAGTATCCAAGTGGCTGATACCTCATAAGAACAGAAAACACAAACAGTGTTATTTTTCCTGGGTACCTTCTTATTTTTAAATGTTAATGGTATCACTTTTTCTAAGTCTGTTTTCTGAACCATTTGTAGTTTTTTGCACTGTGTAACAGTTACAATTCCCCCAATTTAAATCTGAACTGCACCAAAAAAACCCACTGTCTTTTGTTGTTAAGCCTTAATTCTACCAGATTGTTAAATTACCCCCTTTTATGCACAAAATATCCATTATGTTCCATGTCAAATCAAGCATTACCACGGCACATTATGCTTCTGTACACAACAGAAGAAGTGTTTATCCTGAGCAGCAACCAATCCATTACCTGATTTTTTTCCCCTGTACAGTTCGTCAAGTCTCTCAAATTAAGTTTTACATAAAATGTGCAATTTTTGCACAGAAGACCAAACAACTTGACTGAAACATGGGTTTAATTAGAGCACTGCAGCATCTCCTCTGTGTGTGTGTGCAGGGTTCTTTTAATGAAAAACAAACCATAGGAGGGACTGGCTTGCAGAAACTGGAGATAGTGGAAAATGTCCCTGCCCATGGCAGGATGACCTTTAAGGTCCCTTTCAACCCTTTGGAGACCTTCAGCTCAGACTGGAATAAACCTTTGTGGAAGCTTATCCATTTGCTTTTGAAGCAGTTTATATACATGCAAACTAGCCACAAATTCACATCCAAACATGTAACTGATTTCACCCAAGACAAAAATATTTCTTTAAATATCAGAGTTGTGACACAAACACTTTTCAACTATCCAAACTTAAGTTGACTGTAAGTAGAATGACACGTGCCTGAGGTACAAGAAAATTGTTGTCCTCAGTAAAAGGTTGAAAAGGATTTAAGTTTTGGTGAAAAGTCCTTCAGCAAATGAATGGCAGGTCCAGAACAGAAAAAGAGAATGACCAATTCTTCACCTCCCATCTCTGAAGACAGTGAAGGGTCTGGACAGTTCTCAAGTCTTAGAAAACAACCATTTAAAAGATTTATCTGAGCAGTGCTCCATAATTCCAAACTGAAGAGTGTTAAGGGAAAAGTTACAAAAACATATTAAGGGATTAGAGAGAAGGACCATAGAGCAAGATCTGCAGAGGTCGAAGCACTTAGTTTATCAAAGAGAGAGTGAAAGGGGCACTTTGATCACAGCTGGAGAAGCCAAAAAGGATAACGAAAACCTGCTGGAGCAAGCACTTCATCTAGGGAAGAACAGATATCAATTTCCAGGGGTTACAAGGGGAAAAGTGCCAGTATCACAGAGGAAAAAAGCAGCTCTTGAAGTAAAGATGTGAGTAATTAATGACTGAAGAAAATTACCAGAGGTTCTCATGGTTGCTCCCCTGCCAGAGGTCTTTCATACAGGGCTGAGTGTTTCTCTGAGAAATGTTCCAGTTCAACCAGAGTTATTTGGCTTGAATTAGGTCAGAGGAATCCCACAGACTTCAGTGAACTGTTCGCCCTACAAGGTCCCAGCTTTGATGGACCTTAACAGAGAAGAAACCCCAAATTTATACTAATTTTTTCTCATATACTATCAGAAAGTACAAAGAAACACTCCAGGTAGAGAATTTCTCCATAAAAACAAAAAAAACAAAACAAACCAAAACAAAAGTTATGGCTGACAGTGCAAAGAGGCAGCAAATTTTCCTGCTGCTGCTGCCACAAGCATCATATTCCTCCTTTTTGAACAAATTCAGGGAGAAGCACCTGGTGACAAATTTCTACCCCTCAAAATCCACCTCTGCTCTTTGCAGGTAAGGGATCAGAACTCACCCAGCCTAAGTAACAGAGATAAATTACCATGTTCAGAAACACACAGGGGGTCAAATTCTGCTCCTCTTCCACCACCTGCCTCCTTGTCTTCCCCACCTCCCCAAAGCACCTTTGCTGCACAAACTTCCTGGCTGGGATCTCCCTCACTTTGCTGAGCCTTTCTCCCAGTGGTGGCTACACAACTGGCTGCTCCCAGCTCCATCCAGCCCAAATTGCACTGCCCTTAATCGATTCATTAAGGCAATCACTGCTGTCAGCTTGTGTGCTCAGTACAAACGGCAGCAAATTGTTCAAAAGATGGGTTTTTTCCCTTCTGAGCAAATATATTAATCAACAGTTGTTGACTATGTTGGGTTCTCATTATCTGCATGGTATTTCTAAAATAAAAAGCGAGAACAAGCAGCTTGTCATCAGTCAGTGACTCCTAAAATTTGTCAGTTAAACAACCGGTGGTGCTCCTGATTCACAGAAGAAAGGTTTTGGCCAAAAGGATGTTTCACCTATGGGCAAATCTGTTTGATATCCAACAACTTGTCAGTTTTCTAAATCTCTGCCAAAGGCTATTATTGATGGTAGAAGGCAAAAACAGCACAGAAAAGCCAAAATTTTTGACATTTCACACCAGAAAAATCACACCAGCCATAAAAAAATATTGCTATGTAAGAGTGAAAAATGCACAGAGATTAATTTGACCTAAAATTAAAAGCAGCTTTTGCACAAAAAAGGATTTCATACACCACATCTTACCAGGTAGGTACAAAATTAGCACATAAAGTCATCATCTAGAATCATATGAACTTTTGTGACTCTTCACAGATCTGAAATCAATATATATAAATACATATAAATGCTTTTAAGCTATAGCTTGAATTTGGTATCCTCTACCTCTGTTGAGGCCTGGAGTCCACAGAGCAAAGCACTGAAGTGGTGCCACAGCACTTTAAACCAGAACAGCTGTGAATAATCCCTGTTATATGAGCTCTGTGTTCCTGGCAGCTGATGAACCACCAGCCAGCTCTCCAGTTGTGTGTCAGATTCCTTGTTTAAACCCCCACAAGACATTCAGCTGCTCCCAGAAAGGTTTGAAGTGATGTCCTGAAAATTAGCAAATTCAAATAGTCGTGTGAGTGACTGTTCCTCCTCAAGAGGAAACATTCATTCTTTGCAGAATTAAGTCAATGCATTATTTATTTCTTCCTGTGGTTCTACCTGTGTTTTCTCCAAGTGGGATTCAGGGCAGAGAATGCTCCTAAAAGCCCACCAAGACATTGATTTGTTGCAGGTGTTCATTGTTTTACACAGCTCCTTTTACACCACCATTTGATTAGTCACGACAAGTTACCTCAGTGCAAAAGGAGACAGCCTTTGGTTCCTCAGGAAGCACAGGAATGCAAATTTCCTATTAATCTTGGCCTTGCAGGTGGCAGAACCAGCTGCAGAGGAAGCAGAGTGTTGTATCACCTCAGGTAGATCCATGTGTAGGTCCCTGGGGCTCTCCTGGATGTGTCAATGAACAAGATGGTGGCACTGCCAAAGTCTCAGGCCATTCCATGCCTGGATGTCCCATGAGGGTTGTTCCTGCTGATCAGAAGAGCTCTGCATGTGATAATAGGACAGAGAGAGCTTGTCTGCTCTGATAAGGAACAAGTTTTTACAGTGAGGGTGGTAAAACATTGGCACAGAGAAGCTGTGGCTGCCCCATCCTCGGAAGTTTCCAAGGCCAAGTCAGACAGGGCTTGGAGCAACCAGGGAAGGTTTTCTTTCTGTCATGGGCAGGGGATGGAACAAGATAAGCTTTAAGGTCCTTTCCCACCCAAACCAGGCTGTGATTCCATAATCCTACTCATCTATGGGGTTGGCAGAGGGCACAGTGCCCATGGACACGGGGCAGGCAGGACACAGCCCATCCTGAATCACAGAGTCACAGATTATGCTGAGTTGGAAAGGACCCACAAGGATCATCAAGTCCAACTCCTGGCCCTGCACAGGACCATCTCCAGGAGTCACACCATGTCCCTGAGAAGATCATCCAAATGCTCCTTGAGCTCTGGCAGCCTTGGTGCTGTGCCTACTGCCCTGGGGAGCCTGTTAAGTGCCCAACCACCCTCTGGGGGAATTAATTACAGCAAAACCAGGGCAATTCTAACAGGTAATCCAGTGGTGCTGCTGTTTGTGCTGGCTGCGAGGGACAGACCAGCTGGTCACTCTGGTCATGCATACAGCAACATTCTTTTGCCTTTGAAGACAATTTTTTGGTTTTCAGGGTTATCTGTAAAGCAAACAGATTTAAACCCTATTAACTCTCTGCCTGACACATGGTTTATAAAAGATCTTGAAAGCTTCATCCCTTCCTGTCAAGTACTCCCTCAAGAAGAGCTGTAAGTCATGTCATTATTATAAATGGAAATATCAAGCCTTAAAGGATATTTAACACTGTTCAAAGGAAGAACAAAGCAGCAAAGATTTGTTTAAACTTTCTTCTGTGGTAAAATCAAAAAAAAGCCCCCACATTACCACCAGGACCAGGATATTGTTAAGGAACAGCAACACCACACAAGCCAAAGGTAGATTTACCCCCATACCCAGTTTTTAGCACTAAACAATTAGGGAAGGAAGGAAGGGGAAATTAGCACAGAGGGAATTCTTCAGCATCCTAAATTTTGCAGCACAGTGGTTCTTTAATTGTCACATAACTCTGTTTTCTTTGCCATTTAAAAACTGTAATCCTTCGGGTGAGCTATGGATTAAGTTTCCCCTTCTTGCACTGGATCAGTAATTAATTAGCAGTTCACAGTCGCCATGGCCTTTTCTTGGAATAATGCCACTTTAGGAATTGGAGCTTAAGATGTCTTACTTAGGGAAAACAGTTGAAACTTGATTTAAATAGTGAAAATTAGACAGGCTCTGAAAAGAGGAGACTTGTTATTAGCCTTTGAAACAATAAAGAAGAATTAAACAATATGATTTATGTGACATTCAAACCTCTTTCACAGAACACAAGAGAAAAGACCATTAAAGAAAGTTTCAGAGGGCAAAATGAAGCTGTGCTGGGGTTGGAATCCAGTTCAGACAAAAAAATGAGTAGGAGTGAAGAGCTGACATTCGACAGGAAAATAGATCTGTTTTCCAGAGCAGGTACTTGCATTTAATACACGATTGGTTTGGGAAACCACTTTAGGGATAAATGTGTGTCTAAGCAGAGGTAATACATCTATTTGCCTTGTCAGATCCACTTGTCAGCCATGAACTTTCTCTGCTCCTGTTTGATGAAGACAGGTCTTTCACTTTTATGACCACTGAAAGAGAGAAGGAAGCTTATTTTTATGAAGTTTTCCAACCAAATAAAATCAACAGACTGGACCATGGCACAGATTTGTGTGTTAATTCCAAGCCTAAGCAGAAAGGCCACATTGAAACAGTCCAGCTCTTAGGAATTAGATATTAGGAAGGAATTCTTCCCTGTGAGGGTGGTGATGCCCTGGCACAGGTTGCCCAGAGGAGCCGTGGCTGCCTCATTCCCTGGAAGTGTCCAAGGCCAGGTTGGACAGGGCTTGGAACAACCTGGACTAGTGGAAGATGTCCCTGCCCATGACAGGGGGTGAGACTGGATGATCTTGAAGGTCCCTTCCAACCCAACCATTCCATGGTTCTCAGTTGTTACCAAGATTCCAGACCTCTTAAGATTTGTCTTCCCAGGAGCAGCACATGAGACTAATTTGCTGTAATGGTGCCTCTAGGCTGTGATAAATAAAGCAGATTTAAAGTATACGTTCAACTTCCAGAAAAAAACTACCAAAGTTGGTTGAGGGAAGTGACATCAGTGGCACAGGAGGAGACAACCTGCACCTTGAGTTAGGAATGGGCAAAGGGCCATCACAAGTTGGTTTTCCCATGTATTTGACTCTTTGGAGAGAACTTTGGGGCCATCAGAGATTATTAAACTATTATATTACTGATAGTAATGAGGAGAGGAAAAAAAAAGGCTTTTTTTAGGGAAAATGGAAAGTCCAATAATTAATACTTGAATCCCACCAACGCAGTCAAACTTATGACATTCTGCATCATTTTTACCTCCTCATGCCCTTCTCCTCAAACCTTTAAGCAGGGAAAATGTAGCTCTTAGAAGGTTTTTAGATATGATTTGATAGAAGCAGCCCAAGAGAAGTATGACATCAGTCAGTTCTGTCAGGTTTCCAAGAGGAGCAGCTCTGCCAGTGCTGCCTCGTGAATCGATGCCACGTTCAGTGGTGGGAAAGGCCCTTGTCCTGCAGCCATAACTCATCAGATAAAATCCTCTGGTAGGAACAAAATGAAATTTAGACCTAGAAGACACATTTGAAACCTCTCCCTTCAACAGGGCAAAGATTACCTGTGCAGAAGTATTATCTGTAGCAGGAAATTAGTGTACTCCCTGTTCTGCTGAGGGGCAATATTTCAAATAATAGCCAGATCCTGAATGAGGTCTTCTTTTCTGGGTGAACATTGGAATTTTCTCCTGTTACAGACTCACTACCACAGTCCAGCTTCACCCCACCAGATATTTATTTACTCAGCCATATGAAAAACCAATAGGTGTCACAGGAATGACTTTTCATGAGTGTCATGGAAAAATAAATAAAACAAAACACATGTCACACGGACAGCTCAGACTTTATATTGTGACAGTTCATTTCTCTCTGGTTTTGCAGCGGCTGCATTTTCTGCTTTACTTGTGTCTTTCTGAGACCTGCTTTTTACAGAGGAACTGTCCCAAGAAACCTGCATGAGGAATTACTGGGTGCATGAATATATCTTCATGTAGAACAAGTTTTTCTTTATATATATATATTTTTTTTACATCCTAATGTGTAGGACTTAGCAGAAATAGTCCTGAGAAATCTTTGAATCCTTCCTGAGCTTTTCTTCCCACGTATCTCATCAGAGTTTTAGTTTTTGAACATGCTCAAGGTTTGGCACTTCAGGAACAGCTACATGGAAAACCTATTCCAGCCATCTGACACTTCTGTGGATCATTTTGTCATTCTCTTTCCTCCCCTCCTCTCCATCAGAGCCACCAGATGATCTCAGTTCACCTTGGAGATCCCTCCAGTCCAGCCATGCTTTGCAGGGTTTGTACAAACCAACACACTCACCTTACCCTGGATTCTCAAGATTCCCAAGGATAATTTCTGATTTCAAAAGCCTGAAAAGAAAACAGAGCAGGAATGATGGTGTTCTGAGAACCAGGAGATCTGCACTGAGCTGGGGCTGCCCCATTCCTGGAAATGTTCAAGGCCAGGTTGGATGAGGCTTGGAGCGACCTGGGATAGTGGAAGGTGCCCCTGACCATGACAGGGTAGGGCTGGATGGGCTTTAATGTTCCTCCAACCCAAACCGGTCTGGGATAACTGGTTTCAGCAAGTTATGGGCTTTAAAGCAATGAATTCTCAGAGAAAAACATGTTGTGCAAGAAAGTGCTCAAGACAGGCAGTTTAGCAGGGCACGAATTCATAATTCATTCAGAATTTACTCCAGCCACAGGTGCTGGAATCTGAGAGTGGATCTGGACAAGAAAAAAGGAAGAACCAGGAGAGCTTGGCCTGTTGGGCATTCACATCCCCTCTGCAGTGCTTGTGCTGTTGCCTGGCAAATCCCTTGGAAATCACAGGAGCCACAGTCCCTCCAGCCCAGCCTGGCACTTCTTTGCTGATCAGGAGGAGGTGACAGCACCACACACACACAGAAAGCCAAAAGCCCATCACTTATCCAAGGATAGTCAGTGATGACCTCAAGGAGTCAACATCCACAGCATAGTTTACAGCCAGTTCTAAAGCCAGCTCTGGAGTGCCAAGAATTGCCAGGATTCCCTGATATTTGCATCCCAGACTCCCCAGATCAATACACTTCGGTACAAAAAATACCTCCCCTCTCCCAGCAATCCCCCAAAACACAACCAGCCTATTTCATGGAAAAAAGCAGCCAAGCAAGGATCTAATGATCCCATTTGCCACTTCCATCAACAATGCAAGTTCAGTTTGCAGCATCTAAAATTGTAGAAAATAACAATAATAATACAGGAAGCAACAGAACTGACATTTTAAAAGATTTGATTGATGCTAAAGCTCATGGGGGAAAAAACATGGAGCTTCAGAAGATGTAGGAATGCTACTCTCTGAAATAAAGACTTTGAGACTGAAAGGTCTGAATCCTGAGAAATAAAAAGGAGGGGGGGAAAAGAAAATAAAAAGAGGAAAAAGATTTCTCAGACTTTTGTTCCTACAGAACAAAAATAACCCAACTCAACAACAAAAAAATAAATGTAATGTTATTGAGGCTGCAGTTTCAAAGTCCTAAAAGCCGTAATTCATTCTGGCTAGAAAACAAATTTTCTCCCCAGTATTACAGGATTTAAGAGCAGCAGATTTTGTCACTGGATTTAACATGATGAATCAGGTAAATTGGAGGCTGAATCATCATTATATCCCCAGGCATCTGCAGTGAAATAGGAAGAAAAGGAAAGTAAGAAATTAGAGAAGCACCTAAAGAATGTTCAGGAAATCACAGGAACACAAAATGTGAAGTGAAAATCACACCACTCTTTTAAGGACAGGGGGGTTTGGGGAGCTAAAAAAAGATACAAGAGAGGGGTTTCTGTGCCTGCCCCAGAGCTGAGGCTAAAACTGGACCACCACAAAGTCAACCCAAGAAAAACTGGAAGAACAAGAAGAATCTCTGTGTAAGTGATTAGATGAATGTAACAAACTGAAATCTCCTGAAATTATGAAGAATGAATCTGAAATAACTCCACCAGCAGCTGGACCAATAACCACGTCCCCAAATGGCACATCTACATGTCTTCTAAACCCCTTCAGGGATGAGGACTCCACCACCTCACTGGGCACCTCTCACAGGGCTGGACAACCCTTTCCACGAAGGAATTGTTCCCAATATCCAACCTGAACTTCCCCTGGCACAGCTTGAGGCCATTTCATCTCATCCTGTCCCTTGTTCCCTGGCAGCAGAGCCTGACACACCCCCAGGCTCCCCCCTCCTGTCAGGGGGCTGCAGAGAGCCAGAAGGTCCCCCCTGAGCCTCCTTTTCTCCAGGCTGAGCCCCCCAACTCCCTCAGCTGCTCCTGGTACCCCAACCCCTTCCCCTGGACACACAAATTCCCCTGGACACACAAAGTGTCCAAAACTTGGAAGTGCCAGATGGCAGCAAGGTTCCAGGTAGACCCTATTTTAGCTCTGACTCCAAAAGTGCCTTAATATTTACTTGACGGTCATTTCAACTTCTTGCCTTTGTAATCTGTCATCTGCATTTTAGATCTGGATGTCCTCAATCCATCCAAAGCCTTGTGCAGGGAATAGTACAGGAGGGACTGCCAGAGACTCTCTGTGGGGAGAACTCCAAGGGTTCCTTGCATGCATCTGCAGCCACAGTTACCTGAACCTGTCCCCGGGGAGAACACGGAGCATCAGCTTCAAAGGTGCCAGTCCCTGGTTCCAGAGATCTGAGAGACAAAGCACAGCTACTCTGAAACTTAAAACAAGGGAAACGAAACCCTGTGAATTTACATAACAGAGAGAGAGTGGGAAGAAAACTTGCTCAGATCTTGTCTGTGTCAAAACAGAGTTCAGTGAGACGGTGAAAATGTGATCTGAGATTGTGGTGTGGAAGGGAGAAAAACAGGCTGGAACTTGAGCAGAGCTCCCTCGGTTTGGGCACCCAACCACCACAATACAGGAAAGATAAGAAGCCATTAGAGAGTGTCCAAAGGATGTCAATGAAGATGGAGAAGGGCCTTGAGGGGAAGCCGTGTGAGGACACTGAGGGCACTTGGTGTGTTCAGCTGGAGGAGACTGAGGGGAGACCTCACTGCAGTTCCAGCTTCCTCAGGAGGGGAAGAGGAGGGGCAGGCACTGATCTCTGCTCTGTGGAGACCAGGGACAGGACCCAGGGAATGGCCTCAAGTTGTGTCAGGGCAGGTTTAGGTTTGATATTAGAAAGAGGTTCTTCCCCCAGAGGGTGGTTGGGCACTGAACAGGCTCCCCAGGGCAGTGGGCACAGCACCAAGGGTGACAGAGCTCAAGGAGCGTTTGGATGATCCTCGCAGGGACAAGGTGTGACTCTTGGGGATGATCCTGTGCAGGGCTAAGTGTTGGCCTTGATGATCCTTGTGGGTCCCTCCCTACTCAGCACATTCTGTGAGTCTGTGAGAGGCAGAGAGGGGACATGGGGACATGTCCTCAGCCCTGCTGCACATGTTCATGGCCAAGCAGCAAAAACACCACAGTACTTTGGCTTAAAACTTCTCCTGAGCAGCCTTTCAACCTTCAACCAAACATCAGCTCATTAACAATAGGTCAAAGCTACACGGTATTTAACTCTGGATTAAATATCACTCTCATTCTCAGCAGGGAGCCGGGACATTAACATATGTCTTGTCATGTATTTTCCCCTCCTGTTACATCCAATTAATTATGCCTCTTTCCAAAGTCTTTGCTGAGATCTTATGGGAAAAGAAAACCCATGTCAGCAGGGAGAGGATGAGCCTCAGGAGAGAGACAGCAGCAGGGGAAACAGTTCTCTCCTCTTCCCAAAGCTCTGCCCACCGTGAGGTTGCAGAGAAACCAAGGCAAGGATTTTCTCTGGGTTCAACATACCTTTAGCTTTCCTAAAGATTTCACTGATTGCAAGACTTATTACCATTAATTAATACAGGCTGAAAACCACAGGTTGTTTCATCCAGGCTGGTGTCCATCACAGACTAACAAAACACAGAAGAGAATCACAAATCCCAGAATGGCTGGGGTTTGAAAGGACCTCAAAGCTCATCCAGTTCCATCCCCTGCCATGGGCAGGGACACCTTCCTCTATCTCTGGTTGATCCAAGCTCCATTCAACCCGGCCTTGGACACTTCTAGGGATGGGGCAGCCACAGCTTCTCTGGGCAACCTGTGCCAGGGCCTCACCACCCTCCCAGCCAAGAATTCCTTCCCAGTATCCCATCTAACCCTGCCCTCTGGCAGTGGTGAGGAGCCATTTTCCCTTGTCCTGTCCTCCAGGCCCATGTAAAGTCTCTCTTTGTGCTTCTTGTCGGCTCCTTCAGGCACTGGAAGGTCACAATTAAGTCACCCCAAAGCTTCTCTTCTCCAGGCTGAAAAATCTCAGCTCTCTCAGCCTTTCCTCCCAGCAGAGCTGCTCCATCCCTCTGATCATCTCTGGACTAGCTCCAGCAGCTCCATGTCCTTCCTGTGCTGGGCCCCAGAGCTGGAGGCAGCTCTGCAGATGGGGTCTCACCTGAGGGGGTAGAGGGGCAGAATCCCCACCTCCCCTGCTGCCCAGGCTGTGGGAACAGCCCATAAAACATGACAATGATATATGGATATCATGACAGTGAAAACAAAATGCCTGTAGGCACTTCCACTTCTAACTTGCAAAACTAAATACCTAAATTTCCCACTTTCTCATCTTTGCCACTTCTTTTTCCATTTTGCAATAAATATCCTTCACTTGGTGACAGTATATTCCAAAGCCTTTAAAGCAGAACAAAGTGCTCGTGAATTCCTCTTGCACAGAAACATTCCATCTCTTTCACATTACACTGAAAGCATTTGGGCAAATATTTCGATGTTAAAAACATTGATTTTTCTTCCACAAAGTCAGAGATGTTGTGGCTGCAGCAGATGCTGTTCACTCATGACGCATTAATAGTCAACTTGAGCAGAAGTTATAACCTCAGGTTTTAAGGTGCAAGAGCCTCTTAACCAGAACTTGTTGAATGATACAAAATTATTATTTATTTTTATGCTACCTATAGAAAGACTGCATGTTCAGGAACAGCTGAGGGGAGCTTGGTAGAGCAGATATAAATACTCCATGGATTATCCCAAGAGCGTTTGGAGCTGGAGATGTTTGTTTTCACATTGAAGTGATAAATACAGAGAGAGAAGTCAAACTGCATCTGTGAGACACAAAAAAATATTTCAAACAAATCCTTAAAGTCCCTCCCAGCCCAAACCACCATACAAACATTTTCCGTGAACAACTGGGATTTCACCCAGGAAAGTGTTTTCTAGAGACAAAGGAGTTGTGCAGTTTGCAATGGGGCCTTATACCCCCATAGACCGTCAAATGTCAGAGTCCCAGAGAGATAAAAGTGAGGTTTAGGTCATCAGGAAGCTATTCCATGTTCTTTTTCAAGTGGCCTTTGACAGATCCAAGAGGTTCTCAGAGGTGAATAGACAAGGTAAGAGGGGATCTTCCAGCCCATAATACAGCAGTCAAAATAATAGTGAAATTCATACATGTAAGAAGCTGCATCTTATACCAAGCCTACAACACCCAACCTCTCTCTCTAGGTTTCAAAACCCTCCAAGACTGTTAAAGTTCCCTTTTAATTTTGCCTGCAAACCCCCCTGGAAAGTCTCTGGTTCTATTAACAGCTCTCATCTATCATTTAAGCCCAGAGCCCCTTTCTATCAGCTCTGTGATCAGGGAGTAAATGATCCTGACAAAACAACTTTGGTTTTTATGGCTTTCTAATCATTTTGTTATTATGGAGTCCTGGTTGCAGTGATAACTCTGTGATTTACAAGTTGTTCTTCTGGTTAGAGGATATTACTGTAAGTGGCACCAATGAGATTTAATATTTATGGTGGTGTGTTCATATACACACAGAGAATTTTAGGTAGGTGCATGTGTTTTATTAAGGAATGTCACCTGATAAAAAGGAACCTTTGCTTAAGAATCCCAGGATCACTGAGGTTGGAAAAGACCTCCAAGGTCATCAAGTCCAAACTTTGACCAATCCCCACCTTGTCACCCAGCCCAGAGCACTGAGTGGCACATCAAGTCATTCCTTGGACAACTCCAGGGATGGGGACACCACCACCTCCCTGGGCAGCCCCTTCCAACGCCTGACAACCCCTCCTGCAAAGAAGTTCTTCCTGAATTAATCAATAAGAAATTAATTCCACTGGGACAATCAGCCTTCCTTACCCAGGAGCCCCAAGGATGCCTGTGGATCAAGGGCAGGCACAGTGATGCTTTACAGACAAATGTATCTCCTGCCATTTCAGGCCCTAAAATCAAGTTATTACTAAAAATGTAAAAGTCTAAAGACCAGAGGACAAATTCTAATGATTGGACCAAAGCAGTCAGTGGCACCTGGGGACATGACCTGGTGGTGAACATGGTGCTGGTATTGGTTGATGGTTGGATTTGATGACCTTAACTATCATTTCCAACCTTAATGACTCTGATTCAATGATATCATAATCACTGCTTATTTATACCTGTGCATCCAACCGAGCTGTTTGCTGGGGAAGGAGCCTCTGCTTGCTCATGTTGCCCAGACCTGGAGAATTTGGGTGCCAATGTGATGCCACAAACCCTCCTGATGGGCTCAGCTTGGTGTGGCAGTGACCACTTTGGAGCATCTCCAGGATGAGCACAGACACTGCAGTGCTGTGAGAGAAAGACTGTGATAAAACCATCAGAGAGTTGAACCTGAGCCCAGCCTGCCTCCCATCAGATGCTTCTGATCATATATCCAGGAGGCACTGGTGGGATCTATATTATCTGTGACAACTTCGACGGTTACAAAGATACATAATCTCATCTAAAGATGGTTCACTTATAAACAAAGGTATCCCACAGGAGGGGAAAATGCATTTTGGTTTCTGGCAGAATTATTTTAGGGGTTACTGATACAAGTGACTAAAGTTTTCATTGAGTAAATGGTTCTGATTCCCAACCCCAAACTCTGCACCACTGAAAATATCTACTAAATACTGTTGGTTATCCTGCATTTTATTAATTATACAGACACTGGAGAAAACCTAGAGCCCTTTTTCACCTTTTTTAATGGCAGTAAAACTTAAAGGACTATCACTAAACATGGGAAATGCTGCCTGCCTTCACAGAGGCATCCATGGCTCTCATGTACCTTCTTCTGATGCCAGTAAGAAATGGCAATAAGCAGCATTTCTGGCCCCTCCACAGCTTCTCTGGATCTCAACCTCTGCTCAGGTCCCTGCTAGAAAGAAGACGAAGATTCACTGATGTGCTTAGATATATCAAATTTCTTGACAACCAAGAGATTTTGGGCCATGGGGTAGATCTGGAACCCCCCCAAAAAGTTTCTCTACTTTGAACCTTGTCTTGCAGTGAGTTCTCCCCCTCCTCACTGTCTCCCACACTGAATTCCAAGATCTCTTTTTGCTTCTACCATTCCCATTCCTGCCCAAACAACTTCTTCTGACTGAGAGAATCTTTTCCCTGAGCTCATACTTTCTCTTTTTCAGAGAGCAATTTTATTTTTCACTTCCATTTCTTAATTTCCTCTGTATTCAAAGTCTTGTGTTTCATTCCATGATCTCTGATTTTAAATAATTCCTTCTCTAACCCAATCTAGAGAGATAACACACTGAAGAAGCTGTTTCCATGGCAGCTCCAGAGCAGAAAGGCTTAAGACAGGGAGAAAATTGCTGCTGGAACTTCTTTAATGTCACTACTCAAGTTTCCAGGGTTTTTTTCAGTTCTAAAACAGGAAAAACAGTGTTGTGATCCCAACACCGATTTCTTAGGTGATGCTTTTGTGAGGGAGATTAATGTAGATGCTCACAGAGCTTTGCTCTGTCTGAAAGTCAAGATTAATTACTCCTCTAAGGCAACCACATGTGAGGAGTCCGTCAGCATCGATGCTCCAACAGCTCTTGGGTAGGAAGACACTGACAGATTTTCCTGGATATTCTCTGTTTAATGGCCTAAGTAGCAGCAAATGCTAAGAATTATGTAGATTTATGATGTATTTTGCTACAGATAACACCAGCCCTGAAAACCAGGAGCCTCCTGGTGCTGCACAGCAGGAAGAGCCGCTCCTGGGAATGCGCTGCGGGACAGATTATTAAAAACAAAAGTTTATTTATTCATTAAAAATAATTCTCTCACACGGGGGAGGAATATAAATGGTATTAACTTGTGATGTGAACAATTCTCAAAACTTTCTGTCAGCAGTGTTAGTTTTGATGACATTCTGGGAGCTGAGGGGCAGCAAAGAGTGAAATGTTGGGCTTGTTCTCATTTAAAAAAAAAAAAAAAAAAGAGGAAAAAAGCAAATCTCTGGGGTGCCGTGGAACTACATCCTGTGGCACATCTGCAGCTCCAGGGCTGTTCCTAAACAATGACACAGCTGTGGACAACCTTCTCCTGAGGGGAGGAGGGTAGGTGCCCTGGTTGTATCCACGTGGGCAGAGTCCAGGCTGGGGTCTCTGGGACAGAGCACGTTGGCACCAAAGTCATCCTGGGGGACACGACTTTGAGCCTGGCCCAAGTTAGGGATGCACATAGAGCCTCTGTCACCTTCCTGCTGTGGTGACACCACCACTCTTCAGAGCACACCCAGCCTGAGCAGAAGGTACCAGGAAAGTGAATTAACACACTGGGTTAAAAAAATTAATTAGTAGTTACAGGGGAGGGATAAAAATAGACTTAAAACCAATCAATCTTCTGTGTTTTTGATGACATTGGAACACTCACAGTCCACGGTGTCTTCAACACATCCAAGAAGTCTCCTCCAGTGAGGAAATTCCCTCTCTGGGCACCCTTTGGCTCTCTTGGAACTTCCATCCAACCATGAACTTACAGACAGACAGTTTGTGTGAGGCCTTAGGAATCTCTGAGCCCTTCCTAAAATTCCCTGATGGTCTCCCAGCAGGTCAGGGATGTGGGTTCCATGGGGGGACATCACCATGGGCTGTCCTGGCAGAGACTGCAGGAGATTGTGTAACAAAACGGGCTTGAGCTGCACCAGTGCTATTGGAAAGATAATAACTTTTCCCACAAATTGTCCTGAAATTAGGAAGTTTAGGAAATTAGGGGAAAAAACAACTGTCCTAGTAAACAAATCTCTTATAGAAAAAATAAAAAAAATAACACCCCCCCCCAACTTTCTTTTCATGAATAGACTTTCATGGAAGCCTTATTACTGCAGACTATTAGAACTTCAAGGCTTCTATCTAAAACCTCTCCAAGGGATATGAATATCCCATTAAACCAGTCCTATATCCCTGAACTCCTGCATTTTAAAGTCACACTGGAGGCCAGAACTCACAGAATTCTCTCTACATCTTCTACTCTCTTATGAAGCTCTGTATCAAAAAGGAAAAGTCTTTCTAGTCCAGGTTGTTGTGGCTTCAACACAGACTCCAAATTTTGGCAGAAAAGATCTTGCAGAGAAATTTTGGAGAGGCAGAAGTGGTTGTTTTTTGCAGACAGGGTGACATCGTATTTTTTAATGTGAATCTTGCTATAGTTTCCTGTTTGTCATAAAATCCCACACTCATTTGTGTTGGAAGGGACCTTAAAGCCCATCCAATCCCACCCCCTGCCATGAGCAGGGACACCTTCCACTAGACCAGCTTGCTCCAAACCCCATCCAACCTGGCTTTGGACACTTCCAGTGGCACTTGGAAACTTCCCTGCAGCCCCAACCAACCCCTCAGATGCTGCAGGACAGGATGAGGGGACCTGCAGCATCCCAGAGAAGCTGCTGTTGGACAGACCATCAGGGATGGTGAGTGATGCCAGGAGCCCCCCATATCCCAGGTTTGGCTGACAACAAAGGTTCTTCTGCACATCCTCTTCTCAGCACATCCTCAGTTCTGCAGGAATCCAGATTTCCATCCACATTTATCAACAGCTCAGCCAAGATCCCAGAAGTGCATCTTGTTTATAGATACTTCTCTTCTTCAAAGAGCCTCAGAATTTAATTTTGTTCTTCATTCAGAGCCACACAGACACAATCCCCAGGGATTCATTAGTGGCACACAAGAAGCTTTTCCAGCACCCGGCACTGCAGGGGGTGGGTGGGGAATTTATTTTCCAGTCCTGCCCAAGGTCCACTGGCACCATCTCATCCAGATGCAGAGCTGTGCTTGTAAGGATTAGATTCTGGGGATTAGACTTTGGTTTTGTTTACTCTTGCTTTTTAAATTCAAAAAGTCATTTGAAATCTTAAAGTGATTCATTATTAGTTGTTATTACATTTTTCTCCAGCACCAGGTAGAAAATTTCTTATCACCAGATGACACACATTTCTATGCCTTTTTTTTTTTTTTTTTAACTTTTTGTTGGGGTTTTCCAGGAATAGTTTCTCATGGAATTTACAGTGGCACTGTCATATTACACATTTTTGGGTGCACCATGAGTGTCCCTTGCACCAGTGTGGCACCAGTGGACCTTGTCCCTTCCACCCCTGCAGGCCACACAACAGAGCAAACGCTTCCCATCTCATCCTTCTTCATCCCCAGTTCACAGAATCTCAGAATGGTTTGGGTTGGGAGGGACCTTAAAGCTCACCCAGTCCAACCCCCTGCCATGGGCAGGGACACCTTCCACTATCCCAGGTTGCTCCAAACCCTGTCCAACCTGGCCTTGGACATTTCCAGGGATGGGGCAGCCACAGCTTCTCTCAGAAGAGCTTCTCACAGCTCTTCCAGAGCCTCACTATTTGCCTTAAGTGCTGTGGTTTTGGGGTGAGGTGCATTAATACTCCACACCAGCTGCAGAAAAAGTGAATACAGAACATCTCAATCATCATTAACCTTATAATTAAAATCCACCAACAAATTTGCTAAAAATCTGAAGGCATCTACACCCCAGATGTGCTGGTCAGAAGCCTGGATGTGCCCATGTCTCACTAGTAGTCCCTTTGTGGGAGAAGACACCCAAATGCCCCTTCCATCCAAGCCATGCCCTTCTCCAGGCTCTGGAACCTGATGTGCAGAGGCAGGAAGGACATGAGGATATTTGTCTGGTTAACCCCCCACCCAACCCCCACAGCATTTTGGCAGGGACAGGGTTCCCATCACCTACACTTCACGTGCTTGAAAGCAGCTGGCAGTGCCCACACATGTCACAATTTCAATCTTCCTCCATTAATAATTTATACTTCCATGCTAGAAGCATCCCATGTCATCCCAGCAAAGATTATTTTTGAGAACAGAAAGCTCAGCTCTCACTCAACAGATTGGCAACAATTAAATCTCTTACCACTGGCACTTATTTTACATTTCTTACCTCAGGAAATGACCTTTTTGACTAAAGGACCACCTGCTGCCTTCTCAGCTGGCCCTAGAATAGAAGTGAGAACATATTGTTTAACTCATGAAGTCAAAAACCATAATCTGTGTTGATTCTTTACTGAGGGATTGTATTTTCCAACTCCCAGGTCCCCATCATTCAGGGACATGCCCAGGTGGGTTTGAGCATCTGCAAGGATGGAGATCCTGCAACATCTCAACATCCACCCCGACTTTGTGAGCTGAAAATCTTTAAAGAAACCACAGGTGGTTCCAAGGGCTGAATAGATTAACCCTCCACAACAAATTGTGGGATGTGGCATTACCCCACAACATCCCATCCACACATCAGCCCCATTACTAAAAGACTCCAAACCTCCAGGTTCTTTTAATAGTGCTAAAATCCTGACATTTCTGTGCCTACATCCCAACTTTGTCCTATCCCTGGAACCAGGCTCCATATTTCCAACCCAAACTAAGCAAAGATTTGACAGGTATTCATCTCCCAGATGAAAGCACAGCTTCCAAATTTTCTGTCTTCCATTCACCTCTTTCCCATAATCAACACCGAACATTTCATCAGTGCACAGGCTCTGATGTTCCCTTTTTTTTTTTTTTTTAACTCTAAATCATTCCTTCTGTACTTCCACAATTCAGAAATAACAGGAACCATATGCTGGTTTCTGGTTTTCCCTTCAATTTTCAAATTACTTCTAAATTGTGACCTTGACTACCAAGATTTTGCCTAAAGCAAGGTTTTATTGCCATGTTATCAACTCCAGAAAATAAACTCCTCACATTATAAAAGGAAACAGGCCTTTAATTAACTGTAATGATAGTTCTGGGTACCATTATCACACATTTTAGCTACAATAAAAAGCTTTTAAGGGAGTTGACAGCAAGTTCAGCGCTTATTTCTCCCTCCTTCCCAGCACCCAGGCTTAAGGAATGAGAAAAGCTCTGAGCTTCCTCTGTAAAAGGAAAATTTGGAACATCTCAGAGTTGAGCAGTTGCAGGAGTGCAGTGTTGGACCCACACAAGCTCCAGAACTGTTGTGATGGGGTGGACACCTCTCTGGAAGAACCTCAAGGAGACATGGAAGATTTTGCCCAAAGAATCGAAAAGCAAATCTCCATGACAAGCACTTCCCTCCCTATCCTGAAGACAAAACAGCTTTACCAAGGGCAATCCCCAACAAGCTCCTTTCCAGTTCACATTTAGTTGTGTTTTCTCTTTAATCTTTGGCAAAAATCCCATTTTTTTACCTCCTGTCCCTTTGGAACAGGAGGCTGGGGAAGAAACCCATCTAACACCATCCAAGTTACAACTTCAGGTGGAACAGGCAAAACAGAAAAAGCTTCTCTTTAAAAAACATTTTGAATTTGAGATTTTTGGATTTTCATATAATCCCTGAATCCCAGACTGGTTTGGATTGGGAAGGACCTTAAAGTTCATCCAGTTCCACCCACTGCTATGGCCAGGGACACCTTCCACTGGACCAGGTTGCTTCAAGCCTGTCCAATCTGAGCAGATAATTTGGGCAATGGGAATTTTTTGCCACTAGTTTTTGGTTTTTTAAACACCCACCCACAGCAGGATTGTGAAGGGATCCCTGCAGGTCACTCATTCCAATCCAATTCCTTGGTTGTACGGTAGAAATTTCCTCAACATTCTTCCTGCAGAGAATAACAGCTTTTATCCACTTTAACATTAAAAGATATACAATCATTACTCGTTTTGATTATATCCAACTGCATCCCAGGGCTCTGGTCATCCTCCCACCTCTTCCCACCTCTATGGCTTTTCCAGGCACTGTTCAGCAGTCCTTAAACCACTTAACCACGGGAAAGTCCAAATTTGCCCTGATAGCAAAGCATTTTCTGAATCTCCTATTCCATCATCGAGATGGTTAATATGCAAATTAGAACTCGTAGCAACGTTTTTGCAGCTACAATTCCATGGCAGGAAATGTATTTCCATGCTGAACCCAACTGGTGGGATGGGAATTGCAGCTCAGTTTCAGTATTTAATTGGACACAGTAAATTTAATGAATAAAAAGGACTAAAACGGCACCACAACAGCAACATTTAGCACATAAAAATTAGCATACTCTGGAAAGAGAAACTGCTGGGAAGGACTCTGTTAATGGAAAAATGTTCACAAATGAGCCAGTGGAACAGCAGAGGCCAAAGGAGACATCAAGGAACATAAAACAAGTGTTTAGCTTTGTGTCTCGTTATCTGCACTTAGGATAAACCAGGAGTATTTGCAGGCACAAGGGAACTGAAGCTTCATTTGGAGACCACATAATCTGCAGGGTTATGGCCTGAACCTCATCTGGAGCCACATCATCTGCAGTTACCATGGGGGGCTGATAAGGGCCCCCAGGTTTGGTGTTCCTGCCTGCTGGGACCCCCCTGCCCTTTTCACGTCTCCAAGGACTGCACCTTGCTGAGCACGTTTTTCCACATGTTGGTCCTAATGCATAGTTCAAAACTTAAGTATTTAATGGCCTAAACCATTAAATCAGATTCAAGTTCAAACTCATTTCTTCACTTGCTCTGGCCTACAGGTGAGCAGTTTTTCACTGAGAAATAATGGGAAAAGACCAAGGGAGAGGGAAGAAAACAAAAAAGTTTGGTCTTCCCTTTGTCCCATTTTCTTGGCTCCTCTGTTGCAGGAGGAGGCTCAGGAGATTCCTCTTTTCAAGGAGATTTTAGAGTCTCAAGGTGCAGTCAGATCTCCCAGTGAGTATATTCTGGCTGAGATTGTTTCTAAATTATTGATGCCCCATCCTTGGAAGTGTCCAAGGCCAGGTTGGACAGGGCTTGGAGCAACTTGGGATAGTGGAAGTTGTCCCCGCCCGTGGCAGGGGGTTGGACTGGGTGAGCTCTAAGGTGCCTCCTAACCCAAAACAGTCTGGGACTCCATGAATCATAATTCCATGAATTTACTAAAAGTTGCTCTGGAAGCCACATTGACCTCAAAAAACACCTCTTGTCCTTTTATCCTCATTTTCTGTCATTTTGCTGGTTTGCATAGAAGGAAACTTGCCCTTGCAGGTGATAACTAAAGCCACAAAACAAGGAACCAACACTTACTGAAACCAGCTCTTACTGATGCCACGAAGTTCCTGCTCCCTGGTAATTTGCCTTTTTAATTTAAAGGAACTGTGGTTTAGAATACTGATGTATTCCTCAAATTTGCCTTTGTTTTCCCAAGTTGCTCCATGCCAAGTTATAATTGTTACTTCTGTGCTTTTCTAATAAACTGATGAAATAATCTCCCCAGTAAATCCAGTCACTGGAGGGATTTTGGCCTGAATTGCCTTGGTGGTCCCAAGATGTCACACCCCATTCTCTGCCACATGACAGGGCACAGGTTATGAGACCCTCACCTTTCAGAGCTGATCTCTCTGTTACTGCTGCCATCAGGGGAAGAAATATCCGCCACAATTTATTTTCTTGATCTGCATCAAAACCTTCCAAAACAGAAAGAAAGAAATTAGATTTTTACCTCTCCGAGCTCGCTCCGACGTCAATAAAGGAGCAAACCCCTGCTAGTCTGGAAATGAATGTTTTCATTCTCTAGCAACCCCAGCACCTCAGCTGGGAAAAATAACAGCTGCATTAATATAAAATACACTACTTGACCAGAAGGAAAGCATTTCAATATTCTGCAGGGAAGCCTCTCGGAGGGCATACCGTGATAAAATATAGATACGGTTAAAAACGAACTGTGCTTTAATATGTTAACCAGGAACAGGCAAATCAATGCCAGCAATTGCAGTTTGCAACCAGGAGAAAGAGCCCTGGCTGGGTGAATGTTCAGAATGTACTGCCTGATGCTCCCAGAGCTTCATTAGGGGTTTTTATGTGCTGGGTTTGAGGAGATACAAGACACAGAATTCCAAATGGATGGTGAGAATCCAGAGCTGTGCTGGCTCTTTGATCAGATTCTCTTAACTCTTAGCAACTCAACACAATTTTTAAAGATAAGCACCACCCTAGACCACAAACACTTCTTTTTTGACATCTTTGTAACTTAATGCCACCACATTCTACCACTTTTCATAACTGCACATGCTAAGAAACTATTTCTCATATTTTGGACTCAGTGATGTTACAGGTCTTTCCCAACCTAATCCATTCTGTGATTCTTTTTCTTTAAATATTATTTAATCAGTTAAAGCCCTGTCACTTAAAGCAAAGAGATGTTTCTCCTGGGAACACTGATTGTCCTCCTGGTGCATGGAATCATGGAATCAGAGACTGGTTTGGCTTGGAAGGACCTTTAACTTCCATGCCCTGCCATGGGCAGGGACACCTTCCACTATCCCAAGTCGCTCCAAGCCCCGTCCAACCTGGCCTTGAGATGGGATGGAGCAGCCACAAGGTTGAAGGAATCTCAGCCAGGATAGACTCACTGAAAAATTGGCTCTGTGAGTTTTTTTGGGTTTTCATCTTGCTATTTATCCTGTGTACTCTTTTCTTTCTTTTTGTCATGCCACTTGTGTTATCCCAACTCCCTGTGAGGCACCTCCTTGTACTTAAAAGGTGTAAGTTAAATTTGAAGTACTACACCATTCAAGTATCCCTTCAGTAAGACTTCTTGGCAATTAAGAAACAATGATCCTCAGGTGAATACTTGTCTGAGAACTCCCCATCTTAGTCAGAACTGCAGAATCAGTTCAGATTAGATTTCTAAAAATACTCTTGCTTGGTTTTCAAAGGATAAAACAGTCCATAATGGAAATTTTTAAAGGAAATTCCCCAGAGTCACCTGCTTTTAGGAGAGGACCAATTTCCAGACTTCAGTTGTTCAGTCCAAGTGACAGATCTGGGATATCAATATGGGCAATTACTGCCTGACATGTTCCTCCTCTTTACAGTGCAAACCCCTCACAGAAGAGCTCATGTGTGTCTCTTTTGCTCAAACTCCTCATTAAATTCCTGAATTCTCTCTGTGACTCATTTCACTGACAATCACAGTTCTGCTTGTCCTGCTGACCCCATGTGCAACGTGCAAAGAGATTCTGCCTTTCCCTTCTCTAAGGTAAAATCAAACCATTACAGACACTCTGGAGAGCCTGATCTGAACCACAGACACCTCCAAGTGCCTGATCATCCTCACCAAGGTCAATGTCATGCATTTACCAACAGTTTATGGCTGAAGGTGTCCCCAGCACTGCAGCACCAGGAACACAATTTCACACTCTCAATCCTCAACTTTTTAGCAAAGTCATTTAATTGTCACTTTCTCCATAGGTACCTTTTTCCCCAGAGACTCAGCTCTTGATTTCACTGTCAATTCAAACCAAATTCTCAATTCAAGGCTTTCTTCTTGAGTTCATCTGTCCAGCTGTCTATGGTAGGAGCAATAAAATGATCAGGTCTCAGCACACAGGTAACTCTGTGGTACTTCATCTGCTTTTCTATAGTTTCACCCAGTTTAATAATAAAGAGAAGAATTAAAAGGTGACTCAATAGTCCCTGGTGGTTGCCCAGAAACTATGAAGTCTAAAGTAAATTAAAAGCGATTTTAAATACTTAAGCAATAGCAAAGCACATTCTGAGGAGAGTTAGCATAGAATCTCAGACTGGTTTGGGTTGGAAGAGACCATAAAACTCATGCATTCCCTTCCCTTGCCATGGGCAGGGACACCTTCCACTATCCCAGGTTGCTTCAAGCCCCATCCAACCTCACCTTGGACACTCTCAGTTACTCTGGGTAACAATGAAAGCAACAAAGATGGATTTACAAAATAAGAGCCCCCAGATCTCACCTGCTTCTCCTACAGCATCACTTGCCAGAGCTTTTTGTTGCACAATCTTGCCACTACCCACAGACCAATGGATCAAATGTAATTAGCTTTATTCTGAAACTAAAGAGGTGCTTTTCAGTTTATTACTTCCTGGCCTCCCCCTCTGTGGAATTTGATGTAGGAGAGGTTTGATTTATTCTGTGCTCAGGAATTATTCCCCTACAACAACCCCAGTACCAAGTGATCTGTTGGAGGCTGTGTTACCATCCAGGCTCCTCAGCATCTGCCTGATCCACGTATCCAGGCCCTTGGAGAGGTAAATAATTGATAGGAAACGACTCATTTTTCATCTTCACAGCTTCTTTAAATCCTTTTTTAATGTACATCAGAGCATTCCTAGGACACCACAGTGCTAAAGGAGACAAGTTTTGTTTGGGCAACTCGATAATCAGCAGTATGGTAAAAAATTGAAGCACTCTGGATCAACATGGTCAAAGCTGCTGCTGATGATGATGATTACATTTTTCAGAATTACTATTAACAAAACAGAAAATTGAGTATTAGGTCCATTTGCCAAATCCAGAAGTTACTTGGAAAGCCCTTTGTTGAGGGCAACTCCACTGTCAAGTAGGGCCCAGCATGAGTACCAAGATATGCAAGGGATACAGCAAAAACACATCCTCTGGTTTGGGGGCAAAACTGAGATTCTGTAAGACACTTAAAAACATGCAAAACTGAAAAAAAAAAAAAAGGCATAAATGGTAAGATTTTCTTTTCCTACTTCCCTATTCTCTTTCTCCTCTGATGTTCTAGTCTTTGGTTAGTCAGTATTAGGAAAAATATAGAAGAAAATCAAAGCACAGAAGAACAACAAAGAACCAAAAAAAACCCACCAACAAAAAAAGTAAATGAAAAATAATGAAAAATAATAAGAAGAAAAGCAATGAAAAATAAGTTAGAAAGGTAAAAGAAAAGGTGAGAGAAAAACAAAGGCCACGTGGGAGAGAAACAGAAAGAAGGGGCTGATCAGTGGTAGTTTTAAGAAGAAAAAGAACAGCAGTGTTGTATAAAGGATCAACCAGACTCTCGGCACTTCTGATCAACATCCCCTTCAGAGAGACTTCAGAAAAGTTCTGCCATTAGCAATTCACTGTGTGCTCTGCAGGAAACCTAATTACAGCCACTGCTCCAGAGCAGGAGCTCTCTCCTCCTACCATCTCTGAACCTCCCCCTCCTCACACACAGCGCTTTTTCCAGAGCTCAGTGCACATGCGGGGATTTACCCCACCCACAGCAGCTTCCTGTGCCCTTCGAGGGCACATGAATCAGCTCAGATCTCTTCAGTAATAATTTTATACCTATAAAACTGATAAAATCTAATTGTGGGGGGAAAAGCACCTGCATCACCAAAGTCACACTCACGGAGTGGTGCAGGTTGGAAGGGACCACTGAGGTCACCCAGTCCAACCTCCCTGTCCAGGCTGGGCCATCCCAGAGCATGTTACTGAGGGTTGTGTCCAGAGGGCTTTGGGATTTCTCCAGGGAAGGAGATCCCACAAACTCCTGGGGCAATCTGGTTTCTTGGATGATAATCAGCAGCCATGATTTGAATCCCACCTTTGCACCCCAACACACCCCTTGCCAATTAACCTGATCCCATACACCTTTGTCATCACAGTTCCTCAGGATCTTCTCCTGCTTCTGTTTTCATTTCTCTCCTATTTCAGTGTTTTTCTCAAAGTTTTTCCTACTGCTGTGAGGCATATCACAGGCTGCTGGAGAGCCCCAGATCTCAAGTTGACAAGAGGAATGTTGCCTTTGGATTGCTGCTTTGAATTGCTGGGGGTCTGACACACCACCATTCTTGTGCAGGAGCTGCTCAACTCTCATCCAAGGATTTATAGCCCAGCAGGTATTCCCTGCACATGTATTTCCCTCTGCTCTTTGATGTTTCTGAGCAGAATGGATGCAGACGAGTCAAATTCCTTCCGACAAATCCCCAGCTCCTCCTGCCTGGTTACAGCCACAGTCTCCTCCCACAGCCCTTGGGGAGCTCCCTGGTGAGGAGGAGGAGGATTCACATACAGATGAGGATGTCATCTCTTATTACTCTGCCCTTTTCCACCCAGATAATTAGGATGCCTTGTCCTTAAAGGTCCTGGAGATCCCCAGCAGCCTCCAAGGAAGACCCTGAGAGCAGAAATAAATGAGTAGGGGTTGAACACCCAAAGTCTCTGAACTCATCACTATGGGATTCGCCCGTCATTCCCACCTGACACTCAGTTCCTTCACTTACTTATCCTGAGCCTTCAGGAGATCTATCAGAAGGAATTTCTTCCTGGAAAGGTTGCTCAGGCATTGGAAGGGGCTGCCCAGGGAGGTGGTGGAGTCCCCATCCCTGGAGGTGTCCAAGGAAGGACTGGACGTGGCACTCAGTGCTCTGGGCTGGGTGACAAGGTGGGGACGAGGCACAGGGTGGGTTTGGTGATCTTGGAGGTCTTTTCCAGCCTCGGTGATTCTGGGACACTTATATCAGGAATTAAGTGCATGGATCTCAGGAACTGCAGAGGCTTCTTATGCCACTTTTCCTCAACACAGAAACAATGTCCTTCTCCACTAGAAATTAAAATCAATTAAGGGCCAGCAGAGCGTGAGGCATTTTTGTGTGCTCTTGAATTTAGAGGGCTCAGTCCTTCTGAGCAAAAATGAAAAATAAATACAACTGGAATTAAATCTCTCAGGTTATTAGACAAATGAGATTTCTCTCTCTGCTGCAGCTTCTCTGGCCTTTCATCCAGTCCTGTCAAAGCCAGCAGCACACCCTGCATGCCTGATGGGAAGTCCCCCTGCTCAGAGCAAACCTGAACCATGGAGAGGGAAAGCCAGTGATTAGGTCTAGCTTGCAAAATTCCTTGGACATCTATGCTCTACCACAAGGCCTAATAACATGTTTTCAACCCAAATGAGAAATTACACATTTATCAGCTCTATGAATCAGAGCTCCCATGGATAATCTATTTTGCTCCCACCACACATCTTTCTTCTAAATAAGAAACTGCTCATCAGTCTCCCTTTAAAATCAGATCTGCAGCTCTCTGTGCTGGAGGAAGAAGACAGATCACTCCTAATGGGGTCATGTATCCTGTTACAAACGCCCCAGGAGAAGGGAAGTGAACAGAGAGATGTGTAACCAAAGAACATGTGGAGGAGGTTCACTGAGTTGAAAAGAATCACAGAGAGACTTCATGATTTATGAAATGAGTGTAAGGCAAAAGAAGAAAGTTAAGCCATTAAATGGAGATCCATCTAGTTAAGATATATTTTAATTTATTTTTCCTGTCTTCTAATGATTGGGAATAGCTAAGGAGACTTAGGTATGGGTGACATGTCCCCCCAGCCAAGATATAAGGATGGGAAGGAAATGCAAAAGAGAAAGTGTTGGAAACCAAACACAGTAGGGTGAAGCACTCAGGCACAAGAGATCACCTGCCCCATAGGGAACACCAGTTAAACCAATGGTACCAATTAAAGGCAGAGTAAGGCTGGCACTGACATCTCCAGGTACCTTTAGCCACCCACCTTTACAGCATGAATCCAATCAAAGAAGGAGAACTCAGGCCACTCAAAAGCCAGAGGTAAAGCCACTTATTTTAGTAAATATTCCAACATGTGTATGAGGTTCAGAATTGAAAGAGATCAGGATTCTTTTCTGATTTTTTTTCTTTTTTTTTTCTCCAGCTTTTCTGTTGTTCTACAGTTTCCACAGAATCATAGAATATCCTGAGTTGAAAGGGACCCACAAAGATCATCAGTAGAAACCAATCTCTCACCTATGCCTGGTCCTGCAGGGTAAAAAGTACATTTTAATCCCACCTGTGCCTGAAACTCCAAAGAGCAGCAGGGCTGGTGCTGAGAGAAGGGTCCCCTCCCAGGGGGAGGCACGGGAGGGACTCCATGGCCAAAGGGAAGCTGCACCTCAAGGGCAACAACAATTAAAAGCAACACCAAAAGGAAACACACAATCAAAGCTGGCCCTCAAGAATAAAGCTTGGAAAAAAAATAGGTGACTTTCAAGGCTGACTAAAAATAATTTGCTCAGATTTCTTTGTAATGTCTTCAAAGATGGGAAATGACAGCAGAAATGAGAAATCAGAGTGACTATGCTCAAACCACAGCCCGGTGAGGTCAGAGGGGACTGTGGAGATCCCCCAGACCAAATCAATCAGCACGGTAATATTTCCTTCCACACCTCAGATGAACAGGTATTTACTCTTTCCCTTATAATAAGACTCCCACTTTTGGACTATAACTCCAAACTGATCATTCCTCTCCCTCTGTTCCCAGTCCAGGCACAGTCTGCCTTCTTTTTACACATTCCCTGAGGATGACAGCAGCTCTGTTTGCTCCAGCAATTTAACTTCTTCAATTCTATTTAGAGTTTTAAAACTTTTACACTTCTTTTAAGTGCCTCCTTCCTTTCATTGACTGTGTATTGATGTTCATTTATTATTGTAGGTTGAGCCTTCTCATGCACATCTTATATTCATCTATTTAATAAAGTTTTGATTGTGCCATGGAATCTAAAACTTTCCACCCTTTTGTTTTAAAAACCTGCATTTTAGAGCGTTTACTTCATATATATATATAAGATATGATATAATCCTTCCTGTCAAGGCCATCACTAACTCATTTCCCTAAGTACCACATTTACATGGCTTTTAAAATCCCTCCAGAAATGGTGATGCCACCCCTATGCCAGGGCTGGACAACCTTTTCAGGGAAGAAATTTTCCCTAATATCCAATGTAAACCTCTTCTGATTGAAGAATTTCCTCATGGAAAGTGTGGTAAGCTTTGAAGGGGCTGCCCAGGGAGGTGGTGGAGTCCCCATCCCTGGAGATGTCCAAGGAATGACTGGACATGGCACTCAGTGCTCTGGGATGGGTGACAAGGTGGACATCGGGCACAGGTTGGGTTTGATGATCTTGAAAGTCTTTTCCAACCTCAATAATTCAGTGATTCTAATTCTCTGTACTGCCACTATGAATATTAACTCACTGCAACTGAATAATAACAAACAGTGCTGAGGATCATTCCTCTCCCAGGCCAGTCTCAGTGAGTCACCTCACACCATTTTTTCCTCCTTTGAACATCTCTAAGTTTTGGAGCACTGACAAACCAACCCCCTCCTCTCTGCAGTCATGTCTCATCCGTCCTGCTTTGTGCTCTTCTGCATATTTGCAACTGCTCTAATCAGCTCAGTCTATTCTCCTTTAGGCTCCAACGAGATGTACGACATTAATCAGTTGATTGTTATTAACCCAGTTACATTGCAGCTCTGCATAAAGCTGCTCCCTCTCTAAATCCATAGTCTAATCAGGCATTACAACATACATTTAATTATGCTACTTGTATACTTGGTAATAATCCTCTTATTAAGAGATCGGGGGTTGTGGTTGGAGCCTGAGGGAATTTCAGCAAACCGAGGGTAGGGAGACGTTTATGGGTCAAGATTGGGTGTCCAATAAGGCTGCTTGGTATTGAACACTTCCCAAAAACTCACAACAAACGTCATGTTGCACATTCCCAAAGGACAGAACACCACCACTCCCTCAGGCACTTCCATATCCAGGCAAATCCCAGACTGGGTTAGGCTGGAAGGGGCCACAGTGGGTCTTCTGGTCCAACCTCCTGCTCTGGCAAAGTCATCCCAGAGCACATGGATTGTGTCCAGATGGTTCTGGAATATCTCCAGGGAGGGAGACTCCATATCATCAGTGGAAGGTGTCCCTGCCCACGGAAGGGGATGGGATGAGATGGCTTGGAACCATTTTGGGATTCCATGATGGCAGTGGCCTGCAGGACAAAATAGTTTAAAGGGTGGGAAACCGACCTCTCCCAGTGCTCTGTCCTGCTTATTTAGAGCAGGATTTATGCATCTATTTATATCTATATCTCTCTGTATATCAATATATAAGATATCTACCTATATAAATATAGTTATATCTCTCTTCCATCTATCCATCTGATTTATTTACTTCCCAGGGTTTCTTACTCCAGCAGCAGTCCAGGTCTAGCAGAAATTTCACAGTGAGCCACCACAATGAAATATTTCACTTTCCTTACCTATCCAGGTATTCCTATGGAATCTCTTGAAGCCACTCACTTCCCAGGCACTAGAATCCTGCAAACATGCTGCCCATCAATAATTTAATGGGATGAACAACTCGACTATCAGTTAAAATTAAACCTACTAAACTCTGGCATGAAATCAATGGTCCACAAAAATAAACAGCATCCTGGGAAACAGAGGCTTTGCCACGGGATTTTCCAGGATTGCCTGTGAGCACAGAGCTGTTCCCGAGTGTGCCTGGATGAAAAATACATAATTGTAGTAATTAGCCCATTATTTGCAGAATTGTTGTAAACACGTTAATAATTAATCAGTACCTACAATGTATAATGTGCCCATGGTCAATGTGGCAGATATTAAAATCCATTAATGATTCCAAGACAGTTCATGTGGCTATTACAAATCCTTTTCCCAAGTACAGCAGATTTTTGTTGTGTTTTGTGGGCCCACAGAAACTGTATTTTTAAGAAAAAAAAAGAAAAAGAAAAAAGCATATAAAGATAATTTCTCTGTAAACTACATTTTAATGCATCACTGTGCATTTTCTTAAAGTCATTTTTTGGGACTAAACATGTCTGGTGGCAAAATTATTTGTTATCAGACTCAGAACCATGAAAAGTCTGATTAGACCTGCAGGTAATAAAATGAAAGATAAAATATTTAAAGCAGATGCTCACAAAACAGGCTGCTCCCATAAATGATCTTTGTGGGATATCTACAGTAAAAAAAAAAAAAAAGAAAGAAAGAAATATAAAATTGGGCTGACAGTTTAAATGTATTTTCCCTTCACCCTGTGGGAGGAGGAATAAAATCCATAAATCTATCACTGTGTTACAGCTGTTGGTGCCAAAATCCTGCACCAGCTGTGCAGCTTTTAAACCAGGCTTTTCTAAGCAACAACAAATTTAATTTGGGCTTTTCACAAGTGCCAAAAGATGCATAAAAATAGGTTTCTTCAGTTCAATTTATTCTGAAGAGGATGGACCAGGCTCTGCTCAGTGGTGTCAAATTGGACAAGAGGCAACAGGAAGGAACTGAACTGGAAGGTCCACCAGAACATGAGGAAGAACTTTTTTTGCCATGGAGTGACCTCTGCCAGGGCCTCCCCACCCTCACAGGGAGGAATTCCTTCCCAATATCCCATTTAAAGCTGCCCTGGGGCAGTGAGAAGCCATTCCCCATTGTCCTGTTCAGAACTCCCTCAGCCTGAGGGGCTGGAGACACAAATCTCTCCAGAATCAGTGAGAACGAGGGAAAACTCATCACAGCAGGACACATGGGATAACTGGACCAATTTATTCCCACGGTTCTGGAAAATCCTGTGGAAAAGACAAATTTCTTTATCTTGGACACAAAGAAACCCTCAGGTCTAAAAATGATATTTCCCTCTCAGCACTGAGCTCAGCCCAACTTGACAACATGGTTTTGGCAGATCCCAAGTTTAGTTCTGCCTGACTAAAGGGAAAAATCTTATTACAGAGATAATGATAGGATTTTGCAAAGCTCCCAGGAATGAAAAGGTTGGGAGATGCTGGAATTGAAAATGCTGCTCACAAGAGAGGGGGAAATAACCTTTGGAGCTGTTAGGAGACACCCCAATAACAGGTTGTCCTTTTGAGGGAAGGAGGTAAATAAAAAGTTGGAGGTAATAAAGGATTTCTGTTCTTGGAACACAGAATTATTTTGAGGAAAAGGGAGCAAGGACAAGTGTGGAAATTACCCAAGGTTGCCTCTGAAACATCTGTAGCAGCAGCTGCTGGGGCAGGGATAAAGTGTCCAGGGTAGGAGGTAGAGGTTTATCTTCCCAAGGTGGTACTTCCACATTGCCTCAGGAATAACAGATGGGGAAAAAAGGAGGGGGAAAAAGGAGGAGAAGGGGGGAAAAAGGAGGGAAAAGGAGGAAAAAGAATGAAAAGAGGGAGAAAGGGGGAGAAACTGAGGGGGAAATAGGGGAGTAATGGCGGGAATATTAGAGGGGGGGAACTGTAGGGGAAATTGGGTAAGAAAAAGGGGGGGGGAAGGGGGATGTATTGGTTTATTGAAAAATCAGGTATTTAGCACAAATAAAAGGCAGTTTTCCAAAAGATCTGTGTGGCATTCTCAGAGCCAGCATTTTACGACACGTGACTTTCTACCCCTGTGCAGTTCATTGTGCCTCCCATAGAATTGAAATTATGAGTTAGGGAAACCAAATTTCCATTTTGAAGCACAGAAGAAATAGAAAAGGAGATCTCAAAAATTTGAAGGGAAAAAAACCCACCTTGGCAGTATCTAATCAAATTTAGAGATTAAATGAAAAGGGTACAAGTGCTCTGGTCTGTGTCACGTCAGCTCCTGTCACCAGGGCTGTGTTGGAGTGTGGAATATTTAGTGGAAAAGGAGTTCCAGCCCTCCTTGGGAAAATCCAGGCTTCACAGGAACATTTTGTAAAGTGGCTTCAGCTCAGGAGGAGCTGCCAGGACCATGAGGTAAGGCAGTAAAATTTTAGCATGATTTAGCAGGGATTTTAGCATGAAAAATATCCTTACTCACAAATTGAGGGTAATAATGACCCCAAATTCAGGCACTGTGAAGTGGCTTTTTTCTCCAAGTAATTTTCATATTATTTTTATTGTTATTATTAAGATGTAGCAGGGAAAATATAGTTCAGTCTAAAATAGTATTTTCATTACCCTTGCTGGTTCAGTTCCTTTGTAATGTTTAGGGCTAAATCCAGCAAATAGCCAGAAAGTGAAGGGTTTTAAAGCCATTAAACACATTTACATAAATTCCATGGAAATCTCTTGATTCTGCTTTGGGATGGAAAGACAAAAGCTTTCGCCACACAATTATGTTCTGTCTGGACATGAAAATCAGGGAAAGAGCAGAATCATAAAGGCTGCAGGAGAAGGGACTGTTGGTGGATGCCATTCTCACATAAGAGGCTCACAGCACATTTCCCAGGAGCAAAACTTCACAGAGTGGGATATTCTCTGTGCTTCTAATACCTGTAAATTGGGTCTTTCACAGCATCAGGCTCCAAAACCGTGAACAAAACATCCTTTACATTCCTTGTTTTGATACAAAAACACCACAAGAGGGTGAAGCCAGCTCCAGGTTCTCTCACACTGGCCATGACCTTCTCCCCTAATCAGAATCCCAAAATTGTTAAGGTTGGAAAAGTCCTCCAAGGTCATGAAGTCCAACCACTCCCCAGTCCTGCCAAGGCCATCACTAACCTGTGTCCCCAGGTGCCACATCCACATGGCTTTTGAATCCCTCCAGGGATGAGGAGTCCATCCCTGCCCTGGGCAGCTGTGCCAGTGCTGGGCAGCCCTTTCCAATCAGAAATTTTCCAGGTTCATCCATCATCAGGCAGATGGAAGGTCTGCACACATATTCTGACAGAATCAGAGAAAATTCTGGGGCTTGAAACAAATGTCACCAGGCCTTCCAAAAGCACCACGTTTATTACGGACCCTGTAATTTCCCGGGATATTGTATTTTCCTCTGGCTAGAGAAAGTGCTGGTACAGGAACCAATTTGTCCCTGGGAGCATTAATTGTTTAACATCAGCTCTTAATGAGCTTTCAGCATCAAAACCAGCGGTATTCAGCCCCCAGCAGAAATATTCTATTTACAGGAAACACACTTTGCCAGGAGACAGCTCTGAAGGCCCAAATTATATTTCCTTCAGCCAGTAATTTCCTGAGCTTTCTGAACACGGTGCACAAGGGGATTTTTGTCATTTTTTGCTGGGTTTTGCTGTGGTGGGCCAAAGCCCTGACATCTCCCACCCAAGTGACAACATATTAGTCCTTCTTCCTGCACAAATTTCCACGCACCACCAGCAGCTCCAGCACTGGAGCTGGATCACAGCTGTTCTGTGGCATGTGCACCTAATCCTTTTAGGTATTCTAAATAACCTAAAATCTGAACTGATTCCTATGCTTCATCTAAAAGTCTTCTACATGGCTGTGGTGCTGCAAGCGCAGGTCACACCATCAAACCTCAGCCAAGTGGTGGGTTGGTGAAATCCATCTCTCTCTTTGTGGAGAAACAAACAATACAGAGCAACATCTGATGGTTGGACTGGATGATTTTAAAGGTCTTTTCCAAACTTAAAGATTCTATGATTATAATATCTATTGTCTTGAGATATTAAGCTACTAAAATACCACCTTTCATAGAATCATGGAATGGTTTGCGTTGGAAGGGACCTTAAAGACCATCCAAGTCCCACCCCCTGCCAAGGGCAGGGACACTTTCCACTAGCCCAAGTTGCTCCAAGACCCGTCCAACCTGGCCTTGGACACTTCCAGGGATGGGGCAGCCACAGCTTCTCTGGGCAACCTGTGTCAGGGCATCACCACCCTCACAGGGAAGAATTCCTTCCCATTATCCCATCTAACCCTGCCCTCTGGCAGTGGGAAGCCATTCCCCTTTCCATCTAAAAGCTATGGAAAACCTAAGGTAACACAGGCCTGGATTTGCAGTTGAGGTCTGGTGCAAAACCATGATTTAATCTGAGACCTGAGCAGAACAGGCAAAATCAGGCTCCCAGTGACGCACGACAGCAATTCTGTTTCAACCTCCTGTTCCTATTTCATATTTTGCTGCTCCCAAAGGCCTATTGTGTTCCATTTATGCTTTAAAAATTAAGGTGGAGGTTTCACTGATATGAAACTACATCTTTCCCTCCCACCATGCTGGTTTTCTCTTTCCCTGGTCTCCTTCACACACACTCTGTCAGCTGCTTCCACATGCAGATCCAGTTCTTCCCCGGAGCCGGGAAAAACTTTTCAGGTGCGTCTCTTTCATTTGGCAAAAACCATTTGGGGCAGGCAAAGCTGTTTAAAAATTCAAATTAGGTTTTCAAAATAGTTTTCTAGCTAAGGAATTCAAAAACATTTCCTGAAAGACAGGAGTTTGTTCTCAGCGAGACTGGAAATGAATTCTGGATGAAAGGTAAATGAGGGTAAAAAAGACACCTTTTAAGACAAACCATGTTTTGAAAATTACCATTTCAGGGGATGAATTTGTGTTGCATTTGATCTGAAGTTAATGAGGCCTGCTTAGGTATCCCGCTGCCAAAGAATCACAGAATTATTGAGGTTGGAAAAGACTTTCAAGATCATCAAACCCACCCTGTGCCTGATCCCCACCTTGTCACCCAGCCCAGAGCACTGAGGGCCACGTCCAGTCCTTCCTTGAACACCTCCAGGGATGCAGACTCCACCACCTCCCTGGGCAGCCCCTTCCAATGCCTGAGCAACCTTTCCAGGAAGAAATTCCTCCTGATGTCCAACCTGAACCTCCCCCGGCACAATTTGCGGACGTTTCCTCTCATCCTGTCCCTTGTTCCCTGGCAGCAGAGCCTGATCTCCCTCGTCTCCCCCCTCCTGTCAGGGAGTTGCAAAGAGCCAGAAGGTCCCCCTGAGCCTCCTTTTCTCCAGGCTGAGCCCCCCCCAGCTCCCTCAGCTGCTCCTGATGCTCCAGCCCCTTCCCCAGCTCGGTTGCTTTCCCTGGACACTCTCCAGCCCCTCAGTGTCTCCTGTCTGAGGGTCCCACAACTGCCCCCAGGGTTGGAGGTGCCCCAGCAGTGCCAGCACAGGGACAGTCACTGCCCTGGGCCTGCCCACAGCAGGGAAGTGGAACTAGATGAGCTTAAAGTCCCTTCAAACACAAACCAGTCTGATCTGAGTCTCCTTTTCCCGTTGGGAGCCTTTCAGAGGGCAAGAGAGAGGGAATCTGAAGGAGGACAGGGAGGTGCGACCTGCTCTTGTACTCCAAAGGCATTTGATAAAGTTCCTGGTGCAGAGGAAACACAGTTACCACAGGGTGAACGATAAAGTCTTGTCAGGGATTAAAACAAGTTAAGGGATAGGAAAGGGAATGGAAATAAATGGCCAATTCTCTGTGTGGAGAAAGGTTAATGGGGTAGTGCCCTGGGAATCACTCTGCAGGCCGCTGGTTTGCAATATATTCATTAAGAGCCTGCAGGAGGTGGGGAACAGCAAGGCAGCAACGCTGACAGAATTGTTTTAGGTCAATGGAGAGCAGGGGAGGCCAGGAAGGAGCAACAGCAGCACATGGATCCATCCTGAGGGACTCCAGCTCTGCCCCTCCAACACAGGGTGGGCTCAGACCCAACAGGGCTGTAATAACTGACCCAGTGCTCTGATATTATACCATAAAACTGATATACTGTCGTGTTTACTAAGGTCAAGGAATAATCAAAATGGTCACTGAAAGGAAAACCCAGAAAATAAGAAAATCTAGAATCATAAATTGTTAAGGAAAGACCTCCAAGATCATCGAGTTCAGCCATCAACCCAGCACCAAATATTATACAAAACATCTACATTCCACAAGAAATTCCCTCTCAGTTCTCACTTGCAGTACAAACACAGGTTATTTGCCACAGGTTTGTTTTATATTTGCATTTTCTTGCTATCGTATCATCATTCTGGATGCCAGCAAAGTGCCCAAGTTGTTTATATTCAGTCTAAAATTGGCAGAGAATAATTAAGATGACACGGTTCATTCCATAATGATGTTGCAATTTCATCTTCTATGACACTAATATTCTATAATCTGCTTTTTTGGGTGCTTTCAGAGGCTGAGAGTGTGCACAGAATGATGACACTGCTCTGCTGCTGCAGGAATAACATTGGGAAGAGCTTCCCCACACACCACCACCACCACTGCATCACCAACCACCACAGCACTGCCATCAAAGCTAGAATATAAAATAATAATCATATTTTCACTTATTTTCCTAAGAAAGGCAGCTGGAAATGGCTGTGGACACAAAGACAGAAAATTCTACATATATCTACACGTTCTCAAAGCCACAAGTACAACCCTTCCTCTCCAAATCCTTCAAAATCATGGAATCCCAGAGTGGTTTGGGCTGAAAGGCACCTTAAAACCCATCTCATTCTACCCCTGCCATGGGCAAGGACAACATATACATAATGTTATAACTGTTCTAATTCTTAATTCTGATGTATTTTCCTTCAAAGGGAAACACCAGGTGACTTTTGCCCTCTGCAGGTGTAAGAAATCACTTCCCGCCATGTTTTTCCCATGAAACATCATCCCTATTTCCAGTGGTAACGGCATTAACACGTTTAACAAGACACTGGTGGAAGTGAAGATGTTGCTCTGAATTCCCCAAACCCCTCTGCTCCTCCTGTGCACAGAAGGCTCCATCTAGTGTTACACAAGCATATTCCCAGGAAAAGGAAGAAAGTGGGAAAAAAGCCAACGGATAATAATTGCTAAAGATTTTTAAGCTGTCCTGGTAAAATAACTGGATTTTTCTGCCGTGCTTTGCTATCCACAGAACCTCCATCCCAAACCATGTGCAGACCAGACCTTCCATTCTGGCTTTGGACAAGGGAGGGACAGGACAAGGGGGAATGGCTTCCCACTGCCAGAGGGCAGGGATAGATGGGATATTGGGAAGGAATTCTTCCCTGTGAGGGTGGTGATGCCAGGGCACAGATTGCCCAGAGAAGCTGTAGCTGCCCCATTCCTGGAAGTGTCCAAGGCCAGGTTGGATGGGGCTTGGAGCAACCTGGGCTAGTGGAAGGTGTCCCTGCCCATGGCAGGGAGTGAGACTTGGTGATCTTTAAGGTCTCTTCCAACGCAAACCAGTCTGGGTTTCTAAAATGACCCACATGTGTTGCCATCACTTAATTACACCAAAATCTGCCTGTAACCAGCAGGGGATTGAAAACCAACAAAATTCTGCCAGGATCAGAAAGCCAGGATCGTGGTGTGCAGTGCTGGGCAGTCAGGCTGGCACCCCAAAAGTCCCAGGTTGAGGCAGCTCAGCAACATCCCCAGCAGCATCCCCAGCCCCACGCCCCCCACCACAGCCCGTGATCCCGTTATCCCGACCCGCAGCATTCCCAGTCCGTGATCCCGCTCCGCGGTGCGCAGCGCCGCCCCGTGGCCATCCACGGTACTGCAGCCTGCAGCAAAATTCCCCCAAAGTGGGCTTTTCCCCTCAAATCCCGGATTTTCCACGCCCTGCCCGGGCTGAGCAACCTTCGCGATCCTGGACATTCACTTCGGAATGAAAACTCGTCATTATTCACCCTCACACTGTGTCACACTGGAGCAGGGCAGGGGGTTCCCCTCCAGAGCACAGAGGAAGCTCCCGGATGTCTGAATTCCAGAACTTCGCTATTTTCCTAGTTTGAAATATGCACCTCTGGATGATTCTGGGTGCAGGGCTGATTGGGCACAAACAGGTCTTTCACAGGAGAACACACTTCACACACACACACACAACTACATGATGACAGAGAACAGAAAACATGACACAGCAGAAGGAATTGCAGACGTTGAACCAACAGTGGGATTAAGTTTTTATGTAAAGGACTGTGCCAACATCTCCTCTCTCCTTAATTTTTTTAGCCCACTTCCAAGTGTTTCCCAGGCTTGGAAGGCGATTCTGCTGCTGCCCACAAACATCAGGACAGAGCAAATAAATCTGGACGGGAGGAAAGGACAGTGACCTCCCCTGAGTGACCCCAGACAGGGTCTGGACTCTGCTCTTCACTCCTGCAGTGGCAGAGCAGGACACACCTTCCCGGGGAAGATTGGAAAGTCACTGGCATGAGCTAAAACCAGGCTCTTTAAACCCACATTCACTGACTGCCCTTCAAAAAACTCCACAGTCTCAATCTGAACCAGTTCCCTGGAACTACAACTTGAGGAAGAGTCACTGTTTCCTCCACTTCTGTCTCAACCCCATGAAATGAGATCCTGATTACTTCCCCTGAAGTCCTCCCCAAATTAAAACCATTAACTGAACCAATTTTCTCCCCAGCCTGTCAGAAGCCTTTAACCAACATTCACATATTGCCAGGCTAATTTTTAATTTGCAACTAATATTGCATCACCTGCCTCAGCCAGATGACACTTGCCTTTAAAAACTGGAATACTTCAAAATGTTTTGAAGGTATTTCTTATTCCAGCAGAGAGGAGGTGATAGAGGTGAAGTTATTAAATATATTTAGTACCACTCCATGGTTAATCACTGAAGACAGAGGATGCCTGTTCCCCTCTTGATCATACTCAAGATTAGTTTGGGGTTTTTTACTTATACCCTCATATTAAAGTGCAGGGGAAAATATAATCTGACTGAAATCTTACAACAAGCAAGGGAAAGAAAGCAAAAAAGACAAATAAGCAGGATGTAAGTTACTTTAACTGCACCCAAACACCGATGCCAAGTACTCCACCAGTGACAAGGAACAAGTTTAGCAGCTGTAAAACCTCGGGACATCACTCACCTCTTCACCTGGAGGATTGCAGCTCCCACACTCCATTGCCTTTTCCTCCTTCTGAGCAGAACATCCACTTTTCCTTGGATGTTTCGCAGCACAGCTTCCAGCGCTCCCCATGCTCAGCCTGAGAGCTCTGGGAACACCCTCTGACTTTATTGCCCAAATCATTCTGATTTATGGAAAAACAGCTCAGAATTCAGCCTGGACTTCTCCATAGGGCAGACAAGTGACTTTGGAAGAGCACCAGCAAGGATTTGTAGGAGGAAAGGTGTGTGTGCACCTGGAAAGTGGAAGGAGCACCAGCACCTTCCCTGGTTACAGCTGCCAACCACAGAACTCCCACTGCCATTCCTGCCCCTCATTAATGAATCCACCTCATCACCTCATGACAGATGCCAATAAACCAGTCTCTTCCAGACAAAGCCAACTTTCCCTCCAGTATCAACCTATTCCTGAGGCAGTGGGACAACATTCCTACAAAGTTATCCTTGTGCAGTCTCAGGTTGCTCCAAACCCTATCCAGCCTGGCCTTGAACACTTCCAGGCATGGGGCAGCCACAGCTTCTCTGGGCAACCTGTGCCAGGGCCTCCCCACCCTCACAGGGAACAACTTCTTCCTAATATAAATCATTAGAGAATAAACTGTTACTCCCCTTTGCTCTCCTGCATATCTATAAAATCTATCAACAGGACTCCATAAACACCAAATAAATTCCACTGCAGTGAATTCTGAAGGAAAACTATTGCAGAGAAAACAGCATTTGGTATTTAGTACTTAATTAAGGCTTCTCACTCCTAAGTTCACCACAGGGCTGTTATGTTTTAATATAATTTATTATTTTTTTTTCCACTGACAACTGACTGGATGCACTTGCAATTCACTTGGAAACATGAATTAAGGCTTGTTTGCATGAGAGGGCCAATTTTATAGCAATCAAAACTGATTTTAAAGTTATATCCTATTTTATACTAATTACTAAGGCTAACCCTAGAAAACTGATACCCAAACCAAATATCAATCACTAGGAATCCTGTAATACGTGTAAGTACCTTCTTACCTGCAGCCAACCTTTCCCAGTCTGGGATTAGGCTCAATACCAGTCTTGCTTTAGGTTCTAAGACTTAGAATTTAAGTAGCAATGTCACAAACTTGCTTCCAAAACCTTCCCAGCTGCTCCCCTAAAACTCTGCACCACCTCACTCAGGCCTCTCTTTTTCCAGGCACACCTGGTAGTGTCTCTCCTGACCCCTCCTGACAAGGAGCAACTCCCCAGAGGAGTTTCTGGCCATGATCCTGACGCAGACTCAGGTATTCAAAGAAGGATTAAAACCAAAATCCTCTGAATTCAGCAGTGAAAGATTCCCGTATTCCCAAAGTCACAACCCAGGAAGAAAATCTTTCCATCTCACCGAAGGATCACTGAGGATGCACCAACAGTGGCCCAATCACTGTTTATTGGCTCATTTAAACATGCCCAAAAACCATGTTAGAACAGGCTGAACACCTGGAATTAGCAATTACTGTGGCTGCTTAATGAAGACGCAGAGTATAGACCAGGAACTCGTTAATAACTTCCTAATGCTGCACTGGATGAAGGTTTCAATTGTATTTTTCTTGCTCACTAGACATGAAAACAATTAAGAGGGATGGGAAATTATGATGCTCCATAACATTGTCCATTAATATCCTCCTAATGAGAGCTGAGCCCAAAAAAAAACCAGTTGTAATTTAGTCTTACACAGTTCTGGGATGGAGAGTGAGGTCATTACTCAATCCTTAAACATCCAGATGCAAATAATAAACAGGAAGTTCCAACACCCAAAATTCTGGAGCCTTAGATTTTAATTGACATTTTTGTCTCTCCAGTGAAAACACATTTTTTAATGTGGTGAAATACAGGGAGTATTTATTTACTATCTTCCTGTACTCCTGATATTCCACAGGACTAAGTTGCATATTGCTCCAACAGAATCTCTAAATGAGTAATTGTTCCACGGATTTCTCTTCCTGCTGATGTCCTTCCCCATTAATTTTCTCCCTTCAGCATAGGCAGCAATTCACCACTTTCCTTCAGCTCCTGTAAAGAAATAAATACAGCAATTATGGACATTTTGTGATTATGCCAACAGGATTTCACCAGGGAATGGTGATGGATAAGGAAATAACTCCATGACTAGGAAGGGAATGCATTGATGACTCACTAGAGGTCCCTCTTGGCCAAGACACTGAGGTTTATAATGTTATATTTAAATTCTATTTTGTGTCTATTTAGTAAGAGAGGCAAAATATTTAGTGGAAAGAAACCTTCACAAGAAGTGGTTGTTATCAACCTGATATTTCCTCCTGGATGCAATTCCAGATTCTCCTCCTAGATGTAACTCCAGATATCCTTTAGGCATCCACAAAATTTTACAACATCCAAAAGGCCTCCCAGAAGTGAAAAATTACCATCCACTGATAAATTATGTTCCTCCTACCCATCAAAACCAACAAGATAATAACATTCTAAGGATTCTGGATGAGAGGTACTTGCCCATATTATCCTGATGATTGAAATTTAAATTACAAGGCTGTTAACTTGTTAAAGACCTACATAACACCAGGAAACAGTTTTAAAATAACATGGAATATATATTCTTTTCCCTCATCTCAAGAGGAACAGCTGTCTCAGTTTTATTCCATATTATGCTGCATTAAAAAATTCAATTTAAAACACTGACAACACTCATCCACCCATAGTGTGAATTAATACAGCCCAAAGACACAAATAGACAAATTATATTTAAATACCAGGGAGAGAATTTTTCAGCATCTCCCAATGCCCAAGACTCTACTTACTGATCACAGAAAAAGCCCCCACACTTGTTAAATAAATAGAATTATCTATATAATTTAAGCAATACCCACACTTGTTAAATAAATAAGATTAATCCATAAAATTTAAGTAATACCAGTATTTTTTAGAACTAAATGAGATTTATTGATTGTGCCTTCCCAGGAGTTACAATGTCCATGGAATTGGCTATAAACCATCCAGACAGGAATGGGCTCAGGAGTATTTTGGGTTGAGAACTCTGGGCCTGCTGTGTTACAAAAATCAACCACCAGAGGAGGAGATGCAGATCTATTTTTGTTGCTGCAGGGGCTGTTCAAACAACTGCAATAAACTTTGATTTTCTTCCAGGAATGAGACTGTTTGCAAGGAAAAATAAGTCTCACCCACCTGATTTGAGAAAAAAGCAATGTCAGAAGTAAAACTAAGGAAGAGAAACCTGTAAAAATGGGTTTTACAGTAACTGAGTGTTGTCAAGGAAATACATCTCACAGCTAAATGGGAACGCTGGAGATTTAAAGCCCCTTTCCCTGGGTGTGAGCTCAGAGGAATCACAGCAAAAGCATCTAGGTTGTTTGGGGTCAAGATTTGAAGCCACCACAGCAATTTCTGTATGTTATGGGCAGAAAAAAATCCTATTATTTGGAATAAAAAGTCTTTTTAACCTCCAAATTCTCCCGTTCCTACCTTCACAATGTCCAACCCTCCAACCAGTTCCCCTTTCACGTAGAGCTGGGGGTACGTGGGCCAGTTGGAAAAGGTTTTCAATCCTTGTCTCACCTAAAAAAAGAAAAAAATTAATCTGAAATGTAAATTTCTGCTTTAAAAACGCAAATTTAGTTTTTCCTCCAAAGCTCCAGGGAAATCCTCAGTGATGGAGAAGCTTCGCTACCTCTTCGTCTTCCAGGATGTCAAAGGTCTCATAGTCAATTCTAGAAAAAGGAAAAGAAATTCATTATTCACTCTGGAGTTTGGAAAAATTCTCAAACAAACAAAAAACCTCAAAAATTCTAGAAAACCCCTCACAATTCAAGGAAAAATCCCCTCACAATTCTCAAAAAAAAACCCCCTCTCAATTCTCAAAAAACCCCCCCCTCACAATTCTCAAAAACACCTCTCAAAATTCTCAAAAATGGGTATATTTTACAGGCCAGTTTCTTAATTACTCAATTTTTTTATCAGGTATTAGGAGGAAAAATCTCAATGCCAACTCTTATGCCAAAAAATGTAATGTAAAAAATGTCTAATTTTATAAGGAACTCTTTAAATAGCACAGATGACACACTAAAAAATTAAGCCATGTATCTTAGGCTCTAACTGGCCAGCATGTGTTCAAATTAATTCAGTTCACTTTTAGCTTAAAAAAAATAAAATAAAAAAAACCACAAACAAACTTAGGAGGATTTTATTAAAGGTCTAAGAACTGGCACTTTTCAAGGATGTGGAATCCTACAAGTGGACAAAGCCAATGATTTCAGTAACTGCTGTTTATTTTTGAGTTGTATATTGATATATAGTTATTTATTATCCCCACAAGCCCATCCTAACAACCAGTAATGAATTCAACTGCTTTAAAATACTATTTAAAAATAGAAACTTACATCTGGGGAAGTATTTCACCAGTATTTTCTAATCTCTTGATTTATAAAATGCAGTTTTTAAACCAAAACTGCTTCCCAAGTTCAGTAAGAAACAGTTACTTACCCAGTGTTATTCATAATTTCTATGATTTGCTTGCTGAAGCCACATTTTGCCATCTAAAATATAAAACATGCATTAAAATATAGACCTGTGGTATTTAACCCACAAAATTCCACATCCTCAGCTATTCCCAATTTATTCCTGGATAAGCCATTCCACTTAATCCCTTTTTTATCCTTTATATCCTGCCTTATGTGGATTTATAGAATAAATGTGCTTTATTTTGAGACATCACTACTCTTTACTTGCCATTCCAACAAACTACAACTAATACACAGTTGTTAAGTACAGCAATTCCTAATTAAAATTAATTAATAATTAATATCTACTGTAAACTCCTCACATTGGCAGTATAAGGACAAAAACATTTTTTAGACACTGAATTTATATCCAGCAGTAATAAAAAACAGGGACTGTTCTTTGGATTGGAAAAGCACCATATAAGAAGACAAATAACTAAATTTCCAGCACTATTAACTGTTAAGAAAAGTTAAGAAAAAATCAGGTAATTGTCACTGTCTAAAAAAAATAGAATATATTCTGCCAGATTTTATCTCACCTGTTTGTTTCCCTTCATAAAGAGCATCACAGGAGCTTTGTTTATCAAGGATTTAAGCCTAAGGAAAGCAGGAAGAAGACATAAAACACCTTGTTTATTATCCCAAAGTTTGTTTTGAGAGGAAAACAAAGTGCAAAACCAAAGTAAAATTGAGGATTCCAGACTGGTTTGCGCTGGGAGAAACCTTCCAACCCATCCCATTCCAGGACCAGGCTAAAAAAACTTGATAAAAACTTCACACCCCTGTTCCACAAGTGCTCCTGCTGCTCCTTAGGGAGACATTTAACAGCTTTAATTACTGAAACACTTTAGGGAAGTAGAAGACATTCCCCATTGCCTGATTTTCCCGAATAGATTAATCAAAGCAAAAAATTATGGATAAATTCAGCCAAGTTGCTGCTTATGCAAGTTTGCAAACCTAGGTCAAGAGCTATCATGCAAAAAATGTCTAATTTCGTGAGAAACTCCTTATAATGCACAGAAGTGGGCTAAAAGACTTTCTAAAATAAGTTTTTTAAGGCCATCCTGAGACAATCTCACCTCTATCTCTAAAATTCAAACTGCAAAAGGCAGTGAAACACTTTACAAGTGGAGTAACAAAAAAAAGGAGTAAGTTTTATATAAATTAATAAATCCACAGCTGTAGAAGTGTTAATTATTATCACATTGAAATGGAATGTATTAAATTATTTCTTCACTGCACTGAGAAGGCAAAAGAACCTGGAGGAGTCACATCCAGAGCACAACAAAACCTGGAATCTGTGCTGACACATTTGCCTTTCAGGTACAGTCCACCTTCTTGGAAAAACATCCCCTTTGCATGTCTTAATGGCACTATTCCCATAAAAATTAGGGACAAAAAGCCACATCTAAGAGCAACTTGTGCAGCAAAATGACAGATATCCAGATGTCAGATATCCAGAGCTTGGATTCCTGGCAGTGGGTCTTGACATGGGGAGGTTAAAGGAGGACAAATTGGCTTCCAGATACTCCATCCAAGTCAGGAATCAACAGAATTCCCACTGCTGCAGCACAGGTTTGTGTTGCCAAGGTGAAAGAAAACAGGAACTGAAGGACAGGAGTAAACAAGGAAAAGGAGGAGAACAAGCAGGGATTCTCTCCAGTGACATCAGAGGTCTATGACAAATAAAGCTGATAAAAGCTACTCATGTTTAAAAGATGATTTTTGCAGTTACCTTTAATGAATAAATTCTCAAAAGAGACATAAGAAGGAATCTCTGTATTCCTGCTACAAGTAAAAATTAAACCACAAATATAACTAAAGACTACTGGGTCAGTACAACTTTATATTAAGTGATTGCTGGATAAAAAACAGACAACTTGGAACAACTGAAGAGTTCTGTAAGTTCGTTCTTGATGTATTTTGATACAATCAAAGAGCAGGAATTTATAGGAGGTTTTTCCCTATGTGAACAAACTTAAAGGAAACCTCAAAAACAGACACCCTGCAAATGATGACAAAATTCCTCCCACCTGTCCTCCAACTTCTGGGCCTTGGGACAGATTGTGTCCAGCTCTCCAGATGCCTCAAGTTCCTAGGGAAATTGGGAAGGAATATCACATGTAAAAAGCAAGAAAAACATGCTCTGACAACTAGAAGTACTCCAAAAATCCCAGTTTCTTACCTTGATAATATCCAGCCCCCCTATGAGCTCTCCATTCACATAGAGCTGAGGGTAAGTTGGCCAATTCGAGTAAGTTTTGAGTCCCTGACGAACTTCTTCATCAGAAAATATGTCAAAGCTGCTGAAGGAAACACCATGTTTGTTCAGAATCTCCACTATTTGCTTGCTGAAACCTGCAGAGACAGAAACAGGAATTAAATAGGATTTTAAACAAAGCATTCCCATGTCTGTGTCAAACCTTATTCAGTCAAAAAAGGGGTACTTCTAGATAGCAAGTTCAAAACAGCTCTAGTTGTTCTTCTTTGCTCTATCAACATCCTCAAATATTATAAATGGGAAAAAAACATTTATTAATGTTAACTGATTTATTACTCATCACTAGTTTAACTTAAAACCTGACTTTTATGTTTTCTATTGTTTTGCTTTAGGAGCATCTTTTCCTACTTCACGGTAAAAGGCAAATTCCTTTTTAAATTTTTTATGTTCTCCTGAGTACTTAGTATTATTTTATTCCCCCTGTGACACTTTCATACCATGTTTTGTTTCCTTCAATGACAGATTTTCTTATGTCCTGCCCTCAGCAAGATATTAAGCACTGAATATTACGATTTTACAACCAGATTTTATAAGTTTAGCAGCAGCAAATTTGAGAAGAAAAGTTTCTCCCTTTTGTAACTAAGCATCTTTTTCCCAAGAAAATCATCACATTATTTGTAAAAAGTTGCAGGTATGAAAATTTTATTATTATGGAATTTACAGTCATCTTTTTACACTTCCCAGACAACACAATCCCATCGTTTGCAAAAAGGATCCGGGAGAATTTGCCCATAAATCAATGTGATAATAAGGTTTTATATCTTTGCCAACTCGTTCTGGTTTGCATTCAAACATCCTTGCAATCCTACCAATTCCCTCAAAGAATTCCAACAAATGCTGTGCAGACAAATGAAAACCTCTATACAAATATTAAATAGAAAAAAAAAGGGAGAGACAATGCTTAAAGGCTTTAATAAAAGAATAAAAACCCAAGGTTTAAATGGGGAAAAGGATGGAAGTGGCAGAACAGGATAACCTTTGATTTCAGCTCTTAGCTTTGAAATATGGGTTTTTATTGCAGTTTTCATGTGTAATTTATTGAGATTTGAAGCAGCAAGTTTTTATACTTGTGGCATCCAAGTTGCTTTTCTTTGCATGACTGAAGAGTTGAGTTCATGTACAGCCCAAAGTCAAACAGATCCTGGAATTTCTCCTACATCTGGGAGTTCATTAATAAACAGCTAAAGGCTGATTGCTGGTGGTTATTCCAATATACTAACTCATTTCTACTGTAAGGAACTGGGGAAGGGAAAAAAATCCAGCTTTATTTTAGCTGTAGGCAATTCCATGCAAACCAGAGAGATTGATTGGTTGGGGCTCATCTGAAAGTGTTGTGTTAGTGAAAGTGCCCAAGCAGCTTCACTTCCATAACAAAAGGGAATAATTTAGGTTGAATTTCTGAAGAAGTGCCTGACAAGGAATAATTAAACTGCTGACAAAATGGTTTAAGTGTTGTCTGTGTGATCACAGATTCCACAGCAATAAGAACACCCTGAACAAACTATCGATGAAGCAAATAAATAAATACTGCCAAATAAATGCCAATGCCACCAAATAAATACCAAGACTAGCAAATACATACCAAGACTACAAAATAAATACCAAGACTACTAAATAAATCCACTGAAATAATACAACATCTGTAGCAACCACATACAAGTGTCAGTAAACACGCATCTGAGGGGACAAACCATACCCCAATCTCTGCTTCAGCTGGTTTTTCCATGGAAAAAAATACCAAAAACTACAATAAAAATCCCAAAATTCCTGCTGGATAAGGTCCCCTTCACTTGCCAACTGAACCAAAGACTCAGTAAGTCTTATTTGCATCAAAATAGATACAAATCAAAAACACTTTCACCTTTAACCAAGCCTGGTTCCTGTATTTAATTATATTGTTACTACTTCTACTACTGATAAAACAGATCCAGATCATCATTGACAAAATTTTACATTATCTTCACCTTTAAAAAGATGAAAATGTTGTAAAAACGTTTAATTACCTTCCCCTTGAAATAGATTTTGTCTTTTTTAGGAAATTTAATGGACCCAACTAACATTTTCCAACTGCTGCCAGGAACCAGAACATCAGCCTAAGGCAGCACAATATGTACTTGCAAATTAAGAGTTGGCAGCTCAAATAATTTCATGTATTCAGTCCATCTTAATACTTCCAATTTTAATATATACTTCTATTTAGGTAAGTACCTCCCGTGCACTTTTCCTGGGGTACCAGGGAACTGAAAGCTTGAAGAAATATCTGAGCAACCCCAAGTTTTAGACACCCCAAAACTACTCAGAAATCTCAGAAGCTCATCAGAGCCTACGACAGAACAAGCCAAACTTTCCATTCCAAGAAAATTATCTATAATTTCCCATTATATGGAACTTCTACACACCTACAACCACATTGTTACGTGATAGAAACGTAGGATTATCTACACAGAAACAGATGGAACTTCATCAGCTCTTCACAGGAAGATACAGACTATTATCAGTCCAAAGCACCTGATTCAACCCCAGTGTCAACCCCAGCAACTGAACTGCCCATCCAGCAGTTCAACCACTGTAGCTGCTCCTCTCAGCTACTTCATTTGCCAAGCATTGCTCCTGAAGTCACCTGAAATTAAGGAAAATACCCCTATATTCACTCTAGGGACTCAGCTTCTCGATTTCAACAACTATAGAAGAGCAGAGGCTTTCTAGTACTTAAAAATTTTGTCTTTTGACATTCGTTCCTGAGCTTTTCATGGATCAACATTTTAAGTTAGTCAGAAACTGAGCACTAAACTGTGAGCAAGAGTTAAGAGAATGAGGTTTAAGAAAAAACACTTCCACTGAGGAAGAAACACACAGAATCATGGAGTGGCTTGGGTGGGAAGGGACCTTAAAATTCATCCAGTGCCCCCCCCTGCCATGGGCAGGGACACCTTCCATTACCCCAGGCTGCTCCAAGCCCCGTCCATGCCACAAATAAACACAGGAAAACTGTCCCAGCTCAAGGATAACACTGCACATCCCATATTCTTTAGAAAGCTCCTAATCTGTTACTCCATTTCCACAATTTAACTGAGGGAATAACAATTCTCCAGCCGCATCTGAGCAACATGAAAATCCTTCCATTAATAGGTGAGCTCAAGACGCTGTTGAGAAGTATCTCCCCAAACTCCATAAATCCGACAAATGCTGCCAAACAGGACACAAACTCCAGGAATTCCTCACCACAGCGAGGTTCTTTGGGAGAGCCCTTCATGAAGAGCATGCAAGGGGCAGCATTGATGAGCTTCTTCAGACGTGCATTGAGATCCTCCTTGGCACTGTCGCTGGAGGAGGGAGACACGGACGTGCCGGATATGTGGCGCTGCACCTTCTTGGTCAGCTCGGGGGCATGGGCACCATCCAGCCTGTCCACTTTCTGGGAATTCTGAAGGAACCAAAGCACAGGCTCGGGTTAAAGGACTCAATACAGAATTTGTACTGTAATTAAAAACAGACTAAACCCATCATATAAAGTATAGACTTTCAGACGCAGGGGGGTTTAGGGTCTGAAGTTCCCAGGCTCGTACCCTTTTGTTGTCTGGCTGGTCTTAATGGCAGCAAATTTGCTATTAGAAATATATTGTTAAAGGAAATATTATGAGTTTTATTATCACAGGCAAATGCAACCCAAACAGGTTCGTTATTTCTACTATTACTTTATTTACTTGGCTTTTTGCCATTCTGTAGAACTACCAAGACGATAAGGAAATACAACTGTAAATTTTTTGACCCAATACAAGTTACAACAACTAAAAAAAAAAAAAGTATGAATCCCAAACCAGTTAAGGAAACTCTGAAATATTACATATAAAGTGCAAAAATAATTTCTATCTACTCTTTTAGGTTCCACTAGACAGACTTCAATCAGATACAGAAGTGTTCCCTCACGGAGAATGTTCTTAAAGTTCTGGGAGCAGTATTACAAAAGTATACATATTAAGGGTCCACATGGAATCCAGTTTCTCTTAAATCCGTTTTCCCTTAAATATATTTCCTCTTAAAACCATTTTCTCTTACCTTAAAGAACAAAAACGTTGGAACAGAACTAATTCCATATTTTTCAGAGACTTCAGGCACAGCTTCCGCTTCCAACTAAAAACCAAAGCAAAAACCACCAGATTATTTTTTGTAATCTTCTTTCAAGTTTCACTGTGGGTGTCAGTGCTGTCTGGAATGTTCTTCTGGGCATTTTCTACATTTGAACAGGGTCTGATGCTGAAGTTTGGGAGACATTTGCATTTAAATGAGACTCTCTGTGCTGGGTGTCTCCCCCTGAAACGCGGTGGTGTCAAAACAGGTTCAGAGGTTTTTATTTTGTTGCACATTCCAAGAGGTGCCCGGAGGCTGCGAATAAAATTTTTGGTGCACTCGTGACCCTGTAAATTTTCAATCCTGTGCAGCTCCCACTATATTGAAATCCATAAATCACTGACCCAGCCATGTCACCTCACACAGGGCAGGAGTTGTGCCCACAGCAATCCTGGCTCTTGGCTCTATTGACTCATTCCGGGGCTCTACATCACCACTGACATTTGCGGCCTCCTGCAAATTAGCCAGGAAAAAGGAGGGGTTCTTCCCCACTAAACTTTATTTTTAACTCCTGCAAGGCTGCTGAGTGGAAAACTTGAGCTTATTGCTTCCACTTTTATCCAGCATTCAATGCACAACTTGAAATTATGTAATGCAGCAATTTGCTATGAAAGTATTTAACTCACATTTTGAGCTGCTCCAGCTCTACAGGCTCTTAATGAGCCTACTAATTACAGAAGCAAACTGGTAAAGTAAGTAAAATAAAGTTTGGCTTTCAGCAAAACTGAAAGCCCAAGCCTCACATCCTTTTCTGTAAATCAATGCTCCAACTGAGAAACTAAAGCTAGAAACTGAAAGCTTATATTCAATTGCAACTGAATTGAAAGAGAATAGATAATTCCACCTGTTCTCTTTCCAGTGGCATATGATGACTTCTACATTTAAAATTCATTTTCTTTCCCAGTAAAACTTCCTGCTTGGCTATTTCTTTATATTTATTATATTTATTTACACATATATATTTATTTATTTAGAGGTAATTCCACTCAGAACAGATTTAATTTCATATTTCAGTAACTTGCTCTTACTGGTACAATTTTCCAAAATTTGTTTCTAAGTTGTTTTGGGATTTACACACACTTTCATTTCAACCAAGTATCTGAGGAGTTAACAGGTTTTTGACAAATAAAATGGAGGTTTGGCTATTTTGGAATACAAGATGCCACAAGACTTCCAAAATCAAACACATTCCTTATGAGGAGCTTCTCCCATGAAAACATGTATCAAGAAAATTCACCCAAGAATTTCAGTAGCTTATTTTCTCTAACCAAATAATATTTGGAGGAGGGAAGTAGGGGGAAGGATGTGCCATTATCCTAGTTATACAACACTTGATCACTTTGGACCCTTGTTAATAGAAAACAAATTGCAGCAGAATAATAAAGATCATAAACAAATAACATAAAAAAGGCAACTGAGTTTCCAAACTCTGTTGGCCTGACTAAAACCTACTAAACGCCAGATAAATTTAAGCATCTTGAATTTGCAAAATGTTGAAAGCTGGTCTTTTGAAGCTCTAAGTCATAAAACACCATTAAAATAGTTCTGACCTGTTTTACAAACACCAACTGAGAAGCAGAACCCTCACACACAGAACCTGAAGGCTTAGTGAAAGAAATCAAACTCCAGCACTCACACACAGCTGGCTGCTCCAGTACTCCCTGCCCTCAGCACCACAGAGGTGTCTCACTAATGAGAGAAAATTGGGTTAAAACCAACAACATGTGGATGAAGTGCATTCATTTCTCCTTCCACCTGGATCTCTTACTGGGATCTGCAGAGATTCTCACAAAAACAGAGTATCTCAGCTGTATTTATGTCATCCAGAACCACACAGCTGTCATCTGAGAGCGACAGTGTCACACAGACTGAATTCACCTTCCTGAAGGTTCATCTTTAGTACCACAGAAATCCTCCGTGAATTCTGAGACCCCTTTAACTGACAAACAACATCACCAAGGTTGGGTGAGCAACTCGGTCTAGTGAAAGGAGTCCCTGCCCATGGCAGGGGGTTGGAAGTGTATGGTTTTTAAGGTCCTTCCGACCCAAACCCTTCCTGGATTCCACATCTGACACGACCAAGCCCATCACCAATGGTGGCAGTGCCTCGGGGACAACAGATTTAAGAAGGTGAAAATGTGTTCAAGTCACATCTTCAAATGTGGAGCCACTTCAAAAACAAGCTCATCCATACTTGGTACTACTTTAGCTTATAATAATGACTCTTCTGTGTTTAAAAGAGGCTCCTCTGCCTGACTCACCTGCACAAAGGTGACCTGTGTGTGCTCCTTGGCCAGCGCTGCCATGACCTCGTTCATCTGTGCACACTGAGGAGCCCATGGTGCCCAGAAATGGACAACTACCAGGGACCTGGGAAAATCAACAGCATTTAATTATTAAGGAAAGACTCAAGCAAAAATAAACAGAATCACAGAGGTTGGAAAAGAGCTCCAAGATCACTGAGTCCAACCTGTGACGGATCCCCATCTTGTCACCCAGACCAGAACACTGACTGCCATGTCCAGTCATTCCTTGGACACCTCCAGGGATGGGGATTCCACAACTCCACAAAACAACCCACCCACACCCACACTATCTTCCTGAGGAAAAATGAAAATCCAGCAAGTGAAACCAGTAAAGTTTTCTAAGATTTGCCCAGAGAACTTCAATGCTTCTTCTCATTCCAAACCCCAACCAACCTCAATACAAAGAAAAATGTCTCACTAATGCTATTTTTCTGCTTTTATTTGCTTCAACTTCTTATTCCAGCCCCAGTCAGGTTTCCTGGAATGTTTTGGATTGATTCTATACAGCATTTAAAGCTGGGAAGGTGTGAGCAGAAATCCCATCACACTGGGTTTTAGGAGCTAACTCCCACAAACCTAAACATACTTGGATGACAACAGCGACAAGATTCAATTCCCTTTTCTAGTTTTGCTGAGGTCAAACCCACTGGATAATGGGAATAAAAAATAAAACATACTATGTACTAGTACTACAAATTTATTTAAAAAGATAAAGAAATCAAGTCAACAATATCACAGAAGCCATTTAGTATTTTTTATTACTAAATAATGGACATTCATTATAAATTGTAATAGTAGCACAACATCCTTACTGGAATAGTTACCTGCTGTAACCACACACCCTGAACACTTCAAGGTTCATAAACTCGATTTTCCAAAGCAATTCCAGAAAATTCTGGTAGAAAACCAATAAGAAAACCTTTCTCTTTCCCCATCATGCCCTCAGACTGTGGCCCTGCTTCAAAAGCCAGTTAAAACTTCAATTAAGGAATGACAAGGCAGCTTTGTTGTTGTGCCAAGTTTCAACCTTGTAAATTTAGACGTGAGCTCAGGAACAGTCCAGGACAATCTTCTCCAGGGTTCTCCCCTGTATAATTCTCCAAGACTCTTGTACATGATATCCCAAAACTGTGTCTGTTGAATTCCAGTAAAACAGAGCAGGGGAACAGGCAGGTTCTAGCCCAGGTAGCCCTCACAGACATCGGTCTCCTCAACATTCCCACAGTTTTCAGCTCACAAATACATTTAATTAAGACTTTGGAGCCAACAGGGACCAGCCTTTCACATCACACCAACCAACACTTGTTGCCACAGAATAATGAGGGGAAAATAATTAGGCAGGTTGGGCATTGATACATCTGACTGACAATGAGAGAACATTTAAAATGGAAAAAGCAGCAGCAAAGTCCAAATTTATAGGAAAGGTGCTTCCACTGGCTAAAAAAACAGTGGAAGAAAAGAGAACAGAGGACACAGAAATAGCCTAATGGCCACACATCAGGGCAAACCACTAATTAATGTTTTAACNGGAAAGGTGCTTCCACTGGCTAAATGGCCACACATCGGGGCAAAGCACTAATTAATGTTTTAATGCACCTTCTTTCCATTAACTTTTCCATTCTCCACCAGGAATGCAGATTCTTACACTGTATTTCCAAGTTCTCAGTTTAATTTAGTGTCCATAGCAGGACACATCTGACCACAGGACAAATAATCACATGATTATTTAATCCTCATCCCACCAGAGCCTATCTTCCCTTCCCAACATCCATTTACAATACACTCAATTTTTAAATTAATTTAACATATTTTAGTTTAATTTGCACCAAGAGTTTTGGGGTTGTTTTTTTGTTGGTTTGGGTTTTTTTAATTAGTTCATAGAATGTTTCCAATTTTACAACCGAACTGCCCTCTGAGCATTTAAATTTAACCTTAAAAAAATACCAAGAGTAATAGAAAACATTAAGAATTAAAATAAAGACTTGGCAAAATGAAGCACATTAAGAGATTCTAAACAAAGTATTCCCTGCACCCCTGCTTTTTATTTCCTGAATTTTGACACATGACAGTTCCCTCTGCAATGTCCCCACACAAGAATTCAGCTGAAGGACAATTCCAGAAAAGAAACTGGAAGTGATGCAGCAAGTTTTGACAAATTTTGGTTTCTTTTTCCCATAGTCAACATTTATCGAGGTTTCTCTATGCTGTCCTTAGGAATGTGATGCTGGTGGTTTCATCACTCATTTAATCAGTAAAGCACCCATTCATCTGTAATTACAGCGATGGTTATTGCAACTCTTGCCTCCCAAAGTAAAACATGAGCATGGAATGCTGGAATAAGATCCCGGGAAGTGTTCAAGGCCACGTTGGTTGGGGCTTGGAACAACCTGGTCTAGCGGAAGGTGGCCCTGCCCATGGCAGGGGGTGGAATGGGATGAGCTTTAATGTCCATTCCAACCCAAAACTCCATGAAAGGAGAAAGGAGTCATTCCATGACTCCATGAAAGGAGAATTACTCGGTTTTAGAGGACAAAACCAGATTAACGAGGAACCAGCCCCGCGGCACAAGATGAATAATTTAATGCCATTTTCTGACTCGATAAACAACCCAGTGCTGCTGTTTCCACTGAAAACACTGTGCACTGACTGCTGGTTTTGCTGACACCTTGGGAGCCTGCAGAAGAACAACCTGAAACCGCAAGGTAGCTCTATTTTATACCATTTTTCTGCCAATTTGCCCATTTGGCCACCTTTTCCCTACAGGAGCTGCTGCAGGGCGACACCTCCAGCTGTGCCATCCTGGAGCAATCCCAGGGAGGAATCGGGGCTTAAGAACATCGCGCCAAGACCCAAACCCGGAGCCTTTGTTCAATTTATGGGTTTGGCTGTGGTTTTTTTTCTTCCTTTCCCCGCGCGGGTTTCATGGAGCCCCGAGCTGTGCCCTGGGGGACTCCGGGATGGGCCCCTCGGGAAGGAACCCCAGGGACGGCACCCGCGGGACGGGACCCCAGCAAGGGACACGCGGAGGGAACAGCGGGAGGGTCCCCCAGGACGGGACCTTCGGGAGGGGAAAGACGGGACCCCCGTGCCACCCCCTCGGTGCCCCCCTCACCTGTCTCGGAGCTGCAGCAGCTCCTGGAGCTGCTCGGCGGATCCCGCGGCCGCCACCGCCCCCGCCATGGCCCGGCAGGGACAGAGGGAGGGACGGAGGGAGGCGACACCGGGCACGTGGATCCGCCTGGATCATGTGGATCCGCCCGGATCGCGTGGGTCTGCCCCTGTCACGTGGCGCCTCGGAAAAGCCCATCCCGTTCCCACCCCTTTCCCGCGGGACACCTTTCACCCACCGGGGTGGTTCCAAGCCCCGTCCAACCTGGCCTGGAGCGCTCCTGTTCCAGGAGCATGTAATTCAGTGTTCGAAAGTAAAAGTAAATATTTTTGTTTAAAAATAATATAAATAATATCAGAAAAATGATAGCACATAATAAAAATAAATATTTATAAATATATATGAAATATTTGAAATCTGGAAAAAGTGAAATTTCCTTGAGAAAGGCTAGTCTTTGATCTCTGTAGACTTTCAAGCCTAATCAACAAGAAATGAGATTTAATCTGTGAAACAGAGTATCCAACAAAGCTCTAAGTAGTATCCAGGTGTTGGAAAGACAAATTCCCGGTCAGTGGAATTGCCTTGCTAAAATTTAGGACTTGAGGTTTTTCAATGATCTCGACAAGGGGCTCTCAGGTCTCCCTGGAGCCTTCTCTTCTCCAGGTGAACAGCCCCATCTCTCCCAGCCTGGCTCTGGAGCAGAGNNNNGTTGCCCTGATCCAGGTGCAGCACCAGCACTTGGCCTTGTTAAACCTCATGAGATTCCCATGATCCCACAGCTCAAGCTTGTCCAGGTCCCTCTGGATGGTCCTGGCCTTCAGGTGTGTCACTGGTGGTGCCCTTGACCCCTTCATTTGTGTCCTTAATGAAGGTATCAAATAACACTGGTCTTAAGACCAAACCAGAAATTAATTTAAAAAAATTAAAATAAAGTAATAAAAAATAAAATACTAATATTTCCATTTCTTGTCTTTTCTCAAAGACCATTTCTAATAAAGCAAAAGCCAATTTCTGAAGAAAACAAAGAAAAATATGTAAAACTATGTATTTTCTATGAATAAATGCTGCTTGATATAAAGTATATGCATGGAGGGAAGAAAGTCTAATTCTGTTTATTTTCTCTGACATTTTAAGCTGACCAAAACCCACCAGAGTAATCAGAAATTTGAACCTTTAGGGAAAGCCTATTTGAGATTTTATACCCTGTTTTGCTGAGTTTCAGAGCTTTTAAAAATTATTGTTCCTTTCAGTCATAAAACAAGGAAAACTTGGTATTTTTCCCCATAAAATCTTTGTTTCAAATAAAATAATTTTGCTTAAATCCTGAATTTTTGGGTTATAAATAAGCCCATCAGATCATAAAAACAAAAATCCATATTGAATAATATGGAAAACATACTGAGAAGAGCAGCACAGGACTGTGCTGTGCCATTAAAGAGGCTAAAACAGGTAATTCCACAAACAAATCTGTTTTCCCATGGGAAATCCCTTTGCCTTTAAATTCCCCACCAAATACACTCTATTTGATGGAAACATTCCTGCTGTATTAAATACAGAATTCCATGGAAAACGCTGGAATGTTTGCTGCCTGAGACAGATTCCCTCTTTGTTGTTTCTTGTCCATATTTGGGTCCTGTTCCTGACCCATTTTCAACAAATGGAGCTGGATTTTGGCTGTGAAGGAATTCAGCAGAGGGTGTCCCAAAGGTTTGGGTCAAGGCATTATGGGATGGAGGGCTAAAGCTTATGCTCAATGACACAGCTGCACAGGAATGAAGCATGGGACAGATGTAACTCCTGGAAATAAATCTCTCCCCTCTGTAGCCGATGCCAACTCCAGCTCTGGCACATGATTTAAACCCTCATCCTTGAATAAGGTTCCCAAGACCTTTTCAAGGTTCCTCTGGAAGGCAAAGACAAGGATGGCTGTTACAAATGGATAGGCCCATGGAGACGTGGGAGGACTAAATCTGCCTCCCATGCAGCCGTATTTCTGGGCATCCCAGATGGAGGCTTTGGCAGGAAGGTCCCAGGGAAACGTGGGGATTCAAGGACTCCAGATGAACATGCAGCAGGACAAATTATCCTAGCAAGGCTCCTGCTGATCCACTGCTCACCTGGAGCTCCAAAGGGATGGATTTGGAGACCCAAATCGAGATGGAAAAACCCCCAAGGGCACAGGCTGGATGGGCGCTCTGACTGCTCCCAAATCCCACTCCAGTTTTCCTGAATCAGTGGTTTTACAAAAGAATTGTGTGTTGGCTTTACATGTGCTAATTCCCAGCTGGAGGACTGAATTCACATTCCTTATGGACAGAGGGGCTAGGCTGTTGCATTCCAGCAGGGAATTCCCTAAAATATTGCTGTTTTAACCTAATTCCTTGTGGACACAGGGGTTAGTTAGGCTGTTGCGTTCCAGCTGGGAATTCACTACAATATTGATCTTTTAACCTGATTCCTTATGGACTGAGGGGTTAGGCTCTTGCATTCCAGCTGGGAATTCCCTAAAATATTGCTGTTTTAACCTAATTTCCATTCTAGCCAGTCCCTGAACCCACAATTTTACACATGGCAGAAAAGTTACTGGTGCTTCATAATATTAATAATATAGATAAGGATATAACTGTAGAGAGACTGTGGAATTCCAGTTGGAACAAATGAAAGTAGCTGGAAGTTGCCAAGTATTCAGGATATAGCCAAGCTCTGTTTTGATCCAGAAATAGTATTTATTGCAGTGTAGAATAAAAAAATAATAACTTTAGAATAAACCTAGCAACCTTTTTCTTATCTGGCTACATTCTTTTTTATTCTAGTATTATTATTCTGATATTAAAATAAAATCGATATTAAATGAAGGAACTGATACTAAATTTTAAAACCTTTAGTGATAAGCAATAATATGGTCCAGAATTCTATTCTATTCTATTCTATTACATTATGTTATATGTGATTTTTTTATGTAAGACACATGTTAAAACAAAACCCACTTTGGTCTGGAAGAATGTCTGGGTTTGGGAGATGAAGAGGTTGTGTGGTGTGAACACTGCAAAAAAAAAAAAGAGGAAATATCCTGAAACAAGTCAGGAATTCTCTTCAGGACATGTCAGGTATGTGTAAGAACAGTGGAAAAAGGCTCTGGCAGGTCACCAGTTTTTCTGATTAACTGTCACTGAGTTTTACACACAGAATAAAACAAAATGAGGGGGAGTTTAGCAGGGAATCAAAGGCAGCAAACATGGAAATACTGGTATTTTCCTCTAGGAAAAGAGTAAAATGAAGGTTCCACTCAAGGACCTAAAGATGCCAGTCAGTTTTGCCCCCAAAAAGGAAAAAAGTGTTTATAATTGTAATTAATGTTGTAAATCCCAACTCTGTCTCTCAGCACTCGGCAAGCTGCTCCGGGGAACAGCTGGGAAGGTGTAATGAATTTGTGGCTCCTAAATCCATTTGCTCAGAGTAAACAGAACACAAGAAAACTGTTTTTTCACTGTGGGGTGCCCAAACTCTGGGGCAAGAGAATTCATCCCCATCCTTGGAGATAGTCAAAGTTTACCTGTGGGACACAGTCATGCTTGAGCAGGACCTTGGACTTGATCATCTCCTTCCTTCCAACCCAAATGACTCTGTGAAATTATTCTCCTTTTAAATTACCTGGGACTACATGAAATGATAGAGTTAATAGCAGAGAAAGTATGGAGAAAAAAGGGGGGAAAACCTGAGCAAACAGAGAGGAGAATGACACTTGTGAGTCCTCAGTTTCTCAGGATGCAAGACCAAACCTAAAAATGGGATTTTGGGGTGCTACAAAATAATTTCTCTGAAAAAGAAAACAGTAAAATATGTCAGATAAAAATCAGAAAAGTCTAATTGATGGTCCGGATGGCAACGAGCTCCCTCTGACAGCCAGAGCACATCTTGGATTCTTTGCTGGAGGGTGTCTGTTGGTCAGGTCTCACATGGAGAAGACAAGGTGCATCCCTGATTGGAACTTTGAAGGTGTATCCATGTAAACTCAGTCACATGCAAAACTGGCACCTGCAGGAAAGGATCCCCTGCCATGTGCTTGGCACATTTAGATGGATATGTCACAAAATGCCTAGTTTTTATAGTGCATCCCATTGTTCTAAACACGGGAATATACATAGGAAAACATTCCACAGTGCTCTACTGGCAAGACACTTAAACAGGCTCTCAGGTAGAATTGGAAGGTGGCTGGGAAATAATTAAATAAATCTGATTTGATGTGACTGGATTTGGGTTTGGTTCCAACTCTGCACTGATTTCAGATGTTCTGCAAACTGGATTATCCGGATTTCAGGTTATTTTGCTATCAGGCATGTCAAGGGCTAAATTAAAAAATAAACAAATAATATGTAGATTATATTTTGTGATATGCCCTCAGGCTCAAGGAATGTGACAGAGCATATCCTGGAAGTACAGCTGGATCCCTAGTGAAGAATAAGATCCAGAAGGAAAGAACGCCAGGGCTAGCTTGTTCTCTCCTGCAAAACTGTTCCATTCAGCAGTGTGTTATTGTAGAGGGCTGGAGCAGCTCTGCTGTGAGGAAAGGCGGGGAGAACTGGGATTGTTCACCCCGGAGAAGGGAAAGCTTTGGGGTGACCTAATTGCACTTTCCAGGACCTGACAGAGTCAACAGGAAAGATGGACAGAGAC